>VZTE01003721.1:1007373-1094040 GCA_013397775.1 Eulacestoma nigropectus
GCCGCCGCCGCCGCCGCCCCGTCGGCGGTCGGTGTGTGGCAGCCTCCGCTGTGGGAAGCGAGGAGGCTGGAGGAGGAAGCTAGAGGAAGGGAGGGCTGCCTGGGGACTCCGCCGTCCTGCCCGCGCCTCTCGGCGGCAGGGGACTGGAGGAGAGCGAGTGCGGGGCGTGGGGAGACCTCCGGTACCGAATGACCCCGGCATCCGCGTTGTTCAGCAAAGCCCCGTCCGCCCTTCTGTGGGAACCCTGTTGACCGCTAACACCATAAGGCACGTCTGTGAGCCGCTGCCAAGCTCCAGCTTGGGTCAGGCTTTTCTGCATATGAAGAAGTACAATGTTACAAGGTGCTTTCATGAGGCGTACCGCATGTTCCTACAGGAGTGGGTCGCAGCTGAAACTGGCCGGTTCAAGGACGGCCATTCAGGTTGTGCCCTCCGTCTGGTAGATTTCAGTTCCTAATTCTTACAGATTTAATCTGGTCGGTCTGAAAACGTTCATGCCTGATGTCTGCTAGTGCCCAGTATTTCGAGGAAGTACTTAAGATGCATTGGCTGCCATTGAGAATTAGGCACAGCCTGGGAACGTGCTCTACCATTGTGTTCTTTTTTAATGACTGTCACTGAGACATACACTTATGCCTTCAAGTCAGGATGTCTGTGTTAGAACCACTATTTAATTTTCTTTTGCCAAGAATAACATCCCCTTCCCACCCTGGCCTTTCCCCGCCCCCCAATTGTTAAAACTGTAATAGTACACAAAAACTCGGCCAATAAGTTTCAGTAGATCTTTGCGGGAACCAAGAAGCTTGTATCATTGCTAACTTTTCCCATGTTTGGAGCTTTTTGAAGAAATAAGCTTGGAGAACCTACTTCAAAATTTGTTCTCTTCTTGGAGAACACACTTCGAGGTTTGATTATTCATAATTTCTCCTTCCATTTCTCCCACTGGACAGAAAGGTGAAGTGTTGGGTTCCATCTTTGAAGAGCAGTAAGGACTGCTGCAGTCACTGGGTGGGGACATTAAGAGCTACTGCAGTTGCTGAGGGGAGGGGAACCTCAGTCCCTCCAACTCTTACTGTTTTGATACCAGGGCCAGCAAGAGATTCTCAGGGCCTGGAGAGGGATCACAGGTCAGCCAGAAAGCACCTGAAGGGCAGCACAAAGGAATTCCAGCCACTCTGGCCTGTAAGTCAGCTTCTGGTGATGGGAAGGGCAACTTCAATGCCTCTGTGCACACAAGTGTCTCGTCCTGTTGAAATACATGTAACTCCACCCGGGGATGGATGAGGAGCCAAGCAAAGGCTTATCGGTCAGGATTAAAGGGAAGGCAGGGGCAGGTGACGTTACTGTGGGGTTCTGCAACTGACCGCCTGACCAGGGAGACCAAGGAGATGAGTCCCTCCACAGACAGAGAGGAGCAGCCTCATGGTCACAAGCCCTGGTCCTCACAGGGGACTTCAACCAGCCCAACATCTGTTGGAGGAACAGCAATGCAGGAGGCTCCCGGAATGCCATGGTGAATACTTCCTTCTCCAAGTCATAGAGGAGCCAGTGAGCAGAGGTGCTATGGGGGACCTTATTTTCACCAGCAAGGAGAGGGCTGGTGGGGAATGTGAAGCTCAAGGCCTGCAGTGATCATGAAATAGTAGAGTTCGAGGTGCTTGGGCAATGAGAAGGGAGCACGGCAAATTCACCACCATGGACTTCAGGAGAGCTGACTTGGCCCGTTCAGGAGAATGCTCCTTAGAGTATTGCGGGATGAAGCCCTGGAGAGGGGCACAAGGAAGCTGGTTAATAGTCAAGGACCACCTCTTCCAAGCTCATGAGCAATGCATCCCAACAAAATGGAAGTCAGGCAAAACCACAGGTGACCTGCATGGATGAACAAGGAGCTTCTGGAGACTCAAACACTAAAAGGAAGCCTATAGAGGGTGGAAGTAAAGACAGGTATTCTGGGAGAAGTACAGAGAACTACCCTGAGTACCCAGGGATCAGTTAGGGAAGATAAAGCACTGATAGTATTAAACTTAGCCAGCGATACCAAAAGCAAAAAAAAAAAAGCTTCTATAGGTATATCAGTGGTAAAAGAAAGAAAAGGGAAAATGTAGGGCCTCTCCGGAAGAGTATAGGAGATTACCTGGGACATGGAGAAAGCTGAGGTACTTTATGACTTTTTTGCCTCAGTCTTTATTGGCAAGTGGCTTCAGCCTCCCTGCCTGAGTCACGGAAGGCAGAGGCGGGAATAGGTAATATGAAGAACCACCCACTGTAGAAGAAGATCAGATTCAAGAACATCTAAGGAAACTGAAGGCACACAATTCCATGGGTTCTGATAAGATGCATCCACAGGTCCTGAGGGAACTAGTGGAGGAAGAGGCTAAGCCACTGTATTTGAGAAGTCATGATGATCAGGTGGAGTTTCTGTGACTAGGAAACGGGAAATATCAACTTTATTTTTAAAAGGGATAAGAAGGAAGACCTAGGGAGCTGCAGGCCAGTCAGTCTCACCTCAGCACCCAGCAAGATCACAGAGCAGACCCTTCTCAAAACTATGGTAAGGCATATAGAAAATACGGAGATGACTGAAAGCAAGCATGTCTTCACTAAGGGCAAATTGTGCCTGAGAAATGTGGCAGCCTTCTACAATGAGGTTACAGCATTGGTGGGTAAGGGAAGAAGAAATGATGTAATTCACCTGGATTTTGGCAAAGCATTTGATACTGTCCCAGATGACTCTCCTTGTCTCTAAACTGGAGATGCTTGGATTAGATGCTGGGGTCACTCACTGAATAAGGAATTGGCTGGAGAGTCGCATTGAAAGAGTTGTGGTCAATGGCTCAATGCCTAGGTGGTCATCAGGGATTGCTGTTGGGACCAGCACTGTTAAACATCTTTGTCAGTGACATGGACAGTGGGATCAGAGCACCCTCTGCAAGTTCACTGATGACACCAAGCTGTGTGGTGTGGTGGACACACTGGAGGGAGGGGATGTCACCCAGAGGGACCTTGACAGGCCTGAGAGGGGCCTGTGTGAACCTCACAAAGTTCAGGAGGGCCAAGTGCAAGATTCTGCACCTGAGTCAGGGCAATCCCAAGCACAAACACAGGCTGGGCAGAGAATGGATTGAGAGCAGCTCTGGGAAGAAGGACTTGGGGTATTGATCGATGAGAAGCTTGTTGTAACCCTGCAATGCGAGCTTGCAGCCCAGAAAGCCAAACATGTCCTGGGCTGCATCAAAAGTGTAGCCAGCAGGTCTAGGGAGGTGATTTTTCCCATGTGCTCAGGTATCATGGGAGCTCACCTGGAGCATTCAGTTCTAGGACCCCCGACATAAGGACATGGACCTTCTGGAGCTGTCAAGGGACAGCCACAAAGGTGGTCAGGGGACTGGAGATCTCTCCTGTGAGCATGGGCTGATACAGCTGGGGCTGTTCAGCCTGGAGAGGAGAAGGCTCCAGGGAGATTTTGTAGCACCTTCCAGTACCTACAGAGGGGCTACAGGAGAGCTGGAGAGGGACTTTTCACAAGGTCATGTAGTGATAGGACAGGGGGACATGGCTTTAGACTGAAAGGGTGTACCACATAGGGACATCTGTTATCAGGTGGCTGAGAGAAAAAATGTCACATCCACAGGCCTTTTGAACTCTTACAGGCAGGCAAGTCCACCCCTTCCCTGGGCAGCCTGTTCTGATAGCTGACTGCCCTTTCAGGGAAGAAATTATCCTTTATAGCCAATCTGAACCTCCTCTGGCACAACTGTGGCTGTTTTTTCTTGTCCTGTCGCTTGCCAAGGAGAAGAGACTGGCTGTCACCTGGCCACAACCTCCTCTCAAGGAGTTGTATAGAGAGCTAAGGTCCTCTCTGAGCCTCCTTTTCTGCAGGCTGGAACACCCCCAGCTGCTCAGCTGCTCCTCATCAGACTTGTGCTCCAGACCCTTCATCAGTTCCATTGCCTTTGTGCTGTATCCTTCCCGCCCTACTTTGCTTTTTTCACCAGTGCTAAGCATATGTATTCTTAAGAATCAGATTTGATACAAATGGACGTAGGGAGGGACAATTGTTAGTTTCATTTTCTTAAGAAATTTAGCTTGTCTGAGCATACACTCCTTTTTTGTTTTCTGCTTCAGTAGCTTTTCAAGTTCTGGATGCAATAACCTACATTTGACAAAGATGTAATATTAAAAGCACTTAATTTTGATGTTTTCTCAATGTCGGATCAATTACTTTTCTTTAAATACAAATGAAAAATCAACCAGGAAATGGTTTAGCAGTGCCTCATTGCCTACTGTTAGTATCATGCTGCAGTACTTGCCAGTCTTTGCATTTATTGAAAGTGTAAGGCTCCAGACTGCAAAAATCAATCCACTTTCCGAGCAGCAGGTCATTCTTCTCTGAAATATTAGGAACTAGTGAAGGAAAATAAGACTTTGCTTTCACCTACCTGGAATTTATTTGCTTTTTTTTTGTATATAACTTATTATTAAATGCTCATGACTTAAGAATTAGACTGCATTGACCTAGTGTGGATTTTGAAACATTCTGATATATATTGATCTTGAAACACTATGTAGTAGTGGAGTATCAGGCAATTAGCAGAGCCTCTTGCGTTTTCAGAACTGAACTGCTGCAGAGGTTTGATTTTTATAAGGTACTTGTAAATATATGTATATACATATATATATGTATATTCTCTTGCATACAGAACTTGCATCCAGCTGCATTTAGAATGCGTTGTTTTAAATGTATGTTTAGTTTATGTCTTTGTTTAACAGTGGATCATTTAGAAAGGGAAAAGTGGTATGGTGCTTCTCTTTTAAAATCAGAATGTTGAGTGTGTCTGCAGAAAGTTAACACAGAAGCTGATAATCAATTACTTCTGTTATCCTGAAAGTCTAAGTAACTCAATCATTATATTAATCTATTATAGGTTACACTAAATTGCAAAAGCATAGAATAAAACAATGCAGAATGCATGTCTGTGAAGATTCACAAATCTCCCTTTCAAACCATGGAAGACCTTTGTTTTTCTACAATCAGTGCTGACCATACTTACCAGTCCATTCAGAACTGTATGATCCCCCTCACCAAATGCTGACACCTTTCCCAAGCTTTTTCATGAACCATATGACTTAACTTGTGTAAAAGATGTTTTCCTTGAGCACTGAATTAATTTTTCCTAATGGATGGCCAGCTTGCCCACCAGCTGTAGAAAAGCACTTTTCATTTGGAAAGCTTTGAACTCAAGAGTCCTGCCTAAATCTCAGATGAGTCAAAATACCTGGATTCCAAGGGACAGAGACCTCCACAACGTGTGTTAATTTACTGAGCATGGCATGACAAAAATCAAAAAGTTACCTTCAAAGATCTTTGAAGTAAGATGTGATAAGCCATATGTTGTTAAGTCTGGCTGAATGTGTGTTGTGAAAGCTTCCTGAAGTTATTATAGACTAATAATATGCCATTCTGTAACAAGGAATGTTCAAATCAAAATGTTAAATACCAAACAGAATAAAGGAATTTTATTGGACAAGGCTGTTCAATCACGATGAATCTCATCATTATGCAATGTATCAATGTATTTTTACAAAGCAAAAGAATGCTTTCTTTCTTTGTTGAATACTACTGGATGTGTGGTTTCTATTTGTACACTCAGTCTTGTCTTTAACTATTTGGCCATTCCCTAAAAAAAAGATAATAAATACACAAGAAAAAAATGAACAATATATCTGCTATACATGTATTTTATTCTCAAAATAAAAGCCAATTCAGCACAAAGCACAGATGAAGCACAGAGAAGATACTGTAAAGAGTGCAGTACTGGCTCTAAGGGTAAAGCATAGGCTGATCTAAGGAAAGAAATTCTGAATATTTTGTGGGGGGCTCTTTCATAGTCTTTCAGTTCTTAAGAAATATAATCATCAGTGCTATTATGTAATACTAGGGTTGCACCCCCAAAAAAATATAGCCAGTTTTCTGCATCTCTAAGTATCCCAAAAGTACTAGTTCCGTCTCTAGAAAGCATAACAGGAGGGAAGTATTTAATTAAAGGTGGAGAATCCTGATTCTCCTGATTGTTCTCAGAATTCTCCACAACCAGGAAAGCATTCTGGGAACTGCAAATATTTAAGTGCAGATATAGTCTATGGAGAATAAAGCAACAACAAATGGGTGGGGATAAAGTTCTGCATTAGCAACATCAAAGCAAAGAGCAATGTCTCAGATATGTCATATGAAGTTAGATAGAAATATCAGTTTAGTTTTCTAATTAAGTAACATTGATGAATATTAAAAGAAAAGAGCAACAAAAATGCTCATCGAGGCAGCAAACATTATACTTTTTTAAAAAGCCAGTTTCAAGTATAAAATTAGTAATATGTACTTCAGAAAATCTATTTTGTCATTGTAAGTCTAGTAACAGAAATAAGTGTCAACCAAACTTAGCTTATATTTTGCTGGGATATATTTGTTTAAAATACAATCTTTATCATCTGACAGCCTCTAAAGCACAAAAAATTGATCAAATATCAGTCACCTACGTTAATGTAAAGATTAAATGTGTTAGAGACATATTTTGCTCTTTTTCAACATTTAACTTGGGGTAAAGACAACCCTGATTATTATGGAATGTCATTACTGCTCTGATTCATGTTTTGAATCCACAAGTTTGAAACTGTGTGCTCTAAGAAAAAAGACAAACATATCCACAACTCTCTCTCACATTGTGCAGCAATGGCCCAAGCAGCCAGGATGGTCCAGGACTACGTTTGACAGTGAATATCGTGCCACGTTTTCACATGATGCCTTGGAGTGTACGTGAGGACATGGGAAGGTGTTATATCATGACCCACCTTAATAGAAAATAACTGTTCATTTCTACAGAAGTCCTAGATCTTTATTTGAAGACATAATTCACTGTAACTTCAAATGCAAACAACCCTAAGAAAATGGTAGATGTTTCTAAACTTTGGTATACAAACTAATTAAACCACAGCATGTATACAAACATACTTTGCCTGGAATAATGTTGACAATATGGAACAAAATTTGCATATGTCTATTCCTGCTTCCTGCCTATTGAAAATAAAGCTTCAATTTGCAGAAAAAAAGTATGGTGTATTTTCAGATGATATTCTAGTTCTTATTTTTCCCTTTGATCTCTTTCCAATTCCACTGAAAATTACATGGTGAAAAGAATATTACAAGTCAACTTTACCTTTTGAGAAATACCTTTTTCTCTTTGTCAGTACAGTTGACTATAGGGAAAAAGGTTGTGAAAAATTGTCATTAATATGTGAAGTCTGTACAAGACAACAACAACAAAAAAAATTCTGTAGGCAGCCCAACTGTAAAGAAATGATATTATTAGAAGGAAAGGACAAACAAAAATGGACAAAAATCCCCAAACTTCATGGCAGATTCTACTAGCTATATTTCTTCTGACCAATCTAATCCTTCTTGTCTTCTCAAGTTACCTTAAAAATCCCTAAAATGTCTAGCTTTTATGATGCCATCACATGTATCTCACAAAAGTGCTAAAGATTAATTCTAACTAAACTACTAACAATGTTACACTAAGCAAAGTGGTAAGCAGCATATCCCTACCTTCCCCATGCACCCCGAATAGAAGGGAAGTGCTTTCTACGCTCTGTGGCTGCTGCTCTGGGCTGTTGGGAGTTGAAGGAGGTGTTGGCAGCCTTAGTGCCGCTTAGCTGGTTGAGATTTCAACAGAAACTTGTGCAGTAAATGTGTGCATTTGTATGTGCACTACAAAAGCAGCGAATACCTGAACAATAATATAGAAAAATTATGAAATTTTTCAAGATGAGGATACTGTAATACGTTATAAAACAGAAAGAATGCCCATTACTGCGTCGAGTACCTGGCAACTTCCTCCCACCAGCCTGTTTTTGAGTTTAAACGATTTATCATATAGCCAACTCTGGCAGTGGGGAGATAGATGGCTTGCTAAGGGTTCATGGGTAGCAGTGCCCCTGTGCAACGACTCTGGAGGATGCTGAGATGTTACTTTAAGAAGAAACAAAACCCCCAAACCTACAACTTCTTTACAGTCTGGAACATGTTGCAACAAGCTCGTATGACCCTTGCAGTACATAACCTACATTGTAGGGAGGCATAACATTTGGTTGCATTACTCCACTATTTCATGTCACAATTTAGAAAGAAAAACAAAGAAAGATTCCAGCATTATTTGTGTAGTTCTGGTGAAGATGGCCCCACAATTCCTGTGGGAGGTGCACAAAGGGGGAATTTTCTCACATGGTGTCCCACAGTTAGAGCATTTTGGAGGTTTAGTTTGAAAGCCAAAAGGAAATGTAGGAAGAGAAAGAGCAGCTGTTCTGTTGACAGCAGAACAAGTAAGACATAGTTTCCTATCATTTTGATCCTTCTTCTTTGATTTCAAGTAATTTAATAAAGGACAGGCACCATCTTTCACAGTGGTTGCATTTATTAGCCTATTTTTCCCTTGGGAAAAGATATGTTTAAGTAAGTTAACTAATAATGTTAAGCTAACTGTGAAACTCCTCTAGCAGAAGGGCATGAATCGGGTGTCTGTTTTCTACCTGATTGCCCATTTTTATTAATTCTGCAAGACCACAACTTATCATTGTTTTTCTGTAACATGTGATTGATATTTGCTAGTGGTTTTTAAAAGTTATAGAAGAGACAGAGCACATGAGCGTTCTTATTACTGAGTTTTACTTTTCCTCATTAAATAAGGAACAGTGCTGAGATTTTTGAGAAAATATTGTCCTCTGTCATGTAAAGATTTAGTAAGTGCAGCTTCCTTCACAACCACAGAAGAGAATATTGGAAACAAGTACTCATAGAAATGTGTGCTATCAAGTACTGCAACTATCCTCAACTCAAGTGGTCCTCAGATTATTATGAAATGGCATTAAGCAAGAATCACTAAGTAGTTATGATAACATCCTGGCATTGTATCTTTGCTTTTCTTTCAGTGATGTTGCTTTTTTTTTTTTCAGCCGGTGATTTACTTGCTTCTTAGCTCTTTCACCTCTTTCTTTCTGTTGTGAGGAAAAAATTTGTCAACAAAGGGGAGGAAATTATCTCCCATTCTCCTCTCTGCTGGAGGCAATTGGGAGAGGATTGACTTCTACAGCTTTTTTCTTCACAGCATGCAAACCTCATCACAAGCAATCACATACTTGTCAACATGACCATGTCTCCTCCATGATCACCTTGCCAGTGTCAGCAAGGTACAAAACTGTTGGTTCTCCATGTGGTGGTAACAAGTAATACAGATGTCTGATCTGCATACAGAAATTCACAATGTATCATTTTGTTCTTGCATTTATAAGACATGGGTGTAATTTGCCTGCTCATTGTTGTCATCACAGGAGGAAGCCATTCAAGTCTCTTCACTGAAGTCACATGCTGAAGACATGAATCTTTGACTTCATAATTATTAGGACCAGGGTCTCCCTTTCAGAAAGGAAGTCAGTTTTGCGGTTTCTCTGTTGATTTTATGTTCCATAGCTTTCTTTATTTGATTGCTAGAAGCCACCAGCAGAAAATTTGAAGGCTAAAGAGACAGAGAAAATGGATATGAAAAAGCTTGTCCTCAAAGTAGTGCAACAACTGAAAAGGAGCAAATGGGAATGAACACATAGATCAGGTAGACTGAGACCTCAAAGAAGGGTGGGACAACAAAACGACAGAGATTTAAAATGATCAAGCATGGGCTCAGAACTTTGTAATGAAGAAAAGTAAATTAAGACATTTTTATGAGGAGCTTGTTGAGTGCTTTAATGACACAATGCTTGTACAAGAGCATGGCTTGTGTGGTAAAGGTCTTGAAGGCCCTGCTCGGTGTACTGGCACATGAGACTTCAGATCAGAGAGGTGCTAGATAATTCTGGGTGGTGCAGCGTTTCTAGTGGTTCATGCCTGCTCTACTTTCAGGAAACCTTTAAACCCTTGCTGCCTTTCAGGTGAAGCTTTGTTTTGATGCATATCAAGTGGTTAAGAAGTAATTTAATTATATACCAATAGTGAGAGAATGTACCTTCAATGACTTCTGCACTACTTGCAAGCTTGAATGAGAATACTTTAGAAGGTATTGGAGGTTTGTGATAGAATTGCAGATTAATATAGTATTCACACTTATGCATTTGAACTGTAGAGCAAAAACACTGAGACTGAATTATGGTGTTCTGTAGAGTATTATTCTGCTTCCAGTTTCAGCAAAACTGTGCATATTATGAAACTGTGCATATTATGTGGCAATTGCTTTATATCTGATGTGTAGCTTATTGATGGCCTATAAATTAAAACCCCCATCTCTTTGCCATTGATGATATTCTTTGATGTTAAGAAACTGAACCGTAACTTGATGAAAATAGACGGTGATTTTCTAGATAATAATAATAATAATATAAATCATTAATATGTTTTTTCTCTTTTTAGCAGGTTTTATATGATGTAAATTGCCCAGCAGACTATTCACTTATTAATGTATTTTGTAGTAATAGAATTAGTGATAATTCTAGAATTTAACTTTGAAATTAAATCAAAATTCTTATTAGGATTTAAAGTAGATTTAAACTGTTACTTCAGTTACACAAACACTAATCTAGAAGATAAACATTTGAAAACTGCTCTGAAGTTACTAAATCAAGAGACATTAGTTTCTGTTTTAAGAAACCAGAAATGATCTGTTACTATCATTTACTTAATAGTATAGCAGTAAACTTCTGTGGAGGAAAGAGGGCAGTTGTGGCAATTGGTGAATATTTTTTATATTTAGGATAATGGAGACTAGTAAGTCTGGGCTTCAAACCAGACCTAGAAGGAAGAATGTCTCTTTTTATTTTCATCACAAGTGGTTTGTTAGGGGTATTGTCTCAAAACAGCTTCTTAGGTGAGAAAGGATACCTTTATTCCAGAGCTGATTTCACTGTTCAGCTGAGGCAGCAAATTTCTGGCCAGATAGTATGTTTCTCAACAGAATAATTCTCTTTCCCTTTATTTTAAGACAGTCTTCTTTCTTGTTGTGTGTTGCTACTGCTGCTAGCGCTAACCAGTTTGTTAACTGATATTCAAGGGTTAGCCCTTCCATCTTCACATAATTTCAAAAGAATGATAATTGGGGTTTACTGAGTCACAGCTCAGGCAATTCAGGCCTTTAATGGTACAGTTTAAGTTTACCTTATTTGTCACGAATGCTAACAGAGCCAGTCTTATATTTGCACAGCTCCTGAATTCACATCACCTGCCTCGTGCTGCAGCATTTGAGGTCATGATGTTGCACAGTCAGTGCAACCAGGCAACCAATGAAGCTGATACGTAAGGAAACAAAAAATAATCTGTTTTGAGCCAGCTGAGTTCCTGAATCCAACTGTCCCTTTGATTGCAGAAATGTGCTGGCAGAAGCAAGAGAGCATAGGTTCGTATTGGTTTAAGATGAATGTTAAAACAACGTCTTTTGTTGTAAAGCATTTTAAGTGGCAAACAAGAGTACATTTACTATTTACTTAAAGTTTTAACCCAGAGATGCAGTGATATGGATTCCATGTGTGTCTGGATTGTGTGTAAGAACAAAACATGCAATACTGAAATTCGTTACCTGAATTTTTGTGACTAATGAAAAGCTACCAATAATTCTTTGAATGTATCCTGCCTCTGCAGAGCTTTTGGGACAACTTCTCCAGGACCGAAGAGGAAAACAATGTGAATTTTGAACTCAAACTGTCATAATGGATAAACGCAGCATTATCTTTTCTGGAGTTGTATTATTTCTTTGAAAGAAATACAATATATTGGAAAGCATCCACAATAAATTGAAGGAAGCTGAGTAACATATTGGACAATAGAATTGTTCTGATCTCTCAGGATTGTTTTACTCATGCAGTTCATAAATCATTTGTCTAACTATCCAAAAGGTATATAACTTCATGAAACTGAATGAAATTAGATAATCTATCTTATAACAACTTGAGTTGTTAGCAAAAATAGAGTAAAAGGACATGTAGTTCAGTAGGTAAGAACTATTGACAGTAAGAAGCTATACATTCAAAAATAGGTTAGAACAGCTTTACCATTACTTTCCTTAGTGTTGCTAATAGCAAATGTAGCAGAAGGGGATATCAACAAGTAGAAAAACAAAGTCTAAATAGATAAGTAGATTATCAATAATTTTAAAAAATAATTAATTTATTGTTGCTCTGTGTGGAGTTTTTCTGGATCTGTCTTTGCTCAGTAAGACTATATGTCATAGTTACGTTACATTTCTGCAGTGAATTATTTTAAATGTGTAATTTTGCAGCTTGTCTTTGATTAAAACAAAGCAAAACCAAGTATTTACACAGCATGGTTGGTGAACTTGCCCAAAGCCTCAGCAGAATTAAAGATTATGGAATCCAAATTATATTTCCTAGTGTTTACCACTGGTCTGATCATTACTACAAAGATTTGTAAATGGCACTTGGCTTCTTTTATCACGATCTGTCTGTATGCATAAAGTTCTCTACATAATTCTCATTCATTTACCAGTGAATATAAACCTGTTCCTCAAAAAAAAAAAAGAGTTCTGTTAGTATATTTGCATTTATGCAGTGCCTAAGCAGACAGAGAATGATATCACAGTTTAAACAGTTCTCCCAAAGCAAGCCAACAATACAGCTCTTCCAGCAGAAGAAACTTTACAATGTTTTAATTCTTCTTCATGGAGCAAAGCACGGTGGAGAGCCTGGCTGTCAAATTGCAGCACATTTTTCTGAAAATATTGCCTACTCTGCCTCACATTTATGCTGTTACATGCTGAGGGAAAAATCTACTTCTTTAAAACACTGATACTGTATATACATATTGTATCAGCAATAGTGTGGATGTTTTTGTTGGACTGGGAAGTAGGGAAGCCCAGAGGTACAGGAGGACAAGGTCTATGCCAACTAAAGAAAAATTAAATGCGTCATATTTACCAGGATTACAGAGCGTAAACATAATCCTGAATATTCCTATTCAGATATGCTTTTTTAGGTATTCATCACTAACATGTTAAACTGGAAGCCTGATGCCTTCCTGATAGCAATAATGGGCAGCAATCTCATCTGAATTGAGAGAGGTCCTCAAAATGGTGCCTGTGGGAGAAAATGTTAAAGCTGTTAATGCAAATGATGTTGAGAGCAAGAGCTAAATGCTTGGAAATGTGTCTGGATACAGTAAGAAAAGGAATTTGAGTAGATGTGGTGCAGAAGTGGCTGCTTCATGAATATAGACAGCTTATTTTCTCCAAAATCCTTTCTCCACCTTCTTCTCAAAATGATAGCTGCTTGTACTTTTTTGTTGGAACCTGGACATTTATTTTCATGATAACCTGGTGCTTGATAGCAGTCAAAAAATGAGACATATTTTGCAGAGATGTTTGCTAAGTAGTTATTTTATGTTACACTGTAAAACTGAGGAGGAAAGACTGATCTTTAGCACTCAAAGAGATCTTGCATCTTTCATCGCAAAAGACTTACGTGTCAAGAGTGCACTATTGATCAAAATATCAGCAGGCTTGCAGCACAGCAGCCACTTCACAATACAGAAAAAAAAAATTACTTCTGTCCGCGTAATGTAAATCTCTTTGTCAGGCTTTCAGTCTCCCTAGAAGTATACCTATAATCTCACTCCAGCAGAAAATAATAAGAACTTCTATGAATAAACTTACTGTCAGTCGCAATTATGCTCTGCATGGACCACTGAATGTCAGACAGCATTCTGGCAGAAGCCAGTCTCCTATATCTTGACAACCTGGCCAAACTGTGCAAGAAATAAAGACTAGCCTTCAAGCCTGAACAACTGATGGGTGCCCATGCTGGTTCCACTGCTTCTTTGTCACTCTGGGCACTGCCTTTGCACCAGAAGCATAAAAGCAGCAGCCCCTGTCCTGGGGCCCTGTTTGGGCTCCCAGCTGCCCAGTCATGACTGCTGCACTCACCGTCCTTCAGCTTTACTCATGCCTTCCCCACAAGCTCTCTGAGGACCTGCCTTGCGACTGTGAACTGGTAGCATTACTGGCAGCTAACCTGTGTGCTGGGCGTGACTTTGATTGGGCTTTCATGTCTTGGTGTTAGACTTTTGTAATTACAGTCCTCACTTCAAGTCTGCATTAGCCTAGTCAGAGCAATTCCTGTGACAGCCCACTTTTTAACTAATACTTTCTAGACAATTCTACTTGGAAAAAAAAAACAAAAAAAAAGTATTTTCTTTGTACTAAGACACACAGAGATATTGAAATTTTCCAAAGCAGTTATTTCTTTTCAAACTGCATGTTTTCATGTTCTGTCAAACAACACTTAAATCTTACTGTGGCCACTTAGCAATATATTGGCATATCTCAGGTTGCTCAAATTCAGCAGGCAAATTGAACACCTCACCATCAGCCTTGGAGCTAGAATGACTTCTGGGTCTCACAAATGTTCTGAGATGCAATTCTGCCACAAAATCATGAGGGATATTTTCTGTAATAATGACTGTCCTGGGCGTAAGGCATTTTAGCCTGCCTTCTGTCCTTCAAAGGTGCACGCCACAACCTGCACTGAGTCAGGTGATAGCCTCTAAATCGTTGGTTGTCTTCCTGATGCTGTCATTCTGCAAGAGAAAAGTAGCTCCCACCCTCAATATATATTAGATAGTTCCACCAATATAATGAATATGTTACTAGCAGTAAGTCATGTTAAGAAACAAAAATAGCACTAAAAGAGTAAAACCAGACAGATTTCTTGGAATTTTGCCCAAGTACTCTGGCAGATTTTGTGGTGCTGTGCTATACAATATGCCAAGTCTAAAATATAGGGAAAGACAATCCACAGGATACTGCATCACATGCTCTCCTATGAGCTACAAAGATGCCTTCACCCAAAGCCATGTATCATTTGCTATAGTCTTTTTCTACCTGCTCTGATTACACCTTATTAGAAGACCTGGACTGCCTTCACTGTGTTTGCTGATAAAACCTCCTAGACAGTAGACAAGCACTTCTTAGACTGAAGTAGATGTGTATGATCCAAGCAGCAATGGAAAATTAACCTCTCTCAGAAAAAGAATATGATTCTTTTATATTCTTTCCACTTTTTATCAGCATTAAAAATCAGCTGACAGAGGGAAAAAGATGAAAATGATAGGTTATTGATAACTTTCCTTAATTTTTTCATTTGCTTTGCAACATTCATTCTGGGAGCAAGACAGATAAATCACACTATCTGATGAACCTAAACAGTTGGTCAGCTTGCCTTGATAAAAATCCTTCTGTTAAAAGCAAACTTATTTCTCTATTTTTCTTTTCTATGTTTTAGGAAGCCGTAGAGAGATATGACTGTCTTTCTATAAGGTTAGTGTTCTGAATCAGCAAAAGTTTCATTTGAGGAAATTGATATAATAAGTAAGAATGCACTGCTTTTTAAGGTTTAAACAGGCTGTAGAGACAGATGACTGTATCACATTTACGTTCAGAGACAAACAGCAATCTACTATATCTGTGCCTTCACTCTAACAGAATTATTCAGTATTGATACTAAACTCTCGTATTCTGAATTCTGAAAACTAAACTGTGCTTCAAAAGGTCAGCAGAAATGGCACTGTCTTGCAATTCAGACCTTTGGATGTGATCCAGAAACACTAACACTGTAACATGATAAATAATATCTTAGCATACTGCATTGCCCCGTGTTACTTTTGTAGGTTTTGTAGCTTTTGCTTAATGATTTTGCTTTATCTTGATCATCTGTTTTTCCTCTTTGTTCAGTCATCAAGTAACATTTACCAAGAGAGTAGATAATAAAGAAAGGCCCATTCAGTACTGTCTGTGTAAGCTGGACTTCCACAGACAGATGTTAAAGAGATCTGTCAGAAGTCCATCAGATCTCATAAGTCTGAAGTAAATAAACAGGTATTTGAGTATCTGATCCACTAACACAGAAATCTGCTACTTGCCTCCTGTTTTAATCTTGTTGACTGAATAATGAAGTGGAAACAAGGAAGGATTTAGCTGAGGTTTTGTTTAAACTACATTCTTGCTAACAGTACTTGTATTGTTGGTTGTGATGAATACATTTTATTCACACTGAATTTATCATGAGTAACAAAAAATGGATAGATAAAACTAATTTTAACTATTAATTTTAAATTTTGAAGGAGTGATTTTTTTGTTGTTGTTTTTATGAGTGGCCATGTCATCACGCATCGGTAGAATAAGCTCTCTCATTCTTTTAAATGAAAAATTTATTGTATCTGAACACTCATGATTTAGAAAAAATCAATAACATCAAACTGGATAATAAAGGTTTGGATTTCTTTAATTTTACCAGAGTAAGCTTCCCGTATACACCGTCATGGGCAGTGCTGGCTGTAGTAGTTTGGCCAGCTTGAGTCAGACCACTCAGACCATTTCCAGGGTCCTTTTCAACAGCAGTCCTAGGAGGTTGTGATCAGCAACGCACTCATGCAGACCTCCTACAGAAATTAGCATAAAAAGGACAATATAAAATGTTTTTTTTTTTTTTTTTAATCATCTTAGAAGTCAGTTCTGTCAAATATATCTCCATGACCACATTTTTTTTTTTCCAGAGTCTGGTTCGAAATCCGAAGAAGTGCATGGAAATTTTTCAGAGGAACTTTTTTTCAGACATTTATTCCATTTGTTGCCTAATTCTCTTCTCTCTTTAGCTGTGCCCTACTTTAGCACTAAACAAGACATGAGTTATGTAGGCCAAGTCAGACATCTAGCACGTACATAATAAGAGTTTCAGTTCTGGTTGGGCCTATTCTTTCCTAATAGGAAAGAGAAGTATTGTCTAAAGTGAGTGGAAGAACGATGGAGCAGTGCTTATTGAACAACACGAGATACATACAATTAGGATAAATCCAATTAGGACTGCATAAATGCTGATGCTTAACACTTTCTTTTCCCTATCAGCAGCTTTAACCTAGTTTCCATGGGCTATAGCAAAAGCAGTAGTTGTTATACCTGCAGTTGTCATAAATGTTACAATACTACGCAATGTGTTGAAGACAGCAAAATACAATTAAATATTCCTTGAATGCTAACCTTACTAAAACAACAGTATATCCTAGAAATCATTAAAAATTGATTAGGCTCATCATCCGAGTCTCTCAAGTAGGTGACTTCCTCTTCAGATGAGGAAAAGAGGGTCATCAGGAAGGAAGGTTCCTTGGAGAGGTAGGCACTGATTTCCATCTCTTCTCTGGAGGTCAGGTGCTTCTCATCCAGAACTCTGTGCTGAGATTTAGCTTTTGTTTTCGTCAAGATTTGCACTTGATTTCTTTCTCCTTTTATGTACAGCTCTCATTCTAAAACCATGTTTTAAAATAGCTCTAGTTAATCCACTCTGTATTTTCTTAAGTGTATTAGCAATCTAAAGTATGTCAAAATAACATACTGTTCTGAGGCTCTTATAATACCAGTCTTTAATTTATTCACAGAGTTCTTTCGTATCCCTTGATACCATTCAGTATCAATTCTGATTTATCTTGCCTTTTTCCCCTGGACATGTCCAGTATTTTTAGGAACATTTCCCAAAAGCTAGATTCTGTAGTCTGTGGTAATAAACTTCTATTATTTTTTCTGGCACAGATTTGGCATATTTCTATTGGCATATTTCACTTTCTAAATAATTCACCGGCAAAACTACGCAACTTCCAGGGAATATTTCCTTTCAGTATTCCATCTGAGACCGTACCATTTTGGCATTTTTGACTGTCTTCACATTCCTTCTGTGATTTCACACCATGCAGGCTGTGCTTTAGCACCTTTGCGTTTATAGTCCACTGCAAAGCAGTCACTTTCTCAAAGACAGGTATGTCAAAAGCTGTAGGCTACAGAAGGACATGTGAAGATAGTAGTTTTTATCCCTGAGGAGCTAGGATCAAGGCTATTCAGCTCTAATTCTTCCTGTTTACCAAGAAGTTTCCAGTTAAGTGGAAGTGGTGGAGTTTCAGAGCATGTGTAGACCCAAAAAAGAAAAAGGAAGATCCAGAAGGCTTATGTCTAGGTCCAGGATCAGGACTGTGTATCCATCACGGATCAGCATAAGTGTCTGCACTAAGCTGTGCTAAACTGGATCTTCAGAGGGAAGTACTGCAGAGTCTCCTATATGATGAGCAAGGCCTGGAAATCAAGAGGCTGCTCTTTAGTAGTCTCTTCTCCTACTGCAAGGTGCCATCTTCCAGTGAGGTCATAACAGCAATGGATGGAGGCTGCTGCCATTGTTGCCAATACCGTGAGGCTCAGCGGTGAATTGCAGTCCAGGGGCTTCCCCAGATCAAAGAAAATTGGGTCTTCAGAAGTGAGATGCTGAGAGATTTTCTGCTCATTGCCTCCCACAGCAACTGGAGAAGGCAAAAGCACCAGCCGCTGAAAGATAGCTCGTAAGCTGACCTAGACCACACCTGACACCGCACCTCACCTGGCACAATTAACTTCTATCTAATAATAACGTCTAATAATTAACGTCTATCAAATAAGAATGACCCTGGCAAGCAGTTCATGGGCCACACACTCAGTGATCCAGTCCTCCTCTGGTCTGGCCCCTCCCAACAGATGACATGGTAGCACTCCTGGAGAGTGACGCTGGATACTCCATCCGTAGCACAAGGTTTCTCTCTTGCATGTATTTCTGAAAGTGATTCAGGGCTGGCAGGTGAAAAACAAATTAGAAATGTTATCACTTTAACATGGGGTGTAGAAATGTATCCAGTACGGCGGTTTTCTCTCTCTGTAACCCCTTTTAACTACTCACAATATTTTTTTAGCTCCAGCTTAAGGCTAAATACAAAAATACATACATACAAAACCAGCATCTTTCTCAGCCTCCCTCTCTTCACCCCAAAGCAGCTTCCCACACCCCCAACCTCTGTCTCACCTTCCAGACAGCCCTATCAGCTGGGCTGAATGATGCAAAACCATCAGCAATGACGCAAGTCAGCACACCTCTCTTTTTTCCGAAAGCCATGTTCCACTTTGCAGCCATCCTCTAGCAGCACCGTTTAGATGTTTGGGTCAAATCATGGTCAGCAAATGAGCACGGGGAGGCTCCCACAGCTCCAGCCACCCTTTCCCTGCTCCCTTTGCCTCGCTGCCTCCCTCCCTGAAGCCTTGGCAGAAGCCTGTCTGCGTCCGGCTCACGTCAGTCAAAAAGCATGGCCCAGAATAGTTCCTGTGCTGGGAATTACTCAGATAGTCTTGGATCATCCCATCCTTACACTGACCTTATAGGGTCAGTGCTGATACATGTTCCTGAGAGATGTGATGCATCTGGGCCTCTTCCATCAAATATTGCAAGTGTAAGAATATCAGTATTAGTGTGCAGCAGCTGCTGACTGTTCACTATTGAAGTTTTATCATTTTTAATTTGACTTTTATAGAAATTTTTAAGCCCTTTTCATTTATTTTCTGGTTTGAATTAGCATATATATTGCTTGGCAATTTATTTATGGAATAAAACAAAATAAACATGTCAAATATTTATTTAAATACTTTTGTTTCAATATTTGACATGTTCAGTTTATTTTATTTCATAAATGAATGTTCAAATAAAATAAAATAAAATAAAAATGTCATATTTCTTGAAAATTTTATGGTAAAAATAAAATTTAAATTTTATGGTAAAAAAAAGTATAAAAATGAAAATGAATAAAATCAGTTATCACAAAATGAACATCCCCTTGAATTAAACTTTCTATTTTGCCAGCCAGATACATTACTGTTTTTCAAGTTCAAGAAGGATATTTTTTTTTATTTACTATTATTTTATAATTTTGTGAGAAAGTGGGACCAAACATTCAATTTGGATTCTTCCAGTTCTATACTAAACCTCACACTATCTCTCACAAAAGTACATGATGATTTTTTCTCAATTTAAAAGTGTTTTGTATTTCAAAATGTATCCTTGTTCCCTTCTTTTAATTTTTCTGATGAATCTGTAAAGATATTTTCTCAACATCTTTCTCCCTATTTCCTCAAATATGGATAAAGCTGCTAATGCATTAAGGTCTAATAGTCACAGCTCAATGCATTCTGTACTGGAGCCTCTTACGGATCCATTCTATACATGTTTGCTTCTTCGTCTTGTTTTTTTAGACAATTCATCAGGCCTACAAGCAGATCTCCAAAAGCTGTGATATGTCACCGTGTAGCAAGTCTGGAGATCTTAGTTAAATTGTGCATTGAGGCAAAATCTTAAGTTATAAAAGAACACTTCACCTGGATTTACATGGCTCTGAACTCCTGCCACAGCAAATCTGTGTTCTGGACTCCTATGTTCATTTAGTAAAATCAGTGTGCATGGTGAAGCTAATCAAGCTGAAATGGATTCTGAAAAATGTATCCAGATGAAAAACCCTTTGCGAAGACTTATTCTTTCTCCTCTCTCTTATTGATTCTTTCTCTTTATGTCTACCACTACCACAAGTTCATCCATCATCTCCACTGGCCCCATGGATAGTCCTAAATTGTTCCCTATGGGCTGGAGGATGTTCCCCCCAGGACAGGCCCACCCCAGGGCATCAGGCACCTCCCTGCCACAGAGACTCCTGCAGTTTCAGGCAGTCTGGTTGGGCTATAAACACTACTCTCTTTTCTGAGGATGAAAAGCAATTTTCCTGAATTTTCTGCACTAAGTAGAAGAGTTAAAAGCCTGTGTGCTCCTTTCCTGTGCAGTTACAGCCAATTCCCTTAGAGATGGTGTGCTGGGTCAGTTATTTTTCAGGATCAGGTCAAAGAATGCACTGGCACTACACACATTTCACCAAAAGCTGCTCACTTCCAATTTGCTGTCCAGCCTCAGAAACCTGGCAGATAAACTGGAATGGGTGGTTTCTTACTTGCCTTTATCACTAGCAGACAAATACACAAATTAAATCTCGACATTTTGATTGTGCTTCAGACATAGTATCAGTCAAGAAATGGGACTGTTTCGGTCTTTATATAATGTAAGCCTTACGTTGTCAATACTATTCATTATATTTTACACCAGGGAGGGAGGGAGGGAGGGAGCAACAGATGGAAGTAAACTGTCTTGATGCTGGCCAAAAAGATGGAAATCCCCATGGAATGTTATGAAGGATGGAGCAGTCAGTCTGATCACATAACTGCAAATATACACATAGAAAACACAAAGATAAAGAAAATCTCTTGAGATTTTTTTTTTCTTTGTTTTAGAAAAGATTCATTTGGGTTTGCTCCTATATTTCTCCAAAGAATCATTCATTTCCTATCTTGGCTATTTTTAACACATTTCACTGTATTTAAATAAACCAAAATATCCTAGAATGTCTTCCATTACACTAGAAGAAGATAAATGTCTCATTTCAGTTTCTTCAATTAATTAAAATATGGCAGAGCTGAATTTAAAAAAGAATTAATTACATCTAATATTTTTAAGCATTGGCCTGGTAATAAACTAAAAGCAGAACAACCTGAATGCATTATTTTAATGAAACTAAGCATATATTCTATTTATTTAAATCCCTGCCACTTGTCCAATTAATGTAAATAGCACTGATTGACATAGAACATTTCTTTTATTGAAATTATACAAATTACACAACATTAAAATATTTTCTGTATATAAGCAGCCAGGAGATATGAAGGATAGACTGTGTGTTTCTTTCACAGATGAAAAGAAATGGGTCAAATGTTTTGTTTTACTTGACAATTTAAATATGACTTGCAAACAGCCCAGCAGGAGTACTAATACTTGACTCCTTTGTACTAGAAAGGGTCTATTTTTTTCAGAAAGTGCAGCATTGTGGTGTATTCTCTGATGCTGTGTGACACCCGTCTATTTGGTGCACAAAGGATCCTGCCCAGGGAGGGTGGAGGAGCGGGGTGGGAGCACAGTTATCCTCTGTGGCCTGGGGCAGTGGGATGAGATTTCACGGGCAGCAGCATCTCCCACACCTCGCTGCTGGCTGGAGGCTTTCTCCTCCACACCCCACCTGCTGCCAGCTCTAGCACTCGTCAGCCTCCTGCGACGCCAACTCAGTCACCTAAACCGCAGGAAAACAAGCGAAAACTTTGCTGCTGGGCTGGTGAGTTGAGGCATTCTGGGCATTTCCGAGGCCAGAGCCTGAACAAGGCTGTGGCTGAGAAAATGGACATGGGATGCAAGAGCAGGAGACAGAGGAAGCAGAGGAATTCTTTCAACTCCCTTGGCTTTGCCGTGGGAGACGGACAGGGCAGCTGAATGGCAGCTGCATTTCCTTATGTTTGTTAAACAAACGAGCTGTCCCCAGACCCTCTTTGCCATTGAAAGTCACACATATAAATCAAATATTCTTTAATCAGTCATTTGTAGCTGATGCAGGTGCATATGCTGTGAACAGCAAAGCGAGACCTGGTTCACGTCTAGGATTCCTAAGAGCTACAATATAAATAGCAACCATTGCCGGGCACGGTGGATTTTGCTGCCAAACATACAGCTTGTAGAATCAGGAGTGGCACAGAAATTCTGATGAGGAAGCTAGAAATATTCCTTCCTTTTGTTAGATCAAGCTGTTTAATCATCTCTGAGGGATCAAGCCCTTCATGCTGGTTTGAGAGCAAGCCAATCTCTTGGTACTGCTGGAAGAGATTGTACCGTTTCAAATGAATCTGGAAACCGGTTTAATGGGCAAAAGAAAACACAAGTGGTAACTAAGACCTGATGATACCTGTTCATACATCATTTTCAGTCTCATTTGTAAGAGGTGATTTTGACTCCTGTTCCTCATTTGTTTTCAGAAGAACTGAAGAGACTTGAAAATAAGCATGTAAAATTGTGAAAGTACAGTCATAATTACCATCAATCTCACTTAAATTGTCTGTTTGTTCCAAGTTCTGAAGCTTGTATGATTTTAGCCCAAAGAAACTACGATTGTTTCTAGTGGCCCATTTCATTATCTTACACTTTTTCCTGCTAAGCTGAATGAGCTACTTTATCAGCCTCCAAGCCTTACCCAATCCAATAATTTTCAAACGGTTGTCTCTCTCTTCTATTTACCAGTCCAGTCCAATTTAGCATTATCAGCAAATTTATGTACGTTTGAAATTACATACTCCCTTCAAGGTCATTTATGTCCACAAAGAAAACTGCAATAAAAGAATATTAATGAGACAGAATAAAAGCAATTAAATTAACTCACAGCTGAAATGTACCTTGTACCTCCTGTGAAACAGAAGCACTATACTGTACTTTATAAAGCTGCTCAGGTGGCACCTTGTGGTGATTAATTAAAAAAAGCATATGGTACATTTCAGTCTTGTTTGTGATTTTCCTTCCTTTTATTGCTTTCTTTCATGGCCTTTAGACTAGCTTTAGTAATGCAATAATAAATTAATGTCCTTCCCTGGTTGGTTTGGAAGCAAGAATGCCTGTGGAATGCAACCTCTTCCTGAGTGCTTGCCATTGGGAGAACCTGATTATGTAGCTCTTGTGCAATGACATCGAAAGCTTCAGTTTTCAAAAACTACTCTATGCACCTCCTCAATACATTCCTTTCCTTGTTACTTCATGGTAGACCTGAAAGGAAGGAGGAGTGGAAATTGGCCAAACTTCAGGGAGACATGGTCAATATGAAAGGACTTTCAGAGAGATAAACGTTGTTAAAGATGGATATTTTTTTCCTACTCCGTGGTGTGCCACCATGTTCAGGGAGCATCTTGAATAATGGATCCCAAATTGAGCCATATTTCTATGGAAAAATAAGGTTTCTATTCAATGGCCAGAAGTTCAGAGAAACAGATGTAACACTTCATTCCTGAAATGACTAGCCTGTTTGGGCTGCAGGTGTCTTACTCATTTTTGGCTACTTAGAAAAAAATAAGTGGTTATGTGTTGAAAAATTTTTCACTGAGAATAAACATTACCCCTAAATGTCTTCCCTTCAAAGTAGTCTTTACAGAGTTTCTTTTAGAACCAATGGCAAAAAAAAAAAAAAAGGAAGGAAAGAAAGAAAGAAAGAAAGAAAAAAGCAGTGGATTCAACTGTCCACCTTTTAATTCTTTGAATTTTTAACTTGTTTCTGATACTGTGACAATGAACTTCTAAATATACTGCCCCATGCCCAGTGGCCTCCAACAGCTCCCTCCACTTCTGCACCCACCTGCAGGTTGGGAAACCCTTCCCCATCCTCAGCAAGCTCAGACTCCATCCTGCCCACCAAAGATCCTGTCAAGCACACGAGGGGTGCCCAGCACAGCTCTGCTCCCTGCAGACAGCATCAGTGCCTCTCTCCAAAGACAACGTGGACCTCTCTTTCCTCCTTCATCATCTTTTAAATTCAATTTCTTCTACCTTTCTGTGTTGCATTATGATTTTTCCTGAATATGATGCTATTCTGAAGAATGGAATAAAATGCATTTGTGAAATAAGGATAGACTTTTTTTCACTAAATCATCAAATTAAAGAGTTCAAGCATAACAGTGAGACACCTTTTTTTTCCCCTTCAGGAATTCATAATGAATGTTCATCAATAAATTATAGTTCTATAAAACCTTCTAATTATTTTCCTTTGGTTTTCCCTAACATTAAAAGCACAGTGCACACAAATTTCATGAGGTTGCCCCCACAGAAAAATAAAAAAATGAGGATGATCATTTGGCTTGATTTTTCCCTTCTCTCCAGAGGGTGCACAGAAGAGACAATACGAGCCTTCAAGTTCAGGAGATACAAAACACCCTGAACTAGCTGTTAAAGAATATAAAAATAATAAAATAATTTAAATAAGTCAGTGTGTGCATAAGCTATAGTACTCCTTCCTAAGTGGGCCTTAGATAATCCTAAAGAATAAAGATTAGAAAATAGAAGCAATCACCTGGCAACTTGTAGCCAGAACCCATGCACTGTTTTATGATGGCAAAACGTATTTTCCGTATTTTTTCTAAAATACAAAGCACTCTTAAATTTTTTTCCTAAGAATTAGAGCTATCTTTTCTGGAAATAAAAGCACATTTTTTAATTATTATTTTTATAATTTTCCTATATTTATAAAATAAGTCTCATTCTGGGCTTTTTTCCCATTCTGCAGTTGGATCCTAAAGTACTTTAAAAATTCAATTGCTTTATGAGAAATAAATGAACAAATGCAAGGATTGTCAGGATAATTTTTTTTACAGCTTTGTTACTAAAATTATGCTAATGCTTGCATGGAGTCCAATATTTTTTCAATTCAAATGGTCTTACATCCCAGGACATTTTTAAGCTTGCATTTACAATGTTTCTCTTATTGCACAGAAGCAGCGTGAAAGGTAGTAAGAGACTTAATTTATGTATTAAGTCTCTTAAAAAGTCTTAAGTCTCTTCAAAAATGTAGTCCCGATACTAGCACTGTGTAGCACAGTTCTCAGATATTTGAAAATTATCTGTCTTTATTTCTTACACTTTCTCCTGTTATGCACTTAAAAATATATCATAATCATATTTTAATTCAATAACTGTTACTTCAAGATAGTCACTAAATAGATGTGCAATAAACATTAACCTATGCAACGATTTTCTTCTGTACTCTCCAGTTACTCAAATTATTCACATTGATTTTTTAAATTATTCAGCTTGTTCTTATATGCAGTAATTTGTTGAATCAATTTAGGTTTAATTTTCTATTACAGTCTCATAAATCTTCTATGTGCTGCTATGCCTTAGTGATATTGACTCTGTGCAAACAATTCAGGGGCTTGAGATATTTTTCAACATTCATCACATTAAGCATGTTCAAAATTTTCCCCTCAGATCCTTATTTCTGAGACCTAGGCAATAACCTATTTAGGACTCAGAATATTCCTTTCATTTCAAATATTGATGTAAGAGATTTAGGCGTCTAGAAGAAGTGAGAGAAAATTAAACTCTTGCTCTCAGTATATTGCATGCCATGATTCTCCTGTTTCTGCACACTTAATTTTACACTCTCTTACTAGAAAAACAGTGAGAAAGATATTTTTTTAAATTCTTCTAATTGTTGAACACAGTTGATCGTTCATCTTGATGGATTATAACAATAAAGAAGAGAATATTTTGATCCCAAAGTACAGTCTATTCCCTGATCCTTTTAATTTCAGGCAGAGCTTGCTCTTCCCTGGAAAGTCCACACATTTTTCCATTGTTTGGATAATGCTGCCCTGTGCAAAGCTTTGTGAGGACAGAAGTAGCATTCTTCACAGGCTAATTGAGTCATAAGAACTCCAAATGTGTGTATTCTGACTGTTGATAGCTGTAGTCTGTAGGTGCTGAATACGCGTTTGCATCAGAAAAAAGGTATTTCCGTACATTCTTGTCACATGGAGAGGCAGCTGTGGGAATGCCTGGAGTTTCACCACAGGACTGCCTGCAGGTACAGGAAGAGACTTTAAACTGCCAAAGCGGACTGTGCTGCCTAAATCATCTTCTCTGAGAACACCATGAGCTGGATGGTTAGTGAAATCCATCCCACAGTTTACAACAGCGAATGACTTCTTTTTTCACCAAGCCCGAGCCCTGACTCCTGTGAAGTGTGCAGACTGAGAAAACAGGAGTGCATTTATTCTGACCACAGCTGAGTCTTCTTGGCTAGAGCTTGCCAAACATCTGAACCTTTAATTTCCTTTTTTTTCTTAAGTTCTTACTTTTCTGCTACTGCTTTCTTTGAAGAGCATTGGAATATCAGTAATCTTAAAATGTAGCTGTGTGTGAATTTTCAGGAAATAATTATGATCTTTTGCATAGTTTAACGTTACTTCTGAGTTCACAGGCAAAAATTTAATCAGCAGTTTTGATGGCTCAAGGAAGATAAGGCTTCATCCTAATTTTGTCTTGAGTTTGACTGCTGAGTGAAGACAAGCACTGATTGAAGCCCATAAAGAATTCATAAGCATATTAAGAAAGAGATGACTATAAGCTTCCTTTTTGGTTCTTCTCTTTCTGACTGAGAATTTAAGATTCTCCAAATGTCATGTAAACAGTAGGTAAGTGATCTCCACACACTGCACTTCCCCGAACTATATATCCCAAATTTATGTCTATAGAAACTAAAAAGTCCTATCCATGTGAAAACAGGGGGTTTGATACAGTTTGGTTTTACGTATTTATTAACACTTCTAAAAACAAGAAATATTTAGATCAAACCACAAGTACATCTAAGTGTTAGAAATTTTTCTAATCACTTTTGAACTCATGAAGACTTTTGTTCTGCACAATACTCGGTTGAAGTAGGTTCATATTGTATGAAGGAGGACTTCCAAGCACTCAGTCTCCATGAAAACTGAGCATATATTCTGACCTTTTGTTTCTTACTCTTTAACTGTGTGCAGTCTCACTCTTGTTTTATGACAGATTGCTTTCTTTAAGTGCTTGTGGTGCCAGAACTTCAGTGTCCCTATGAACATCGATTCCTTGAGAGACCCTCAGTGTTGTGTGAGGCGTGGCTCCTCTTTACGAACTTGGGTGGACTCTTCCTCAGTATCTCGACCACGTTCATGTGCCAAGACATTTTATTCTTTAAAAATCTCATTTTTGTGCAAATTTGAGACAAGATAAGACATTTTGCCTTTGTAGATCCTGCAAAAAATACCAGGTGCCCGTAGCCAGGGACTTTGTACAGCAACGTCATGAACAAATACTTGCTCTCAGGACCAGCTGAGGTGCTGCTTCTCCGTTGACACTCCCTAACTACTCCTCAAAGCAGGCACTTGCGGTATCTGAGGGTTTAGTCTCAGCTTGCTGATAGGACATCTGTTCAGACTACACGGGGGTAATTGCAGTCTCCCATTACCATTGTGTTTCCTCCCCCTCTGGGCCTCTTTGCTGGCATTCAGGATGTCAATCACCTGCCAGGCTGATTGTCACGTTGTCATTTCCACACCGGGCAGGTTTAGCGAGAGCTGTGAGATGGGTTGTTGCCATGCCACTGGCTGCAGGGCTGATAGCCTGGGCACGGCTTCACAGGGGTTGTCAGGAGGTGTTTTCACGGAACTGCTCATTGTTAGAAGTACCTTCTTCGAGCACAAAACGACCTGATAAAGAAGAGAGCATACAGCACGGAGCAGGAGTGACTTTTCTAGTCAGCTTGCCAAGTAGGTTTTCTGCTACTGTCCCTGCAGTGCTCCTATTGATCGTGTGCTCTTGAGACTGTTATTTTTAAAAGCACATCTGGTGGCTCTTCCTCTTGTGTGCCGGTTTTGTTATAGCAGTTTCATATGACTCCTGCAAGACTAAATACATGTATGCAAATTTGTGTTACTCAGCTTGAGGACTAACCACAATTTTAAAATTTCTTGAGGGCCTCGTAATGACTGATTATAGAAAATAAAAAGGGTGAAAATAAGGCTAAACTAAAAATACTTAATGACTGATGCAGAAGAAGTACGAAATAATTTCTCTGACTCAGTTTATTTTACTCTGATGATTTTTTGGGGGGGGGGCACTAAAATCCAGCTACGCAGAAACTTGAATGAGGGCCTTATCTTGTTCCCTATATAGGCTATACTTCGAAGAGTGAACAAAGTTCATTAACAAAAATATCTGATTAAAAGTATCCATCAAATACAGAGTTTGCATTGCCAGGTTCAGACACAGACATAGATACAAATATAGATATATTGATACACATACAGATACAGAAAGGTATCATAAAGAATAAGATCTACTAATTTTGTTTCATAAAAATTGACCTATAAAATCATCAATTTCTATTGCTATTACTAATTAGATGCCACAGCCAGAGGTACAATCCACATACACAGATGTGTTCACGTTTATTTCTCAAATAAGTTCTAAGAAGGGTAAATTAGTCAAGGAAGTAAACAATATTATTTATATCAGTATCTTGACTGAGAACTCCATACTTTTTTTCTGCTAGGAAAACACACATGGGCCTTGATTTTTTCTAAATTATATGGGAGAAGGTGTACATTTTATACCTACATTTCTAACTAGACACACAAAAATTTGTTTCCTTAAGAAACAGTCTTGACTTGTTTTGAATGACTGTACATGAATAATTTTAATTATAGGATTGCTTTTATTCCTTTTTAAGCATGACTTATATGGATATTACACTGAAGTATTCAGATATTTTAAGTTTCATAAATTAAAACCAAAACAATTGGGAATAAAATGGTTACTATAAAAAATAAGTAACAACTCAGGGATAAAATGTAATTTAAAAATAAATTTCCATTCAAAATTTGAGACAAAACCATTGAAGCACATTATCTCTATTCAAAATCTGTTACCTTTAATCCAGGAAATTGCTCCAGAAAACTGAAAAATTGAAAGCACACAAAATCAAACAAAAACTTAATATATAACCTGTAATATTTCTGTCCATGTTGTTTTATTCTCTGTCTTTATAGGAAGAATGTATTTGTTGTATTTTTTCTGAATATGTAAAAGGTGTTACATTTCAATATAAAGCAATCATCTACTTGTCAGTTTCTATTTTTAATGCATTACATTACTGAAACTTAGGACAGAAATAATTCAGTAATCCTGTGAAACCACATACAGAATCATAGAACATTCTGAGTTGGAAGCGACTCACAAGGATCACTGAGTACTATTTTTAAGTATATGGCACTTACAGGGATTGAACCCACAATCTTGGTGTTACAAGCACCAGGCTCTGACAAACCAGATACAACAATTTACTATTTCTTTGTGAAAAGTAAAATCATATAGATCATTATTTTGTAGTTGATGTTATAACCAGCATTGCTTTATTTCTCAATTGCAAGTACATTCATAAAACTAAAGCACTTATTCTTCGGCTTGTCCATCTAACTACCCATCCTGCAATTAAAAATTAAATTAAAGTAATGTTATGGATAACTGGACTTGTGTCAGTGTGATTTAAGGTCTGACTGCATTGCCATCACAGCTGGACTTATCTAGAATAATGTGCTTTATAACAGTTACTTGTGTTGTACTCAGGGTCTATTGCATACATAATGGCAACACAATCAAATGTTTAACATATTGACAGTGATTATCCACAGCTAAGAGTTCTGTACAGCTAAAACTTCTTGAGAGTCAGATACCCAAGGGACATGACACAGTGGAGAATTACGCACATAATGAATAACCAACAAGTCCTCTGGGCACTAAAAGAAAAAGGCAAATAGAAACAAGTGCTCCTTTGATGTATTTTGTAGCCAAACTAATGAAATATACATGGCTGTATGTGGGATAAGATGACAATTTGTTTGGGTGGTGTATTGTTAATGTAACTGGAGTTTAAATCAGTGCTTGTCTTCCTTTGTAGTTTGTAACCTGTGATTCAAGAGAAAGAAAGTAAATACAAAATACTTGAGAGGGTCAGTGACGAAGAATTTGCATCAGGATCTTGAACATGTTCAAGAAAGTTTAAAATTACGTTCCTATGTTTGCCCTACAGAGGAATTCTGTGAGAATATCTATAAATAAATGTAATTTAAACATTTTTAAATCCACCTGTCAGGTAGATGTAATGAAGTGTCAAATAGAGAGACTATGGAAAATGTAGGGTGGACTTAAAATTGAAAGGAAGGACGGGATTAATTGCTCTCACTGCTCATGACACAGTTCAACAGACACAGGTTAAAACAGCGGTTCTTTACTTCTGCAGTTACACAGCAACAGTTGTAAACCAGTGGGCATGAAGTACATGTTGTGGGTTAACACCACACCTTAGCTACAGTGAAGATTTTTAACGGGTCTCTAGCTCAGAAAAGAAATAGCTAGCTAAGGGCAAAGTGCCCAAAATCACGCAGTCAATAACGGTGTACACTACCATTTCGCTCTGAGAAATTAAACGTATACTGTACATGTAGTTACTTAGTCAAGACAGGGGAAGAGCAGAAAAGTCACCTGAGATCAAATAATCTGTGGTACTTGGCCTTTACTGTAAAATGGAAGGGGAAATCGCAGTGGCTCTTACCCCAGCCTCCCACGCTAAAGGCATTTCAGAGCAGAGGTCCCCCAGATTAGCACTCGACCAAGTGCCCCATAGCTATTGCACTGCCAGAGCTGCCACCCTGGGCTGCTCCTTTTCGCCTTGAAGAAGCATGTGCTGTCCAGGAACTGTGAACCAGAGGACGTGAGGATGAGCAGGACATCCAGTTCCAAAGTGCACATCTGACTCAAGCCAAAATGCTCCTGCAGGGGCATCCACTGTGGCTGAACTGCAGAAGGAGTGTGCAGGACTGGGCACATGAAGAGCCCAGCTTTTTGTTTTCTCGAGCTGTTCTGGGAACTGCCACATCTCCAAAAGTCTCCACTTAACCAGAGGCCGTGCTATTTGCAACACTTCACAGTTATTCCCTGGAAAAACACCTACTTCTCTTTAGCCACAGTTCTGAGTAATTACTGGTACCTGAAACGCATCCAGCTGCTACCTTTGATCCATATGCCTGGCATTGCTGATTATCACAGAGGCTGGTGGCCACCACGCTGAGTGTCTGCACAAATACAATGCCTATTAAAAATCTGCACTTTTGTTTACTCTATTCACATTCTTCTGTTAGGAAGTCAGGACAACATGTTTACCCTGGGGGAAGGCTAAGACCTAACTCACTACCTGGAATGAAAAACACATCCAAGGTGAATTTAATTCTGACAAATACAATCATAAACTGCTCTGACGGGATCTCATCATGTTGCAAGTGAAAAAGTTCAGTGGACTGCTTCCAGCAGTAAAGGGCTTTGATTTTTTCACAGAGTAGGATGAAATATTTTGTGAATATCTGCAATACCAACAGAAAACCTACCCTTCTTTTAAAGAGTTGGATTGAGCTGTCAGCCAAAACATAAGTCATCTTAAAAGATAGCGAAAATTTTGACTGAAATGAACAACAAAGGCAATGACAAAGAAGACCAAGAAATGACGACATTTCATCATTACCCTGTGTCTTTTCAACTGTTGGCCAAAGTGACATGGACAGAATGAGAACAGGAGCTCGTAACACATCCGAATTACCCCACACTTCTGACCTTGTCCTTATTCTATTTAAGAGTTCACTTCTGAAATTAGGAGATATCTTTGATCTGCTTCTAGCCCAAGAGACAAAACATTTTCTTTTCTCCCCACACTGGTAATGGGAAAAGCAGAACCTGGCAAGGAAAGAAGCAGGGCAGAGGGAGTTAAATCATTCTAATCATAATTTAAATCAATAATCAGGAAAACTTGCTGTAATGAACTTTATTGTCTTGTTTTTCATTAATAGTTTTTAGTTAGTTTCAAAAAGGAAGGTTATTTCTTATTAGCTGGTAAACCCATTTTACAGTTTGTTTATGGGTAATATAGAATTTACAGTAAGTATGATATGTTTTTCTTATTGGAAAGATCTGTAGTATATAGTTAAGCAATTATAGAGTTCAACACAAATTTTATCTGCATTTAATTGTTCTTGTTTTATTTCTAGAAAATCATTCTCTATTTTCCTGATGAAGAGTATTTACCTTTTCTTTGTTTCTATCTGTATATGTAGAAATTATATTAATATTGAAAATGAGATGAGGCTTAAAAAAAGAAAAAGTAATATTTCAAATTTTTTAATGTAGAACTGATGTAATGAGAACAAAATATTGCATACAGTTAGTGAGCTGAAGGAATTCATATTCTCATAAAGTGTTCGGACACAAACAAGTCTGACATTTTCACATTTCCATCATGTAGGTGAGAAAAGTGGGAAAAAATAATATCTGCTTCTTAAATTCAGAGTAGGTTTTGTAATTGTGGAACTAGTCTTTGGGCTGAACTATATGGATAAATCAAAATGAAAAAATTATTGCCTCAACATCCATGATCATCATCAGGGGATGCTAATGCTAAGCAGAAGAATGTGGGTCCCTATGCATAGTATGTGTGTCTTAGTTCAGGTACAGTGGAAAGGATTTTTACCTTGAGTCTTGTTTGACCTTGTGTCTAATTTCAGCACAAGCATTCTGTCTCACACTCTTCTGTTACACCACTCTATGTCAAACCCTGCAAACAGATTTAAGTGTGTTGAAAACCTGGATTACAGCATAGATGTCACTTTTCCCACTATTCTGAAAATTTAGAGGTAGTCTTATTGATGTTACATAAAATGATGGCTGGTATGCCATCAGGAATGTTAAATTGTAAAGTAGAATATGTTCTCCATCATGCCCTTTAGCTATAATGTTGTGCATCTACCTGAAAGCCTGCACAATGGTGATACTGCAGGATGATTTCCTGTTCCCATATGTTTTACTTTAATAAGAACTGTAGACCACCTGGTTTAACTAGTTAATTTTAGAGACAACCAGGGAATATATAGCTGCAGCTATAGCATACAGAAAGGTGCATTAAAATGAATTATGTATCTTAAAGCCATAATATATGAAGTAGCAAAGAAAATTATTCAGGGAGTTGACCAGTGGCCTAGATTCCAAGCTGTACTACCATATTTGTGCAAGTTACAGTTTTGGTAAAGTGTTGCTGCAGCTGATTCCAAGAAGTTTATTATTTTAAATGCATAGTGACTTGACTACTTTGCTGCAATATTAATGTAGTGTGCTGTCATACAGTCCAAAGATCAGAAGAAAAGTTCAGTAGCCAGTCTCCATGGCCAGCTTCCAAACTAATGCAGTAACTCTCTTATCCATGGGAACTGCTGATGTGATACCAGTTTTTCATTGCAAGGTCAGTTCTACTTTTATTAGACAGAAGTTGAAAGCTGACCTGGTCATCTGCAAATATCTTCTTGAGGCACTCTTTCTCTGAAGAGTAAAAAGATATATTCTAAGACTTTAGTTTGACAATGATGAGAAAGTAATCAGCAAAAGTCAATATAGTTTCACCAAGGGAAAATCAAGCTTGATCAGCCTGACTTGCTCTCTACAATGAAATGATTGGCTAAGGGCATGAGGATAAAGTGCTGGCTGTGAAAAAGCTTGAAATTAGTAAGATTTTTATTCCACTTTCCACAGAATTTTGATTTGGAATTTGAGATAGGCAGGACAAACAGACTGTTAGATGGACTGAAAAGCAACTGGACAAGAACCAAAGGCAAATAATCAATAGCTTGACACTTGGCTGGAATAGCTGCTTAGCCACGAGTCAGTACTGACACAGTGTTTCTTCAGTACCTTCATCAGTGACCTGGGTGACAAGACAGAACCCATCAGCAGCAAATCTGTGAACAACACTAAATCAGAGGGACTGGTGGCACATCCAGCATTAGCGTTTCAGTCCAGAAGGACCCTGGGAAAATTAAGGATTGGACAAACAAGGGATTGGCTCTGCCACAAGAAGGACAAAGATTGCACCTGGGACAGAATAATCCCTTCCATCAACCAAGACAGGGGACCAACTGGCTGAGCACTGCCCATGGTGGGAAGGACCTGGATATTACAGCAGAGTATGAGCCAACAGCACACCTCAATCACAAATGCAGAAAAAGTAGCCATACCCTGAAAGAGCCTGATTCAGAAGATGAATTTATCATCTTCCTTGTGGTTAAGGTGAGGCTGTGTCTAGAGTACGGGGTGCAGTTTTGGGCCTACTGTTCCAGCTGGATATTGAGAAACTGGAAGGAATCCATGGGTGTGGATGCTGAAATCTTGGTCGCAGGGAGATTTTCCAGTATCCTGCCAGCATTCGTGAGAAAGTGAGGACTTTCACACAGATGATGGCCAAAAAACAGTTAGAGGTTTCTGTAAACTAACTTCATCTTGCAGGTGCAAGATGTTTTGCAATATTGTTATTACTAACTGAAGAATTGTTTTCAAATGGGTGCTGTAGAATTTAGTCAATCATTCTGAGAGGTGGATGGTCAAAGAACCAATAACCTTATGCCATTCAAGCGAGCTAGGGGATATAAACCACTCTGTATATTAATAAATAATTCCACTTTTCCACTTTTCCTGAACTCAAGCTTGTGTCATTTCTCTCCGTCCCCAGTACAACAGTGACACATGGGGGTTACCAAGACAGCTAATGGCACCTGACACAGGAGGAGTAATATAGGGAAACAGGACTGGTTAGTCTGGCAAAGAGGAGGCTGGCAGGTAATTTAACACCTTCCTATAACTACCTGAACAGGTGTGTCAAAGTGACAGAACCAAATTCCTCTTTGTAGAAACAGAAGGGAAAACAAGGGACAACAGCCATGACTTTCAAGTGGAAAGTTCAGGTTGGACATAAAGAACAACATTTTCAGGAGAGCAGTGCAGTGCTGGAAGGGTTATTGGTATCCAGAGAGACTGTGGAAGGTCCATTCTCAAATTAAAACTGAGCTGGACAAAGTCACAGCTGGCCCAGTTCTTACATTCCAGTAGTCCTCCCTCAAGTTGCAGAAGTTCCTTCCAACCAACATTTCTGTGAGTCAGTGATTCCTTCAAACTCTGCTTTCTGCACCAGGTTAATTTGAGGGCGAACATGGATAAATTCCTCTGAATTTACTTTTCGTTCTTTTTATGTGCCAGGCTGGTGCGACTGTAACAGTTTTCAGGGTTTTTTTCCATGACATTTTTCAAACAAAAAATCTAAACTGATTGAAGAAGAAACCACTGGAAGCACCGGGCCAGTTACTATAGTTAATATCACAGGATTAAGAATTGCATAATCTCAGGAAAAAACATGGAGGAATCAAAAAAAAAAAAAAAAAAAAAAAAAAAAAAAAAAAAGAAAAAAAAAAAAAAATATTTGTACTACTGGACACAAGGGGTTTATTTGAAAGAACCAATGCATACTTGATAATATGCTTATAAAATATAATTGGATAGAGGGTTAGCTAGCTGCACATGCAAAACCTTGGCTGCAGTGGTAGGAAGAAAATTGTGTAATTTGTGGAGAGCTAAAATAATTTAGAATTGATTTGAAATTCATGGCTTTAGTCACTGTGTGGAAGAGGAATTTAGTCACAGTGGATTGATGGCATTGTGACACTTGAAAGACATTGATTTGCTTTATTCAAAATTCAGATAAAGCAATGACTTATCCTTATGAAAACAAAATGGTGTCTGAGTATATACAGCTTATCTACTGATAAAAAGGATTATCCTAGCATGTGTTTTACCAAAATATTTTATAGTGTGTAAGAGATTTTAATGCAAACTATTCAAAACACAGTGTATAATATTTTTTTAAAAAAATTTAAGACACCACACACTGTTTAGAGCTCTACTTGACAAAATACATAACTTCTGTTCCAGTAAGCTCTATTTTTCAGATCACAGAAAATCTACAGAGAAAACCCTGTTGAGAGAAAACTGCAGTAGACGCTAAGAAAAGGAAAGCTCTCAGTTTCTAATTCTGACCTTATTAATCAACTGTGCACTGGAGCTGCACAGTGCACTGGCATTCACACATAATGAGAAATGGGGAAATCATTCTTAGCAGACACATGGCAGGAGGAATGCTGGACTATTTTAAAACCTCACTAATGAGAATCAAGGACTTTCAAGTCCCCTTGCAGAGTTTCTACACTCCTTTGTCTAATTGTGCCGTTTAGGTTCTTCCCTCAGCTATTGTTTTGCAAAGAGATGGGTAAATCCAGCTGAAGCAGCTCCTAATTTGGCTCCTTCTCACTGTTGCTTCCTCTTGAATTGAGTGAAAAAGTGACAAGAGGTGTGCTTTAGCATTTGCACCAGTGAAGCTGGAGGAATATGTGAGCATCAAGATATATTCTCCCTTGACGATATTCTCAGGAACTGAGCTGGACAGATTCATGGATTTTTCTTTCAAGAGATCAGCTGCCTCAGCATAAAATCATAAAATGTGTTGCATGCTACTCGTACATGGAGAAAAGGATAATTACCACCATCAGTCACAGAGCTGGAAATTGAATTTTAGTGGAAAGTGCAAAAAAAAAGCCTTTTTATGTGGTGATAACCACATGGTCACATGGGAAACCTGATGAGATGTACAGCATGTGATTGGAAATGCCTGGGGAGAATCACAGCCAAAGGAATTTGGGCAGTACTGTCCCAGGCAGAGCTGCAGCTGTTGTAGGTTCAGGTTATGTAAAAGCCAGTCTCTCATTATGTCATTGTGTTTTTCTAGATATCACTAAGTTATCAATATAAAGATAAGCTCCCACCTAGAAACTTAACCCTTCCCCCTTCTTGTGGATGTTGATTATCTGAGTGTGTGAGAGTGTGATAGGCAACAAAAGCAAGTATGAAAGAAAGATCACTTTAGAGGGCTTTCTCTTGTGTGACTGCTTGCCTGTGCTGTGTTCAGGGAAAGGGGATTTTAGGTACATTCAATATAAACAAAAAGATAACATCAAAGAAATACCTGATTTGCATAATCAATTTCCCTTCTGGAGCAACATTTAAAGACAATCAAACAAATTAAGCATACTAAAAGACAAACGCATGCTAAACAAATCTTTAAAAGTCGATAAAGTAGATGTTTAAAATACTAGTTAATGAGTTTCTAATCATGGTAGATCTCAGCGTTGATATTCTTTCCTGATACACACCTCTCCTTTAAAGGAAAACAAAACCACCAATTAAATTGCACACACTTCAGAGGATCTCATATTCAGTGTCTGTGCATGCCATGACTTTGTTGCCCGACCAGTTACCACTTTGACATACGTGTTATAAATAGTGTCGTTTTGAGTACCTGCCTATCAGAATTTGGTGTTTAGTTTTCGGTTTCCCTAGACTGTTTCCTACTCACAAACTGATTATTTTAAAGCCAGTATTCTAATCATAGATACCATGCTAGAATTGATTAGGCCACAGTAAAAACAACAGCAACTAACAAAATATTTCATAGATAGAGCCGATATAAGACCATGCTAATTTATTTCTAAAGACAGAAAGTCCTAAAAGGAAAAAACCCACAAGGAATTTCACAGAGATTCAATGAGTGGACTAGAAAAGGCAGAGGTAATTCAGTGATGATAAATGCAGCGGTAACGCACAGTGAAAGAGAAAAATGGGATACTTGTAAATATTAAGTCTAAATTAAGTGCACATTGACATTACTCTGGATGTCACTACAATGAGAAGTTGCAGATTCTGCTAAGAGACTGGGGCAGATGCTTACTTGGGGCACTGCTGGTAAATTAAAAAAAATTATTGCAAGCAGATTGAACATAGGAAACATGAAACTTCTATTTAATCTAGTTCTGCATTTGCACTTGCAGTAACTTTCCTGACTAGTTGTTAATTCTTGTCAACTTATATAAACATTAAAATATTAAATCTTTATGCTTGTTTAGTTGCTTTCTTTGCTGAAATTTACACTTTACAATTATTTAAATAAATAGTTCTGTAGTTTCACAGGTATTTGTTTACTTTATTCACTTTTTCTTTTCACTATTCTAGAAAGTGTTCAATAATTCACCTATGTTTATTACATTTTTATGTCCTTTATATTTTTCTTCTTTTTAAATTACATGCAGACTTTTCATTTTAAGTTTGAGTCAAACCATATTTGGATTGAAATAGGTATTGAATTGAAACGTAACAAGAAGTATTTTAAATTAATTTAAGAGCCAATGGAAATACCTACATTTTTAAAAGAGAAGAGTGAAAAATGATCACTAACTGGTAGAAGGCAAATGCTAAACCCATGTTCAAAAAGGCAAGCAAGAGGATCTAGAAAAGTATGGGAAAGTCAAATCCACCCTAATACATGTAGGGTTTTACATAGCAGTTCCTCCTAAAAAACATTTCGAAGCATGGGAGGGACAAGGAGTTTATTGGGCACAGCCAGTGCGGATTTATGAAGGGGAATTTGTACTTTACCACCTGGTTTGTTCCTGTGATGAAATGGCCACCACCATGTTAGAGGTGTCATTTATCTTGTCTTTCTATACCATCTCCTGTAGTATTTTGCTGGACAAACTGTAGGGTGGTAGACCCAGAAGGAATCTCGTGGAGACCAACACAGAAACATGCTAAGTTTTACACTTAGGATGTAATAGCCCAGTGAAACTCTACACGTAGGGGATTGACTGCTTGGGAGCAGACCTGCAGAAAAGGAGCTGGAGGTCCTGGTGGGAAAATTGAACATCAGCAGTGTGCCCCTGGGGCAACCACCCACCCTGTAGCACTTATTTTTCATGCATCAGTTGGAAGTAGAAAACCAGAATTCTAGCTTCTTCAATTTCACACTGTTTTCAATGAAAAAAAACAAAAACAAAAACAAACTATTTGCTCTGAAGCAGTTCACTACAGAAAAAGTATCAAAAAATATTTTCTACATGTAGGTATTCAAAAAGATTTGGTTTTTCATGTTAAATATATCTACATTTTCTGCACTAAAAATACTGAAAATTATACATGTACTACATTACATATAATAATACACGTAATAGTACATGTAGAATATCACACTGAGATACATTTATAAAGCTTGAGCTGACTTAAAAATCTAAACACTTCCCAACTTTCTGATTCTGTAAGTAGTTATGCAACCTTTAATTTTCATATCTGATGAAGGTCATGGGTATAGCACATAACATGATTTACTGAAATATTGTCAAGATTATAGTAGTTTAAAGCCTTAACTTTAGATTGTCATATTTTTGCATTTAATTTTAGATTTTTTCCTTAAAAAAAATGTATATTTAATTTAAATGACCATAATTGGTAGTTATTTAGACTACTTTCTGTGCATTTAATATCAAAGAGTTTATTTGGAAAATTAGAAGGATTCATCAGAAAGAGAAGGAGGCTTTATGAAGATATGCAAAAACATTGATTTGAAGAAAAATACAAACTATTTCTCTGCAAGGGGAGACACGACAACAAGGTACTCAGCACTCTTCCATGCCTTCATTTTCTCCTATGAAAAGGAGTGTCTGATGTTTTGCTCCCTTGTCTTGACCACCAGTCCTGTCCAAGCATCTACCTTTAGCCATGCTGCTGTCATTTCTCATATTCTGGTCATGACAGAGGAACACTCTGAGACTTTCTCAGCACAATACTCTGTGTTTTGTAGCTTCCCAGTTTCCATTACTTTTTACCTTGTTTCACATGTCTTTCACAACCAGTCATCAGTCATTTGGTCACACTGAGCTTTCTGTAAGTCTTGCTCCTCCACTGTGAAACCTGTGAACCAGATTCATACGACTTGTGATTTAGAAGCCACTTCCAATCATTTGTTTATATAAACTGCCAGCAAGGGCAATATGATGGAATGAGTTTATGGTATATCAGCTGCAAAATTTCTCAGGCTGAATCAGTAGCAAATGATATTCAGTTTGGTCCCTTCGTGTTGTGAGGCTCACACAAAACACAAGCAATGTGCAATCTTGACCACTAGAATTGGTATTTTGTTCTGACAAATTCCTTGCTAATCTAAGATGAAGTGTCAGAGTTATTTGTATTTCATTTGAAATATTAACTCTGTACCTCTTGTCATATTATCCATATCATTAAGAAAAGACTAGTCTGGGACTAAAGACAGGATGAAATTGTCCAGGATTTTCTAAAGCACGTTGCTGTCAGTCAGCTAATGTTTTTCTTTAATCAGGAAGCTCTAAATTGTATTAACTATACTTGTAATCTCTGCAACTATTTTCTATCATCATCAACTATCGTCATCCAAGAGTGAAGCAAAGATTGAGTGAGACAAGAAGTCATCAGTCATATTGTCTGATTCAGGCTGCATTTTAAATTATATATAAGTTAAAGAAATTTTGTTGGCGATTATAGAATCCATTACACTACTTCTTCAGTTCTTTTTTCTCTTGACAGTGCCAGGGATGGACCATGATTGCAGGTACTTTGACTCAACCACAATGACAGGCTGTTTTCTGGTTAGTCATAGGATTGACTTAAAAACTGCAGTTCAAACGTCTATTACTGTCTCCAAGATTGGCAAGCACTAGGTATTTCAGTGCAAAAGAGCTTTATACTGAGCCAGTGTGAGATAAATTACCTCTTTGAAGGTTTCATCCTAATGTGTCATAGTGAAATACTAGTTTAAATCTCAAAGAAAGACAGTTTTTAGTCTTGCCAATGTTTATTAGCAAAAATTTCACAACTAGATATGAGCAGAAATGTCCTACATTTCTGTGTATCTTTCACATTTTATGGCAATGAGCCCTATTCTCTAATTACTACATGTTCTCGCAGCATTGTGCAGCTCAGTATCGTTGTACCAGTGCTGCTGACATACGTACAAAGCCATTCTGAGGTAAGTCAAAAAGTGCTTTCAAGACCACACTGCAGGGATACACACACTGGGATTATTTCCACGAGCCATACTGTTTTGTGCCGTTTGCTTGTTCATATTTTGCCAGTTCACATTTACCACCTTAGAATGGAGCATCACAGAATTAGGTTGGACAAGGCCTCGAGATCAAGTCCAACCTATGACCAAGCTCCACCTTGTCAACCAGACCATGGCACTGAATGCCATATCCAGTGTTTCCTTAAACACCTTCAGGGATGGTGACTTCATCACCTCCTTGGACAGCTGCTTCCAATGTTTAATCATCCTTTCTGTGAAGAAATTCCTCCTGTTGTCCAACCTGAACCTTCCCTGGAGCAGGTTGAGACTGTGTCCTGTTGTCTTGTCTGGTTGCCTGGGAGAAGAGGCTGGCCTCCACCTGGCTACAACTTCCTGTCAGGCAGTTGTAGAGAGTGATAAGGTCACCCCTGAGCCTTCTTTTCTCCAGACTAGACAGCCCCAGCTCCCTCAGCTGCTCCTCAGACCCTTCACCAGCTCCATTACCATTCTCTAAAGAAGATAGACAGAGAAAGAAAGCAACATAAAGGAACAGAGGAATATGCAGAAAATTAAAAAGGTCACAACAATATGGCACGCTATTTCAACTCATAAAATATGAGACAGTCTAAATGCTTCCTGACACCTAATTCTAATGACAAATATTGTAATAAGAAACATAAATAGCACAAATTAGCCCATTCACTTGACAAAGATTATGAAAGCAGGAAGAGATGCAAAATTAATCAGTGTTTTTTGTATAATTGTATTCATGTAGTGTTCGTTAGACAAATTATTTAGAATGAGTAAATAATAGATCTAACTTAGCCATTAACTATAGTAAAAGAAAATGGTAAGAGATTTTCCTTAAATTGATTATTCCAATTTTTAAATAAAAATCATTAAGTGAGTGGATTACTGTTAAATCATTTTTTGTTCATTCCAGTATAACTTTTTTTCTGATATAGCATGTTGTATTAACTTCTTTCTTTCCAGGAAAAGCTCCACTGGAGCAAGAATCACATTAACTCAAACGGACAAAATTGATCAGAGTTTATTAATAGGTTTCTTACTGTGCCTGCTAGCGTGCTGCAAGAATGTTCTTTAGCATCCTAAATATTCTAGAGAGCATATATTTGTTTGTACCTAATCATGTTTTATCCAGTTTTGAAGACTGCACAGAGCAAGGTTTTTGTTAATAACGATGTTGTTTTCAATGTAATCAATTTGTCAGAGTGGTAACTTTGCTGGCACAGAATGAAGCAAGCGGAGGATATGTGCTCTTTTAGGCAGCCCCACTGCAGCAGCTGCTGGCACTGAACTGACTGAGAGCTCTTTAACAGTGCAGCTGAGGTTTGCCATAGGCTTACCTCAGTCACCTCTTGGACCTTGTTAGCTCCCAGCTATTCCTTTCTTACACATTCCTCAGGCTGAGGAACAAGGTTCATGCTCCTTTATGCTTGTATCAGTAAGCAGTTTTTGCAAAACAATGTTCCCCCTTCTTCTTGTTACACTCTAAGGACACGCACGCACAAGGTTTTCCACCTCAACTGCTACAGTTTTCCCTCATTTTGTGTTTTAAGACAGCCCAAGCATAACACGGCTGTGGCTATTGATGCACTGATATTTCTCACACCAGAGATATCACACACGATAAATAGTAGAGTGAGTTTTTTGGATGTTCCACATCTTTTTTTTTTGCAGAAAGTGAGCAAGGAATAGCTGCTAATTTCTCTCACAGGTATTTCCTGGGACACAGGTGCACAGCCTGTTCTACTGCCATCCCTAGTGGAGCAATGGCCATTTGGGAGCCATGAAGGATCACAGAATAACTAAACAATTCTGGCTGGAAGGGAGTTCAGAGGACCTCCAGTCCAACCCCCTGCTCACAGCAGGTCCAGCTGAGGTCAGATCAGGCTCCTCAGGGCTTCACCCAGCTGGATGCAGAAAAACCTTGTGTTTTGTAAACTGGCACAGAGATTGCACACCCTTCCTGGACAGCCTGTGCCATTGCTTGGTTGCCCTAATGAGGAAAAGTTTTTTTGTCCCTTTATCGAGTCTGAACCTCTGCTGTTGCTGTTTGTGTTCATTTCGTCTTACCCTCCTGCCACACACTGTTGGGAAGACCACAGTTCCATCTTCTCAAAAATCTCTTCATAAGTATTGGCTCTTATTTGGGTCCTCCCACCAAAAAATTCTCTTCTTGAGGCTGAACAAGTCCAGTTTCACTGCAAAGTGATCAATGTATTTCTGAGCAGAACAGGATACTGATTTCCCTCCATCCACTGACTGTGCTCCATTCAATACGGTCTTGTATGCTGGTGGACTGCATTTCTGCATGTACTGCCTTCCCATGTGCAGGACTTAGCACTGAATCGTCAACTTTCACAAGGTTCCTGTTGGCTGTTTCCTCCACTGGGTACAGGTCTCCATTCAGTGGCAGCTTTGCAGTCCTTTCTCTCCTCAATTCCCCAGATTGTGGGGCATGAATCTCACACAGCTAGGGAAGCTGGCCATTTTTACTACTGCAAATAACAGTGCTTTAAAGAGAAGCTCATAACTCATGTGTTTCTCCACTTGATGAGGACTCATAAACTTGTTCAGAACACAGCATTCTCCCTACAGAATTGCATAAATTCTCCGTGCTCCTCTATACACATAACATGGAAGCTAGTAAGTCATATTTTTATTAATCTGCGCACATTGCAATTTGGTCAGTAAAATAAACCTTCTCATTTGTCAGTAAGGATTTAATATCGAGCACTTTGCACTACCATAACCTTATAAAACTGCAAGCTAGAATGTAAGCATAGGGAATAGACATACATTTTTTTATGGTTATTTATATGAAGCATCTCATATAAATCAATGAAAGTATTCATGTAATTAAAGAGATTGCAACCCAGCTTTGAAATGCTGTTATATGTGCAAAACATTGCACACAAATTTTTTATGGGTCTGTTAAAAGCACTAAAGAAGTAATGTGATATAAACTGTAATCATCCATTCCATTATACTTGAAATTATTTTGATACAAAATGCTTGGTTTTCTCTATTTAGGGACTTCATGTAACTCCAATTTGACAAATTCAGTCTTTTGAAATGGATAGGCTGGTATTCTGTATGGATTTCATGTATTTTGCCAAGCAAGCCACAATGTTTTCAGGAAAGTTAGCATTAAAATATGCATCTACATTCAAAAATTCTACTTCACCGTGGTTGGCCAAAGCCAAGCAGACTGTTTTGAAAAGAAAATACGCATACAAAAAAAGCAAAGATGTAAGAGTTGTGAAGTACCAGTACCAATATTCTAGACACAAAAATGAAATGCAAGCAAAGGGTAACCACCTCTCTTTGAAATGGGTGCTACAAAAAGTGATGTATAAACCTTACAACTCTACCTCTTCCTCCTGTCTGTCTCAAACCTCCACTTGTCAGACCTCCTTGTGGCTCCTTCATCCCTCCATCTCCAGAGCAGAGGTCAGGTCAGCTCCCCCATCTCTGGAAGCCCCGCTCTTTAACAGCTGTAGCTCCTGCCTTGACCGCTGACGGTGTTTCTCCCTATCTTCTAACACTCATTTGTCCAAAATTTTAAGGACCATTTTTTCATTTCTGACCTTCACAGGCCTTAGAAACTATTCTTGCTATGCTGCTACCTATTCCAACTTCTATTTTTTTGCCCCTGTGCTGTTACAGCAGGCAGTTTCATCATCGCCTGGGCACCTGCTCAGTGACCAGCACTGACCAGAATTGTTCTGTGCATCAAGAGTGAAGCATTACAACAACCAGCTCAGTCTCAGCTAACTCTGACCCTTTGGTCAGCAGAGACATGGGTCTAGTGACTAGAAACTGTGCATGCACCTGGAGAGAAAGCTACGTGTTCACCTGTTACTGTCATCTCAGAAAATAGGATGACAGAAGTTAATGGAAGGACAAGTGAGCTGACCTGGTGCCTCTGTGGAGTTAAGGAGAAGGAGCAAAAGGAGTGTCAGCATTCACAGGCTGACAGCCTTCAGCCAGACCTTCAACCTGTACTGCACAGGCTGCACCAGTCAGCAAAGAACAAATATAGAAAAATTAGATGTATTTTGGATCTAGATTTAAAAGCAGTACTATTTCTATTTTTCTAATCTACAAGAAATTCTCAGATTTCCTTATGCTGATTACAGCTGATTATGTCCCTCCTCTGCCCTCCCTTTTCTTTTTGTCTGTTCAAAATACTTGAAGATAGCTGCTTTGAGAAAGACTACCCTTTGTTATCACTGGGTTATGCTGGTATTTCAATAATTTCTGTCTTAATCCATAAAAGATATTAATCCTTAGATTTAAAGAGTTCATAATAGTGAAGGCAGATTATTCTTCTTCAGAGACTAGAGGTGTAGCACTATTTCTACAACAACAAAGGCAAGTTTCCCCTTCTCATTTACAAAATTTCCCCTTAGATTTCTTCTCCTGACCCTGTCAATTGACTTCTACCTACTTTATCTGGGTCTCCTCTCAGCTGCCTCATGATTATGCAGAACTACTCTTCTTTTGGGATTTCCCAAGTATTGGCAACTTTTTCTCCTTTAATCTCTCTCTTACCTTCACATTCAAGTCGTATGGATCCCAATTACCTTCTCCAGTTTTGTTACTTTCTCCTGACACCAATAATATTCTATTGACACCACAACAAAATATTTGCCTCTGTCTTTTTTATTTTAACATTCATTTCTTTCTAATCGATTGCACCACTCTCTTGTCACTTTCTGCATGCACCAAAGACACTGCTGTCAGTTCCGCAAGGTTTTATCTTGCTAGCAGTCTTCTCTTTCAGAAAAAAAAATAGAATTTTATGAAACTTCTTATGAATGTAACCATATAAAAATAAATTGAATTGTTTTGCTCCATTCGTGCCTGAGTGTAGCTCAGAATTGAATGTATCTTTTGAAAAAAAAAAAAATCTGAATTTCTAAATCTTCACAGGTTAGGAATTTCATGGCTTTTAATGACATTTTAAGCATTGCCTGCAGTGGAGGAACTAGAAAATATGGCTAAAGGAATGACATACGTGTGTAAAGTAACATAATACACTGAAATAACCGCAAATAAATTAGAGATAATTGATGAAGACAATTATTTTAGTAAATTAATGGATAAAAATAATGACAGTGAGTTATTTTCTATCAATTTCTCTGGCTACCACTTAGCTCCATAGTGTTATGAAACGTTGCAGGAGAGCATTAAGCATATGGACTCTCATGGCTCTCTTGCAGTTATATCAAAAAAACAGAAAGGAAAGTACTCCATAACAAAAGCTGTACAGGAAAAAAAAGACAGACAATCACAAGCGAATTTAGATGTTCACTCGGATAACAATAAAGATATAACTTCTGACATGTGCTATAAACACACCAAAACTGCCACAAGCATGAATTCAGATGAGGATGCAAAAATGGCATATTTATAAATAGTAATAATAATACTTAAAAATTATTATTAATGTGAGAAATATCTATTTCAAAATGGGAATTCTGCTATATTTTATTTTTAAAATACTGCGATGCAATGAATAAAAATACCACCTTGAGAAAGTGATTATGGTTCGTACCCTTCTCTTCAGAGGTTGAAGGACAACTGAAATGGCAACATGCATCTGCAGAGGCACAATGATGATGGGATGAAATCTTCTGCTCTCTCACAGTTGCTCTCTCACATCAGGGCCTGCAGAGCATGTGCCTCACAGGGTATGTCAGTTGAAAAGCTTCAGGTCTCCTCAGTAAAATCACCCTGCATTTTACATAAAATTTTACAAGATTTTCTTCACACGTGGGAGATTCTTCTCTTGACTGCTTTAAGGCTCTCTCTCTGTCATATGCTACAGCTCCTTAAATTTTCTATGGAGCTAGAAGAAAAAGAAGCATGCGTGTTCACAAAATCTAGTTGAAATCATCTATAAAAGGAAATAGAACTGTAGGTTTGGTGATGGTAGAATTCATGACTCACCATTTCTTTCATTATTGTCTCCTTCTTTGGAAAGGGACTTCATAAATTGTATTTCACTATCCTTTGGAATCCAGGCTTTATACAACATACCTGCTAGTGAACTGCAATGATCTGCCTTTGAGATAGAATATAATTTTCATTTTTAGCACTTTTCACTTTAGAAAAGATTTCCTGCGCACTAAATACTTCTTTCAATAGGAAAAAAATTTAATCCTTGACTGAAATGACCAGTTGATCAAACGTACAGTGAAAGAAAACAAGCAAAGCAGCTGCATATGATCAAAAATAAACATATTTACGTGAAATATCATTATGTTCCTACCTGTTTCACTGTAATAATAAGCCAAATAGACCATCTGCATGCATAAAATATTTCCACTTACATGGCATGAGGCTTTGATAATCCTTAGTGAATTCCTTTTTGGTTTGAAATGTAGATATGATCTAACTGCTGTGCTTTAATTATAATTTCAGTGGGGCTTTTGTCCTGAAAAATTTGAGTTCGTTGCCATTTCTTTTATGTAAAAATGTTGAAAGAAATTTGCTCTTCTGGAATCACAAATACCCCAAAAATGGGAGTTACAGCTTTGTATGCTCCAGTTGTTCTGTGTATGAATAATGGTAAGACTTCAGCCTACTCTTGTCATATTCCTTGTACATGTCCACTAAAAAACCACACCAGAAGGTGGTATACTGCTTGGAAATGAATTCAAATTAGAAATGTAAGGGTGATATTCCTCTTTGTTTAGCAAATACATTCTCCACAAACCTATCTCTAACGTTTGAGGATCACAATTTAACTTTCTATTACAGTCACAGCAAGACAGAGATATGTGGTGAGAGGCAAAGAAACCTCTCAATCCACAGTGTCCAAACTTTAAGAACTTTCTGCATGCCTCTTTTCTCTTGGCTGTTTAATAAAGAACTTGGAATTGGTACACTACCAACCACTAAAGAGCGGGAATGTGGAAGCCCTGAGACTTGCATAGGAAAAGATTTTCTTCAGTTTTCCTCTCTACTGTGGAAATGAATGTCAGCTGTTCCCTTAAGGCCTGGAGGAGTTTCTGTGTTAATGGAAATGCTTCATGTAGTGCATGTTGTTGACATTTCCCAAATACATATTCAGTACTTTCCTTGTTCTAAAAAATGAAGGTGGTTATAACCACTGAGTTGATAGTTATTTTCTAACAGATAATTTCATCTGGATTTTGTACAACAGTACAGTGTAGCAGCAGCCTGGATATGAAATCTGGAAGGGATCATGCTTGTAAGGAACAGTCTTAGACTACGAAATGAAAAAAAGAACACGGAAACCTTTTTCTTGATCTAAGAATTTGCAAAGATTGGTTTCAGGAAGCCTGTCTCTCAGCTATGTTTCCTTTGATGTTGCTTGAATTCCAGTAGGACACATGAAAGGTGTGTGAAAAAGAAAAAGGATTTAACCATATTCTTGAAAGCTGACATCCGTTATGTCCATCACAAAGGGAGAACAGCCCTCATGCATCTCCATAGGACTGAATGGACTTTAAGTTTATCAGAGGAATATGCTGGGCAGACAAAACCTTAATCCTACAGGTATTCCCTCTGTCTCCAGCAGCACTTTTTCTTCTTTTTATTTTTGGCAGTACCACAAGGTTAATTTTAAAGAGTCACTATACTGTATCCTGTAATCATGAGAAATTTCAACAAAACAGATGAGTAGAAAGTGGAGAGTTCAGCAACCTCTTAATGCCTGTTTCTATGGGAAAAGATTTTTGTTCCTGAAATAATCCTAAAGAACCAATTTTCAGCAGGTAGACATCTGGATACACATGTCAAAATTGGACAAGAATTATAGCCCTGAACACACAAATCAATACCTACCAAGCAGGCATTTGAACACAAATGCCTACCTAGGGTGTGATATCTTCAGTTACTTATTTTGCAACAACTGTTGTTTGTGTTCTTTTGTACATACATCTCCTGTTGGCAGACTTCAAGACTGACCAACATTTCTAATCACAGTTCTACCTGTCAGTTAAAAATGGTTCATTTGTTACCTGGGCAAGAATATGAACAAAAATCCCCTCCAGCTGTTTTCTCTTCCTATTGAAAGCCAAAAGCATGGGTTTAATTTGTGTTTACATTTTCTGTGACATTAGCAACATTACAGAAAATTTATGAAAGCAGATCAGAGAGTAAAATCTTTATGTAATTTTAACATTTCTAAAATGTCAAAAATTAATTGTTTTCCTGTATTTATCCACGATATGCTAAGATAAGCAGCTCTTAGTGACTTTAGTGAGAATTCCCTTCCAATTTAGTTCAGTGCATTTAAGGAAAAATGTCACAGGATTGTACTATTCTTCCAGTTGCGAATTCATGATGGAGGCTTCTGAAAGTAATTGTAAACCAATTTAAAAAGACACATTTCGGAAATGTTTTAGCAGTTAGTAGCATACATCCATTTGGGCTCTTCAGAACAAGACTAAAGCGAAATCACCAGTACAGATCTTTCTCTATGACTCTCACTGAAGTTTTCAGAAGGACATAGCCTCTATGAGATGGGACCATACATGCAATTTTGAGAAAGACTATGATGGTGTGAGAGCGCAACGAGAGATAGAGGTCTAATATCACCTTCTCTAGCACTGACTTAAATCAAAATTGTATTCAGCAAATCCAACTTTCCCCAGGTTGAGGTGAAATGGAGACAGTAAGTGCAGTTGTCTCCCTGAAGTACTCTGTGTTCTCTGGGCTGGGGTGAGTTCAAACAGACTGTGTGAACAGAAAGTGGGTGTAGTCATAATGAATCAGACCAAGTATCATGTCCATTTAACCCAGTCCTCTGTCTCAAACCTACATCCCAGGCTCAGATGTCTAAGGGTAGAACAAGAACAAGACAACCGTGCAGTGATAACTCCCAAGAAGAAGTCCTTGCATTCAGTGTTTTCCAAATCAAGAAGGCAGGACCTTCTTCCAGAGCATGAGGTGTGTTTCTCAGGGCATGAGGTGTTTTTCTTAAGCAGAATCAAGCACGTGAGATGCAGGAAGCAAAGGCAAATTTGTCTAAATTCCACATAATTAAATACCAGTCTTGGAATTACTTTTAATAATTTTTCTACAATAACACAAAAGCTAACATATGCCATCTCTTCACCTATCAAGAAAAGCTTTTTGTTTCCCGAAGATTTTCTCTTACATGAGATATATAACCTCTGGTAACAATTATGTGCTGTAAGATCACATAGTCTGAGCCTTAAACTTGCCAATAAGAGTCTCTAGATTGTAAGTTTAGGGTATACCATAGCTTTAGATACTTGAGGTCGTACTCACCTGCAGAATTATGTTCTTAAAATTCCATGGATTAATTTTGCAGAGTTAGTGTGATTTTTACAAAAGTTCACGCAGAGAGCAATTGCTTCACATTGGATGATAAATTTAAGTCTTTTATTCTTTCTGACAAATCATTTTGCTGCCAAGGCATCTGAAAAGTTCACAGCTCTTTTGTTTCCGAGGTGCAGTATATTCATCATTCAATCTTTCACTGGACTATAACGTATCAAAGATTTCAGGGTCATGTTCTAAAGTATTGCTATAAAATTATTCAGGTTCTAAAACGCTTATGAGATTATTTCTGCAGTTATTTTTCAGTGCCTTTTCTGCAAACCAGAAGCAAAAAATTGGACTAGGCAAATATCAGAAATATCAGTGGTCTTATGCCACTTTATTGTAGACAGAGCAGCCAAAACACCTGGGTGTGAATGGGCACTGTAAAATCATATACGTATTTGTGCATCTCTACTACTCTCTGTATGCACACATACGCGTTCATACACATGTATAAACATGTATAGCTATGCATCTATACGCATGCATTTATTAGTTATAAACATATCCGTTAGCATTTTTGTAAAAGTTTATGTTTAAGCTATTTCTGTCATTAACTGACCTATTAAAAAATGAGACATGAAAAATGTCCTGGCAGATTTTCATTGACAATGCATGCAGTCATATTCCCCTCAGTTTTTATGGGCTTGCAAGAAATATGTTTTATCAAAAGCATAAATATAAACATACATGCCCAGCTGGCTGTTTTATATCATTATTAAAATAGTGTGTGATATTTCCCTAAAGCAACTTTCTTTTCTATCTTTGCTATCAGAATATTAGAAGCTAAGGAGGAAAAATGAAGTCATTGGAACATTTTTTTATACTTCAGTTACACTTGTTAGTCTAGTCTTCTTTCCAGTCAGATTTAAAAATTTTTACAAGCAAGCTTAATTACCTTTGCAATAAATTAATTAATTTTCTTTAGAGACTTAACATTGTGATTCAAAATACCACAGTGGGTCTATAACATATCTCTGAGACTCGTTCTGCAAGTATTATTAGGGCTATTCAAAACACAGCATAAATAAATGACTTAATGGAGAACTGACTAACACAAAGTAGTCTTCATCACTACTTGGACATATTTCTAATATAATAGTTTACAAATAGAATACCAGAGAAGAACAAAGAGGACACTGTAACTTTTCTTCTTACGATGCATGAGAATATATTTTTAAACAAAGAAAAAACAAATTATTGAATAACCTCTTCAGAAAATAAGGAAAACGGACACTTTCACGGCTGATACATCTAGTATTCATGCATTGTTGGCTACTGTACTTTCCCTACTCTACAAGCAAAAGTTGCTTGGAATTTTCAAGCATTCAAACACATGAGGACTTTCTACTGACCCTTATGAAACTTGCAGACACACTCATTATGTGCCTGCACCACACACAGAACTCATCTGTGTTCCAAACTCATTCCATGGACATTGATACAAACAAGTTAGTTATGCAGCTGCCAAGATTCCTTTACTTATAACTGCAAAGTTTTCTACCTGCTGGAAAGAAAATTGGTTGTGTCATATGCAGACTATCACTGGTTGGGAATTAGCCTTGGGGAATTGTAGGATGTTAAAAATGTGTTTTTCCTTGCTGCGCAATGCTGTCAGTCTGCAGTACATAAAATATCATGTCACTTCTATCACCCAGAATCTGTACTGTTTATCCATTCAGATCACATAACGGCTCACATGTCTTGTAAGTCCCATTGTTTGAGAATAGAGCACTTATCCACAAGGTGCTTCAGAAGCTCCACTATTTGTGTAATAGGACTAATACTGGATTTGGCTGCAAGCCTGAATGATGATGGATATTGATCACCCACTCATGCAATGTTACAGTATTCTTTTCATCTTTATGCCCAAAGATTTTAAAAATACTGAGGTTCTCCACCAACAGAGTAAACATATACCCAGAAAAAAAGGAACTGGTTAGTGTAGTTTCCACCCCGTGACTCAAGGGAAGAGAGTCTGGAGAACACAAAGAGGAAGAGGAAGGGGAAGGAAAAGGTGTAAAGATAGTCATGAAAATGGCAACTGTAGCTCTGAACTTCTCCACTATTTCCTCTCTTCCCTTCTATAGATACCAGGAGAATCAAAAGCTTTCCATGGATGAGGTGCATCGTGGGGAAAGAGAATGGGAGCATAGGACAGAAAAGTTCAGGGCAGATGGGGAAGAGGGATAGAGAGCTCACAGGAGGGCGTGGGAGAACAGCAGTGCTACAGGCAGGGTTCCTGGAATGAGACTGGGCAGCAGTGAAACAGTAATGTACCATTCCATAATAAATTAAGTATGTATTTTAAATGCACAAAAAATAGTAGAATGGTAAATACCTACCAATGACTACCAATATAGCCGAAGAATAAGCATTTTAAAAAGTGAGATTTTTTTTTATTTTCACGGATTTGCAGTCTTTTGTCAGACAAAGTCAGACCTTGAATCACGTTCTTACAGCAGAACTAAAAAAAGCTCCTGGGAAGTTTCAATAGTGTACTCTTATTTGCTCAGGCAGCTACTAGATTTACCAGATTTGCATGTGCAAATATTTGGGTTCTGTGCACATTCATGGAAAAGTAGTCCGACAGACTGACATTAAAATACATTAGAGAACAGGATCTCTTAGCCAGGCTTTCAGTGTGCCATTAAGCGTAACTTCTATGCCAATTATGATTAACAGAAGAAAATAAAAAGAAAATTGGCTTTTAGCAGAAAACCGTTACCCTCAAGTGAGAAATAAGAGCAGTGAAGGGAATGACACAAGACCTCTACTTTCCTTATAATTACTACAGAGTTAAAACATTATGGAGTAAGTGCTTCCAGGAATAGACCAACGGAACTGGATTTTCCACTGACAAGTAGAAAGAAAAAAACTGTGGTCATGACATTCTGTAGTTTGTAACCGGAGCACTCACTTACAGGCTGCTCTTACAGTTTACATACCTACCTTGCTGGCTATTGAACACAACATATAACTGAAGAGTTATAGAATGTATCTAGCTACACTGGGAGGCCACATTTAAATTGATTTTTCCCTTTTGAAACTTCAGTTCTTGTCTAACAGCAGAACTATACCAAGATGTTTATTACTGTGGTTGGTTTTGATTGCTTTTTTTAAAAATAATTTTACGTGAAGGGCAGGTTTTGTAATATTATGTTTTCAAAAATAATTAGGTTTCTAACTTTGCGTTATACAAGACTCTTAAAAACATAAGTATGTACAAATGATATTTTACTGACTAACCACATATGAGACCTCGATGTTTTATAATGGATAGATGACTGGTAAATATGAAAATCTGTTTGCAGTGGTTTATCTCTGGCTTACACAGACAAATTGCTTTATGACTCTCATGCTGTCCAGTTTTCAGGAATGTGTCTCCAAACAAGGTAAGTTGAAAGCTGTTCCTGCCCATGACAATATAAATGTCTTATAATTTTTTAAAGCTTTTTCACCTGTCACTCTAGATAGTGTCTGCCCAGTGATTGAGTGCCATTAGACCCAGCAATAACTCCACAAACAAACAGTGCAGGTGTCCATCTGTGTCCTACAGGCACAGCACTCACAATTCAGTAAGTGTACTTGAAAGAATTTTAAGGTCCTTGTGGAGCAGAATGAGAAAAGTATTGCTGGGAGAGGTTATGTCCCATATTATACTAACTGATACTGCTGGAAAAAAACCAGACTATCAGACATGCAATCCATTTTTCATATCTAAAAGACAAACAAGTTGTTCTTCAGCCTGGGAAGAATTTCTATGGCTCTAAATGAAATGTTTCAAGCAGTTATAAAACTTGAAGGGGAAAGAAAAAAGGGGGTGGGGGAGCAAGGGTGGGGGTGAGAAAGGAGCTTGCTTACATAAAAGAGCAAACTATCATTAACAGGGGGAAAAGTTGTGATGGTTATTAGTACTTGAAAACAAGGAAGAGAGATGACTGTGGTAGCAGGGCCCTAAAGGTAATTAGCTGGTGATGGCTTTTGGGATAAATCCTAATGCATTGTAAAACCAGAGGGTTTACATGGTTAGTAATTTTCAGCCTAATATAATTATTTCCTTTTCTAAGCTATATTGACTCACTGGGTTCAGAACACTGCTGTAGTCCAGTGGCCTAGGATAAAAGTGTTTTCCTGTACTATTTTCTTTTCAGCTTCTGGGCAATAAATTACTGTTTAACTTACTCTCATGAAGCAGATTTTCCTCCACAGTCACACCCAAGGAGCTGTTTTCCTTGAGTAACAGGTAACCAGAGCTTTTCCCACAACTAACTCTTTCTCTTCCCTACAGTTTCAGTTCAGATGGAAATTTTTCAACTAACAACCTTGCTGTTTTCCTCTCAGGACCACTGAAATCTCATGTACTTCACATTCAGCAATGACAAGGGTAAGAGGACTGAGGACTTCACTTTGCTAAGTCTCTCAGAGTAAATGTAGATCAGCTTGCTTATCTGCATTCTCCACAATCATGTATATTATCACCATAATCATCACCATTGGTTCATATATTTTGGATTCATGGCCACTGTAAACCATGGATTCTGCTGTCCACATAGAAAATTAATTCAGTGCCAATTTCTCTTTTTTTTTAAATTTAGTTTACACTATTTTCAGTCAAAACTGTGAACACTTCCAGTTAGCACTTTTTCTCTTCAGAGTGGGTGGAGACAGGTGTCTTCATTTTCATTCTCCGCAGAGTTTATATCCCTACCTGAACAACTATTTAATGTAAGCTTAAATGACTTTTTTTATTGCAGGAGATATAGATAATAGAATTAATAAATAAAATCTCTTGAATAAGTAAAAGGTGTTAGAATGAACTCCTTAACAATGCTGCTTATGAGCCCTATTTCTGCAATGCTCCCTTCTTCACAAAGGACTTACACACATTTAAATCCTGCTTGAGTGGCAGCTGAGCACATGTTTAAGTATTACATTGGTGGCTGGCCATCATAGTCTCTACATCACAGAACCTAGCTTTTAGATGGATCTACTGGGCAAGAGAGGGGATGGGCATGGATATTAAACTATAGGATACTGTCACCCATACCTTTTTTTTTTAATCCCAGATACAAAGAAGAAAAATTCAAGTAATATACTTTTGAAGATGAATACTAAACTTCAAAATTTTACAGGAAAATTTAAAAATTAATTTAAACACTGTGACTATGAGACAGCAGTGATGGAAAAAATAATTATTTACCATTTTAAATGGTATATCACCAGATGTCGTCTCTCAACTATTAAGTATCCCTTTGGCAGCCTTCCTCAAGTGTAAGTGTATTTATCCTTGTACAAAAGCAATCTCTTTAGGTAGTCTGTGCTATTAAAAAACGACAGAAAATGAATGTGCCCTTTCCCATGCTCTCTTTCCTTTAAATCTGCCTGGTCAAAATAGCAGATACTCCCAACTGTATATTCGTGGACTGGCTTCACTAGTTAGTGCCAATGTTTCGGATCTCTGTGAAAGAAACCCAAAGGCCAGTCCAATCTATGGAGCTTCAGGGGGAGTAATTTATTTTATAATGTATGACATATCTGAATATACTTTGTAATTACAGAAAGTTTTCTGATGCAATTTAGTTCAGCTGGCTCTGTATTTAATGAGGAAATTATAATGATGTAGTACATTAAATATATGTATCTAATTTGCAAAACTTCCAAAAAAGAAGAAGAAATATCTTGTATGAAGATAATAATGCCCACTACAATCATATTCTACTCAGGAATATGAAAGAAATACTAGATTAAAAATGGATTATGACATAGATATACATATATATATTTCATTGAATAGATTAAGGAAAAGAAAAGCAGTGCAAGTTTTGATAATGTATGTATGCTGTCATCACTATTTACCTGTAACTCAAATGCATCTGTAGCTCTTTACTACAGACAACCTGGTCCAAACTGTTCCTTGCACAGTCCAAATCCTGCAGTCAAATGCAATTCTTAGCTTATTTATTTTCAGTTATGTTCACAGATGGAGGCAGAAGCTGATCCTCTGACTTTGAGCGGTTTGATGTTCATTTGGAATGTGAGAAATAAATTAGTGGTGCCATGATAACGCCAAGACAAGATTTTAGGATGCTGATAGACAGCTTTTCCAACTCATTGGGAAGTTTGCAGAGCCAGCACAGAGACTGGGCAGCACCGCACTTAGTCTTAACTGTGCTTTCACCTCAAATTATCAGGCAATGCAAGATTAAGCAGAACAAGTGGCATCCAAAAAGAAGAACACATAGGTAATAATGCAAAGTCAAATCTCACTCAGCAGTGGTAATACTGCTGCCCTCCAGAGACTGCTGTTTCACCATTGTATACAAAAAAGTTTCAGAAAAATAGCCATTCCCCAGGAACTTGCAGGCTGAACACAACAGAAGAGGCATTGTACAAACCCACAATAGAGAAGATGACTAAGGCACCTACTCTAAAATATCTCTCCCCAAATGTCTGTTCTAATGGCTTTCACAAATACTCCCAAAACCAGATTTTCCAAAATGCAGAGCAGTGTTGAGCCAGTGATTACTGAATTCTGCCACTTAATCACAGTGTGCAGCTGCACAGAATAATAGTGAAATTAATTTGAAGTTTACCCATGCAATAACAATATTTCCTGGAAAATGTATGCATATTGCTTCAGATCAAATAAGCGAACAACCAGTCAGTCTCCATACAGGCAAGCTTTACAGCACCAGTAACAACTGTTTGTACAAAGAAAGCCTTAACCTCTGACAAAATATGTCTTCTTCCAAAGTAAAGGGCTGCACTGATATATTCTGTTGAACAAGGTAGAGAAGCTGTGGCAGCAGTGATTAAAGCAATAAAGATCAATAAAAGTGACAGTACAATCCAGAAATGAATGTGATTTTCTCACAGAACAGAATGGTTTGCAATAGGCACTATAAAATGTAATTGAAAATTCTGGATACGCGTACATTAGGGGCTTAATTTGGAAAACAGTAGAGTTACACTAAATGGCAATTCCTGTTTCAAAGGTGGTTAGAGTAATAATTGCTCAATTCTGATTATATGAAAATTCATTGTATATTTTAGAAGTAGTAAGAAGTAATGAGTGTTGGTTTAAGAGAAACAGCAAGTAACAGACAGTGCTGTGGAAATCTTCACTTAAAGTTAGCTCGTGAACTGTTTTGAAAGCATGCCAGTACACATCGATTACACACAAGCTGAGTTTTCTATTGTTATTTAATATACCTACAATGTTTACTCCTACTACTCCACAACTACCACTGATGATAACAACACAATCTGGAGAAGCACAGTTTCACTTAAGCAAATAATTTTCTGCCTTCTATCATCATGCTTCAATCATTCTGGCAATTTACCCAAAGGAATATCATAGCTAATTGATGCCATCACAATCTGAAGACCTATTATCTTCAAAGCTTAATTGTATGTATCAGTACAGCAAAGGGCAGAAATCCTTTATTTGAAGGGTTGACTTTTTGAGAATCCAAAGGCAGAGTGAGAGCTGACAGAAAATGATAATTGCTCAAAAGTCATTAGGTGTTATTATGAATGGAAATCTATTCCATTTACTGCAATGGACTAGTAATATACAGCCTTATTTTAAGTAAGATAATTTTCATACAAACAGTGAACAATGTTGTAAATGTCTGTAAAGCACGCTCTTTGGGCTATTCCTACTGTCAGTAGAATTTAACTAGTGGGAACTCAAAATGAGGAAGGAGGTAATGAAAGCATTAATTAAAATTATGTTATTTGAAAAAAGGAAAGAGGCTACTTCCTGCATATATGAGGAAAGCGCAGGAGGACATAGAAAACAAGCCCTAAAGGATCAACCTTTCCCCCCAGCTGAACTTCTAATGGTGGTAACAAGCAGGCAGGAAGAGAAGAGTGTAAGGGCAGAGCCACGCAGGGCTATTTCAGCAGCAGCACCTCTGTGCTCAGAGACCTCCAGGGAACTTTGTACAGAAAGTGCTGCAGAAAATGCCTCAGAGGAAGGAGGAATCTGCAAAATGAAATTGTTTTGAGTGTATTTGCTTTGTGTCAGAAAAAGACCAGGGCTTGGATTTTGTCAGTCTACTGTCTGTAAAACACGCAGAGCCTTATTCTCAAACTGTGAACAGGTTCTCACACATTTTGTCAAATGTTTTTTCTCTTTCACACTTTTGAGGAACAAACTCCCGGTCAGTTTTGGTGAGTTTGGTGAATATGACACCTTACTGAAGCGCTCAGACAGATTTACCAGGTGTCAGAAGACCAAGGGCTTGTTCACAGATTCTCACAGGTCCTGCTATTTACCCCTTGCATAATGATACCCGCATGAAGATCCTAATCCTAGGCAAGAGGACATACCTGCTGAGATCACTAATGCAGGATCTCAATGGTAATTCAATTTAAAAGTAAGCTCTTTCCGGACGTCTGCAGTATACAATTTCATTATATCACAATTAGCTTACTGTCAGCCTCCCTAATAGTACTGATATCCTGGCTATGTCAGCCTTATGTTTCAGTATCTATTTCAATTAACATGCAGGCCCAAGCCAAAATAATCAGGAACTTTCTAGATAAATTGCATGTTCCCAACAGAAGAACAGTCCATATATCTACTTGATAGCATAGTTCAGAGGAAATGCAGGAGAGGGGAGTTTATCTGCTTTAAATCGGGACAATACAAAAATTATCAAATTTTCACCTATACAAGTCTATGATTTACTATTGCACTACTGCTCCTAGACACACTGTAACCAGGCTATTATCATGGTGGCTCCACACTCTCTTAATTTGTTTTGGACAGCATTCTGCTCTAAAAATACATGCTTCTCATAGGTGAGGGTGAGACCAAAGATTTTGGAGGGAAGAAACCCCTTTGCTGCTACTAACACAGCCAGGTAAAAGTTGGGTTAGCTGCTTGACCCAGGGAAGGAGGACAGGATCCAGCTAACATTATGCACAAGCTTCTTGGAACATGTGGACAGCATGAGACACCCTTATTTGGGGCCCACCCAGAGCTGGCCTGCAGGGTTTGCTGAGGTAACCAAAGCAGATGCAAACCTGTCCTTTGGAGACATCACCTTCTGCTGGGAGCAGTTACCAAGGAGGCCAAAAGTGCTTCTTTGGAAGCTCTTGGTAAAGTTCTCTTCTTTTCTAAGCACGGCCTCAGTAAGAGAAGAGTATGTGTCATGGAGAGTTTACCCTATTCAATCACCCATGACAGTACATGGAGCATGATAAAAACCAGGTTAGGAGAAAACACCTCAGGCCATGCTGCCATCTAAGTTCCCCAACTAAATATTTCACAAGATGGCATGTCCTCTCTTGTTTACTGCTGCATAATGACACAACTTCAGCAGCTTTCCCACCCATCCACTCTTCTAACCACAGCAATTTACACACAGCAAAGTCTTAAAAGAAAAAAGGCATAAAATGTGTGTTTGTATTCTTTGAGGGGGAAAACAGAACAGAATATGAAAACAGAAGGAAACAATGCAGCTCATTTCAAAACAACATGACTACTCTGAAATGGTCTCTGAGCATTTGTCCTGAACTGGTCTGTAAAGGGCAGCAGCCAGCGTGCCCCTTAGTTTCATGCAGGATCAGGAAGAAAGGTAGGATCACTGTTTAATATCCAAACTGTAGCTCAAAATGCTTAAATCCCCAAACATATACTTGTCCCACTTTCGGTGTATAGATCTTCTCCCACAGGGCTCTGCTGTCTCAGTTCACCAACCAGTGCTCCAGTGGTGTTTAATGGATCAGTGACTTTTCTGGGCCACACTGCTTACGGTGCTCTTCTCTGAAAATTGTTGAGAAAGAGCGATTAATCCCTGAGTTTGATCACGTGGGGACTTGTTGGCCTGGGGTAGCTATATACATTGTCATGGCTAGGGGGATTTTTCTTAATGGCCCAGTAGTACAAGGCCATGAGTTAGATAAAACAAGTTCGGCTGGAAAATCTTATGAAAAAAATAGTAGTCTCCAGGCTCACATAAATAATTTGAAGAAATAGACAGCTTAGAGAGATGGAGACTTTGCTGAAGATGCAGACATAGTAATTTGAGGTTAATATATTTCCCAATGTTTCCAGGCTGTTAACATAATGAAATATTTATAAAATATATTTGAAATGTTTTAAAATGGATGCTGGGAAACCTTGAAGAATTAATATATTTGACAATGATAGTGCAGTAATTACAAATTATTTTGTTTCCACTGAAAATTATGGATGATCAAGACCTAGAATGAAAAGCAATATTACAGAATTGAAAAGGGAAAAGGAGCTACATCTTACCTTTGTTATTTTTCCTTCAGCTCCTTTAAGACTAGACCCTAGTGCTTTGTGGGCAGTAGAATGTAATTATTGAAATTTTGTACTTCTCAAAATGTATTTTCTGAATGTTTCAGAAGCAAATGATAAAAGAAATTTGGAAACTTATCTAAAGCAATAAAGTGAAGTTGTAATGTATTGAGTCCAAAACTACCGCTTTGTGAAAAACAAGGTCTGAAAAGCTGATCCTAGTTAAGGCTTCATTAAAGTATCCACTGTCTGAGAAAATAACTACTCTATTGAAAAAGCAGTAGAAAGTGGAGAAGAAAATTATCTCTGTTATTGCACGCACACAATTATGTTATGTCATCCATGTATGCAAATAAAATAATAAAGGTAAAGCAAAATATGGCTTTGGAGCAAACACTGAGGTTTTGCAAAAATTCAGAAAAACAGATTAAATGTGTGTTACCAGTGGATGTTCAGGTGCTTTTGTAAAATTAACATTATATATAAACACAAATCAGTGCTTAAGTGCCAGATGGTTAATGAAGACCAGCCAGGAAACTTCCATAATTCACAATAATGAGTATGGTAATGAGTCTGCATCATAAACTGAACAGCCGAGTGATACATAGCACCTACTTGAAGTAACAAAGCATTTGCAGTGTTTGATATTACTAGAAAATGTTGAATTTCAACAACAACAACAAAAAAAAAGCCGCCCTCCCAAAAACCAACCAACCAAACAAACCCACAAAGAGAAACAGGGAAGGAAATTGTTAAATACCCAAAATTTGTTACAAATTTTATAAATAAATATCTGCATTAATAGCAGGCAACTAGAATTGAAATGAAGTGATGGAAATTTAAACATTAAAATTATGTTCAGCATTTTCTGTTTTCATTGGCATTGTTAATGGCAACACAGACTTCTACTGCTTTTTGAGGGGCTTCATTCTCATAAAAGTTAGGTTGGCTACAACCATGAGAGCAACACATCTAGTACTTGTCTGTGATAATTGAGCAGTTACAAGACGATACCTGCAGATCGGTCAGAAACAAACATTCCCACTGTGTTCCCACCTGGAACAAACCATTCCCGCTGTGTCCTTTGTATGGGTACACTTTTTAAAAGAAAACAAGGTTGAATGGTTTTCTCCGTTATTGACAGGACTAATTTGGATCACAGATCGTATCCCAAATCCTTAGGAGATGGCTGGGTGGGAGGTGATGGTAAGATGCAGCTGTGGGATAAGAAAAGTCCTGTGGTTCTAGGGGAAAGCTGATGAGTCGTAAAGGTGGCTCCATGTCTTCCATTCCTGGGTGGTCTTTCGCAGGAACTCTGTACTCTCCAGCTGTCAGAATACAGGTCCCCATCCATAGACATGGGTTTTGTTCTCAGACCATGCCTGAACAGCTGCTTTAGTCTTTACAGCAAATGCCTTCACCTTGACCTTTCTCTTTTCCCTTCAGACAGCTTTGAGCCTTCTGAAACACACATGTAATCTGACACACCTGTTCGGGTTTTCTTTCTGAGTAACCTTCAGAGAAGCAAAAAGGCAAAAAACCCAAAACCCCCTCTTTCTTTCCTCATTGTCTTCCAGATTTTAACATCTGTTTTACCTGTGCTCACCTCCTCATTTCTGGCTAGCTATTCACGGGAGGTTACCTCTTTAAGAGGAGATTAATCACAAGGTACTGGCATTTTCATCATTGTACATCAATATGTTAATAAACGTAGGCTCAGCATATCTATACTGCTTCTAGTTCTAATGTAATTTATTTAAAAGCATTTATTCATGGAATAGCTAAAATTAGTTATAATGTCTCTAAAAACTCTGGACAAAGTCTTCTATTTGACCCACAGAAATGGGACTTAAGTGTAAAATTTTCAGTGGATTCAGTAACCCTTTTATCAGTGATTGAAATTCTTACTTTTTTCACTAGAATTCTTGCCCTACATAGTCTTGGTCTCTTACAGAAATTACAGTTTGTGTAATTAAACATAATTTTCATACCAATAAGTTGTAAACTTTCAGGGTCTATTTGGTTACCTCTTTACCCTTGTACAGTCTCCATTCATCTGGAGCCTGCCAATTATTCTGGTGTCTGGGCTGGTGAGAAATATGCTTGACACCATTTCACTAGGAGTCAGTTTAAAAATGAAAATGAAAACAGAGTAGTGGCACTCTCTGTCTTCCAACAGCTCTGCAATCTGCCTCCTTTTTCTATCCTACGTCCTCCTTTCTACCCTTCTGTCTTCTCAAACAGGTGCCATGACAGTGCATTGTTAATAGAAAGAAGTTTATAAGGTGACTATATAACAGTCTTACACTTCTGCAAAGCGGGTGTTTCCAGAATGAGAGTTCAATATTCCCCTTGGATTCCTTTCACAGGAGGGTATCTAGCAGATGCAAAGACATTGTTTTCTTAGCCTCATGCCTTGGATTAGATCCCTAGACAAAACCCTTCTTGTGCTAAATACATGTCAAAGAAAAACCAGTGGAATGGTTGGCTTTGTGCAACACATTTGCTTTAGACACACTGCACTTAGATTTCCTTCTTCCCTTTCATCATTATTATTATGTACTTAAGAAGCCCATTTTTCTGTCACCTCATTAATCCTTTTTTTGTATTTCATATCCTATTTCAGTCATTTCTGTACATTATTGTATGCTGTTTGTATTTGCTTGCTCTGCACAGCATGCCTTCCATTACCCAGTTTGTTTTTCTTTTGTTTCAAGCCATGCGGTTTCCCTGGATTCCTTTCTGGATGTTGGTTGCTTTGCTGTTTCTCAGCATTTCTACATGTGTCATTTTATTTTGGCTTTTGACTCTCTTGTTAGGGTTTGGTGTATATTTTATGAGTATTATATCACAGAATAATATCATAATTCTAAAGCAATTATGATAGCATTTTATTTACTTTTAAACTAGGTGTACCAAGGAAATCTTTACTATTAGCAATAAGAATTCAAGCATGATTTGATGGGAAGATGATATTATTGTGGCAGTGTTAGCAGATTTTGAAAATGATTTTTCAATATCTTATGTATACAAAAAATTTAAGTAAGGTAAATCAAATTTGATGACTATTAGATTTCTATGTAAGTGAAAGAAAAATACTAATCTTCTGTGGGAGGAATAATGACTGATTACTAGCAAGATAGAAACCTCTGGGAGAAACCTGAGAGATGTTTAAAAATCCTGACAGTAGAAACATGCAAGATTTTGACAGCTGCCTAAAAAAGGGGTCAAGTAAGAAGGATAACACATTACTGACTTAAATAGTATGAAAATAACTTCAGATGGAAATCTTTATCATAAATACTGTTGAGTTGGCTTTGCTTTCTGCATTTACTGAACATCTGTCATTTTAACTTTCTCTCTCTTTTGCTTTTTCTCATTTCACTTTTTCTCCCCCTCCCCCTCTCCTTTTCCTCCTGAACATTTCTCTTTTTCTCATTTCACTTCTTTGTATTGATTGTTATCAGAATTAAAATAATCCACATCTTCTATCCCATTCTGGTTTTACTACATGGAGAAACCAAAAATTAACAGAGTCTACAACCATGGGCATCCAAGACAATGTTTGTTTTAAATTGCCAGCATACACCAGTGTTATTTTCTGTTATGTATACATTTGTCTGCTTAGATGGAATGATAATCTGTTGCATTCTGATTCAAATATAGGAAAATAGATAATTAATGGCGCTGCAACTCTTGTTACTATGTTTGTGTAATGAGCTTGGGTGTCCTGGTAGTACCTAGCACTGTGCAGATGTAGAACAAAGGAATGATCTGTTTGGAAGAATTTTTAATGTAGTAATTTCATTCAGGTAGACATAGTCCACTATAAAGTTACATGAAGTTTACATGCTTAAGTTAATTTATAAATAAATAATGTCCATACTGATCCACTCCAGAAATACAACTTTAAAAGTTAAATTCAATGGAATTTATTATCTCTAAATGGGATTTTAGTCTCTCAATGGGATTTAGGCTGTCTTGAAATTCAAGCTTTGTGATTACAAAATTGTATTTTATTAAATGTCTCACAGTTATGAATCTAAAACAAGTTGTCAGTATTGCTTTTCAGTGTTATTTGTATAGCCAACTTCTTCATTTGAGAAAAGGCCAGGATTAGCTATTTCTTCTTTAATGCTTTCCTGAATATTTTGACACACTTTGAATGAATACACACAATTTTTCTTTACCTTCCAGGGATTTTATCTCAGGCTTGTGTCTGTGAGATTAGATCAGTACAACTACCTCATACAGACACTGTTACTTTTTGCAGAGCATTAACTACTGTATATATAATTTAAAACATTTTAAATTAATTGTGAAGGACAGGGAAAAATTAAAAATGGATTCAGAATACAGATGCTTTTTTATGTGTAATATGTGAAGGAAGAAAGCAGGGAAAAGAGATTGTTTTCTGCCTTATCATGATGAGATAAAAAGCAAGAATAATTACCAGCTCAGTGGGTATGCTGGTACAAAGGAAGAAACACTCATCAAGCAGTTGTTTTTTTCAGCTTCAGCAGATTGTGCACATAAACACACACACCCCCCTTGGTGAGTTTTGCTATCCTGTAAAATCTAATGAATTACCTTCATAGCACATTTTGATCCATATTGTTTTATATGACCAGTTGATGTTATTTCAGTTTTTGTATTGTCTAAGACATTATAATGACTGCAATTCACATTAAGGATAACCAGGTACAGGTGGAAATGATGAGGGCATTTTCCAAAGTCTTTCCAGGTTAAGCTTGTTACCAGCATGAAATGCAATGATGGCACTATAAATAATACTTAAAATTCTAGAGTCTAAAATGTAGACCAATATGGATAAACCTAGTGAAAGAAAGCTTCTTTTCCCCCAGTTGGTATTCTGGAGTTTACTGAAATAAGAACTTAGTTCTTTTATCAAATGGTCATTCAAGTAAACTTCAAATAGGCGCGGGAGTTCTGTAAACCTAGTACAGAGTAAATACATTAATATTAAACAGTATGCTATTTTATTTGAAATTGCTTGATGTACTTAACATTCTTTGTCAAAATGCCCTGAAGTGTATCATATACATTGCTCACAGGAAGAGGAAGAGGGAACTTCAGAAAAAAAGGTTACAGAAATCCAGACTTGGTACCTAAAACAGGAATGATGAGACCAACACAAAAGATCAAATACAGAATCAGGTTTGTCAAGTCATATGGTTCATTGGCTACAGTTCAGTTCTGTTGGAAATGTTTGTTGGGAGTCAGGTAAATGTTGAACAGACTTCTAAGTCTGAATCCACCAACGTACAAAGTTCCCTGTCTCCCATAACAGCATAGTTTCTGAGATATTAAGTGTCTATAATTCTTGTTTAAGTAGTGTGTATCACTAGTTTTAAGATAAGGACTGGCACTTAGAGAAATTAACAATGGAGATATATAAGCAAGTACCAAAGATGAGGAATAAGAATATTTTTAGAAGCATCCCTCTTCTAATCATTTCCTCCTAGCAATAGGCCTAGGGCTATAGATTCAAGGTATACTGTCAGAAGAGAAGAAATGCTTACTGAAACTCATGGTTCATATCACCTTGGTACGAAAAGCATGCTTAGAAGATATTTGCCCCTGTCACTTAAACCAATGCTTTATTCTCTTTAGAGTACTAGGTGTAATATAAACCACAGACTACACATACCTTATTTTTCTTTTTTTTTAGCTTCATAAAATCTTTCTCTTCCTATAATGATTTAAGGAACAAAATTTTTTGCTCGCTACATGGTGTTGCACACAGTTAATAGACTATCCATGCTTCTTCCAGTGAAATATCCAAGTGATGTACCTAATTCCTTTCTCATTGGCACCAAATTTAAACCCATCATGGGAGTACTATATGACGTTTTACTGCTACTCTAGTTTGTTCTTCTCAATGATGCATGCCCCATAATTGGATTGAAATAGATCTTAAAAGTTAGAAACACTCAGTATTTCTTATGAGGAAACATCCATCAGCCGATTTGTTTCAAGATACTAATTTGTATAAAAATAAAGGGCATGTAAGACAGGAAACATAGGTTCAATGCATAAGACAATAACCCACAAGCAGATGACGAAAGTAGAAAATTTTCCCAAACCAGAAAGTATAATCTGTCATCTATTGACTCACCTAAAATATGAAAATTTGCAATGTGCTCAGCAGACAGTAAATGTGGTCACAGTAAAGATGGATGTTCTCCACAGGCAAAAAGCAATGCTTATCCAGATGCTGCAAAGCCATCTTAATTTCTGGCTCCTTTAGACCAAGAACAAAGCAAACTGCCTGCAACCACAGCTACTAGTTCCAATGTCAAATTTCTCTCCTAAATGTACTATGGCAGCAGCAGCAGCTGACAGGCAGTCCAAGTGTAGAGGATAAGTGGGTAATGGAAATTCCAGGAAAGATCCCTTGCAACAACGGAGGAAAGCCGAAGGTGAAAAGAAATCCTACAGTCACTTGTACACTACATGTGAATGTTTGTGAGTATTGCTCTGTCCTGCACTGAGTAGTGCATGTTCAGTACTGTTTCTGTCATCTTCCTCGCCCCCTGTCAGAAGACACAATTCTTTTTTCTGCCTTTATTATTGGAAATGCAGACTACAACAGCAACATCAAGTGAAAATCTGACCTACTCAGCAAAAACGTAGCCAGGGATTCTCACTTGCTGCCTCATGCTTAAATTCTGCTGTCTCCCCAGGTAGAGCAGAAAGCTGAAAGAATCCTTCACATATGGTGATCCTGCATGAACACAGAGCTCCACAAGTCAGCACCAGTGCTTAGCAGGCTTACTGGGCCAGGTGGCAAAACACATAATTTTGAATAGGTTTAGCTTTTGTCCTCTTCTATACTGTTTTTGGATGGGATAATACAAAGGGACAGATCTGACCTTCCTAATGCTTTGGAAAATAATTCCTTTTTCTGCAACTCACATTTGAGTGAGCATGTGAAGATTTAGTTACCTTTTTTTTTTTTTTTTTCACATAAGAGAAGCCAGACAAGAGAGCAGAGGAAGAGGAAAATTCCAGGGACAGGGCAGTTAATCTACAGCACATCATGTTTTTAAATTAGGTTCCTTGTTTAACATGAGTTTTAACCATTGTCAGGCTGACAGCTGGGGTGCTGAATAAGCTTGTTTGGGATACAGGCTAGCATTTGCATGTGTATGTCTTCATGTGTAATTTACATTGGGGTATTTTTCTGAGATACATCACAAATTGCATTACTTTTTCTAAAGTGCTTGCAATATACCAGATGGAATAATTGTTTTTCTTTTTTTGAGCATTATTTTAAACCAAGATCCAGCGCAGTACAGTATTTGTAATTACAGAGAAAAGGAAGAAGCAAGACATAAAGGAACTACATTAAATACTATTTTGTCAGAGTTCTTACATGACATTTGACCTCTGTGAACAGTTGTTGCTTATATTCTCTTTGGAATAAAAAACTCTTTTATCCATATCCCATGTTGCATTCTAACAAAGACAAATCTTATAAATGCAAAGTCAAATGCATATAAATGCATTAAAATTTGAAATTGTTCTTTTTCTCTGAAACGGCAGTGCTCTGACAGTAGTATCACCTGCTCCAAAAGAAAGCACAAGTATTCCTGCAGCAAGTGGCTTGACGAGAAAAAAAATATTCACTAGAAATCTCCTTTAACTAAGAGAACAGTTTAGTGTTCCATAGTCTAATTTAAACAGTAATCCTGAAGGGAAAGTTAACCATATGAAGTTTGGGTTTAGTCACCTGGTTTCAGATACCCAAGATGGCTCATACAAAGCTTTCTATGGCACCTCTGTAATACCTTACCTCGGCTTTGCTTCAACATTCATATCACCTTTTTGATATAGAAAGGTTATAAATTCAGTTTGTTTAATGACACTCAGGGTTTTTTTTCATTTTCAACACATTCAATTTGGTTACATATCATAAATACTTGAAAACCTACTTCACAACCTATCTATCAGCTGATGGGTCTGACTAGTTGGCATAAAAGAAATCAAATTGGAGAGACAGTTAACTCTCCAAGTTTCATTCCTAGAGATGGATCAGACTGGCATGATAGACACACACAAATAAAATTAACAAAGAAATCTTCCACCTTGAGGCACTATCTGATCTTCCTGCAACTCTGTGTGAAAGCAGCTAAAATTCTAAAATATTAATATTATTATCATTATTATTTTTGTTGCCCATTTAGGCTTTTCTGAAGGCCTAAATAGTACATGCCCAGTTATTCATACCTCTTTCTATCACATAGCTAAAATGAGGGTACACCATGTGTTTTATAGATTCTTTTGGCCAAGTTCTCGTATTTTGAGATTTGCATAATCCTCATGAAAACTAAAGGGAAATAATCCTTTTGAAACTATTTGGCAAGGCCATCCTGAGAAAGGAATTATTTAAAACTGCCCTAGAATTTTTTTGAAAGATAATAACCACGTAAAGTATGATATCACCTAGCTCCTTTGCCTAATTAAATCAAACCTTTCCAAAATACTTCTTCAATTTGAAGTGCAACTTGTGAATCTTCCATATAATTAAGCTTTACAGTAGATTGGAAAAAAGGAAAAGCCTCCATTTGTTGTAGGTTTAAAAAATTGCCATTCTCTTTCTGATAAACATACCTGTTTCACACATGCTCCTTAAATTTTTGCAGTAGTTCCCTGCCACGAAAACAGTGAACACAGTGCTGAGTCACAAGGATGTCACTACTCGCAAGCACCAGAACCAAGATACTCCTTTCCAGTAGCAAACTGTAGACAGCTCTATTTTCATCACTTCTCACTCCTTAGTGTTTACCTACATTGCAAGGACAACTTATTTAAGAGATCCCATATGAACTCCTGTGATTTCGCAAGTCCTATCCCCTTAAAAAGATTCACAATATTACAAGATACAACATTTGCTGTACAGAAATTATGTCAGCAGCAACAGCTTTAAAAAAATCTATCATTTCTCACCATTTTTTTGAGGCTCAAAATATGGACAGCGTACTAGCTTGAGTGTCATGCCACTATTCCCTGAGTATAGCAGTATTACTCAGAAGGAATTAACTGTAACTATACCAGTAGGAGGATATTTGCATGATGAAAGGAGTACAGAGGTAAGACTTTTTAATGTTTTGGGAACCAAGAATTTATGAGATCAAATATGTATCAAAAAATGTGCAAGAACTGCTGGTGGTGTGGGGTTTTATTCAAAGGCATCACAGTATCTAAGATCATGATATCATGTAACAGAAAATAACACCAAAATACAGAAAAAGCAATAACTTACAGTGCTACTTCTTCTTTTTTTTTTTTTTTTTTTGGTAACAATATTATCGTAAAATGGTTTTCTATTTTCCAGGAAGGCCATTCTCTTGTTTTGTTCCTCATTAAAATGCTTATAAAATAACTGAAATAGAATAATTCTTGTGGAAAAACTTGCTATGTTACCCTGCCTGGACGCAGTCCTAGTTGGGAATATTTGATCAAGAGAACAGCTGGAAACAAAATACCCATGGTGAAATTACGAACAAATTGTTAACCTCTTAGGACAGCTCTCTGCAGCCTTCTTAACTCTTCACAAATCCAATCCATTTGTGCCTTTCTATAATTTGCAGACTGTAAAGGATGACCTTTGGGATAGTGTCAGTGCTGGGGACCACAGCTGTTACCTGACTGCTACTCCCAGTAACAAGAGCAGTCAAATTCTGGAAGATGTGGATGGTATGGCAAGGTTTTGATAACTACAAAATAAAGAGAGTACAGTTCAGAGCCATCTGGCAGCCACTCTGGTTAACTGCTCCTGAACAAGAAAGTCCCGTTTCCTTCTGATTAACTCACTTTGCCTCTCTCTTTGTTTATCGGCTGTAGGGAGAAAACATTCCACATTGAATACAGTAATGGAAGTCAGTGTAAGGTACATATAGCAGAAATTATACTGAAATATAACATAGTAAATAAACTATGCAATCACATACAATTGATGGAGAAAGAGAAATTAGTAGACATGGGAAAAAGAGATATGGCACACAGTGCAGTTTGAAAGAAGAGGGGAAGTTAGCAAGATACAGGTGGCAGGAAACATGAGGAAGAAACGTGAATGGCTTGCACGGTCTGCAAAGGAAGAAAGGAAGGAAGAATGTTAAAAAAGAAAATAGGAAGTGATGGTGCACAGACAATTTAGAGCCCTATCTCGGAGGTAAACTGCAGAAAACCTGTAGAGATTTCAAAAAGAAAGGGGTGGTTTTGAACTGGATTTTTCACCTGAGGAGTTACTTCAAGGTGCTCTGTTTCTATTCTTAGTTCAAGGAGTGAGAGGGGTTGCAGAGTTCTGCAGGTAAGATTAAAGAGGAGCTACAAGATGACAAAAGGCAGTTAAAGGCAAAGTAAAGACAAACAGGCCACAAGATTTCAACCCGGTTGTGCACTCAAACACAGAGATGTGCTGACAGCGGGAACAGAAGCATGGTCTGGGATCCAGGACCCCACTGCTCTGAGAGGAGTCTTTGACTTCTGTGCCGCACAATATCCTTCTCTCTGAATAGGAGAGACACAGATTTGGCAGACAGGACAGTCCCATTCAAAGGGTTGTGGTCAATGGCTCGATGGTCCCACGTGGAGACCAGAGAAAAGATTCCTCCAGCATTACTGTTGGAACTGGCCCTGTTAAACATCTTTGTCAGTGACATGGACAGTGGGATCAGAGCAGCCTCAGCCAATCTGCTGATGACACCAAGCTGTGTGGTGTGGTGGACACACTGGAGGGAGGGGATGTCACCCAGAGGGACCTTGACAGGCCTGAGAGGGGCCTGTGTGAACCTCACAAAGTTCAGGAGGGCCAAGTGCAAGGTCTTGCACCTGGGTGGGGGCAATTCCAAGTACAACATAAACATAGGCTGGGCAGAGAATGCATTGAGAGCAGCCCTGCCCAGAAGGACTTGGGGGTGCTGGGGCTGAGAGCTGGACATGAGCCGGCCATGGGCACTCCCAGCCCAGAAAGCCAAGTGTGTCCTGGGCTGCATCCAAAGCCCCGTGGGCAGCAGGGGAGGGAGGGGATTCTGCCCCTCTGCCCCGCTCTGGTGAGACCCCAGCTGCAGAGCTGCCTCCAGCTCTGGGGTCCCAGCACAGGAAGGACATGGAGCTGTTGGAGCAGGACATTAATAGAAAGGCCATGAAGATGATCACAGAGATGGAGCTCTGCTATGAAGACAGGCTGAGAGAGTTGGGGCCTGTTCAACCTGGAGAAGAGAAGGGTCTGGGGAGACCTTTTAGCAGCTTTCCAGTATCTAAAAGGACTAAAAGGGAGCTGGAAAGGAACTTTTTACAATGGGCATGTAGTGACAGGACAAGAGGGAATGGTTTTAAAAGGAAAGAGGATAGTTTTAGAGTAAATCTTAGGAAGAAATTCTGTACTGTGAGTAGGGTGAGGCACTGGAACAGGTTGCCCAGAGAAGTTACGAATACCCCATCCTGGGAAGTGTTCAAGGCCAGGCTAGATGGGCGTTTGCGTCACTAGGTCCAGTGGAAGATGTCTTTGCCCATGGAAGGTGTCCCTGCCCTTGGCAGGGGTGTTGGAAGTAGATAATGTCTGAGCTCACTTTGAACCCAAAGCATTCTCTGATTCCATCAAGTGAAATACAAGTAAGCAGTCAGCAGTGTCCTCAGAATCCTCCTTACTGTCATAATGCAGCATCTTTAGAATTTTCTGGTGTTATTTCCAAAAAAAGTCAGCACACAAATCAGCAGCAGAAATCAAAATTTGCCAGCTACACTGTCTGCTAATTGCAACAGGGTGAATGACCATTAATGAGATTCCCATATTCCTTAACATCCTCTGAGTTTAACATCCTCTCTCTAGCTAATAAATATATTTTGAGCATTGAAACAGAATGGCTGAGTTAAAAATTTTCTAATTTAATACCTAATTGTCATGGTTCAATAACAGACAGCAATTAAATAACATGCAGCCTCTCGCCCACTCCCCCCAGCCCATCCTAGTAGGGGGGAGAATTGGAAAAAACAGGTAAAATTCACGGTTTGAGATAAGAAAAATTTAATAATTGAAACATATATAATAATAATAAAAACAATATTTTAAAAATTGTATGCCAAGCAAAGAGAGAGAGAGTAACATAACCCAAGAGAAACAAGAAATACACAATATAATCATTCCCCACCTGCTGATTGATGTCCAGCCCATCCTCAAAGAGCAGCTACCTCCTCCCAGCCAATTTCCTCCAGTTTATATACTGGGAATGACATTCTATGTTATGAAATATCCCTTTGGCCAGTTTGGGTCAACTGTTCTGGCCATGCTCCCAACCAGCTTCTTCTGCAGATGCTCACTGGCAGAGCATGAAACACTGAAAAGCCCTTGACTAACGATAAGCACTATTCAGCAACTACTAAAACCTAGTGTGTTAGGAACATTATTCTCACACTGAATCCAAAATCTACATCATTGTAGCAGCTACTGTGAAGAAAATGGACTCTGTCACAGCTGACACTAATGTTAGTGAGTTTACACAGCAGCCTTCACACTTCTGTATACAGAGGTTTTCACCATCTGCTTGCATCCTGCTATGTCAAATGCTTTGGAACATCCAGAAGTCAAGAAGTCAGAAGGGAGTGCTAAAGTCCTATTAATACACAAATTATTTCTAACCCTCTGTCATTTTATAGAGGATTGAAGCTGTGCTACTGCTTTAATGACACCCAGCTGAAGAATTTCACACAAACTTTGTTCTGAATCAAAAAACCACCAAACAGACAGGAATATTTTTTTTAAGTAAACTCTTCACCAGTCTTTCTACCAGAGCTTTTCTTCCATCTTGGATGCACTAGATGATTCTTTCCAACTTCCTAATTTGCAGACTTTTCAGCATATTAACTTTTTTGGCCTGTCAGCCAACGTCTGCTGATCTCATGGAACGTTGCCTTTATGGATTTTAACCATATGCCCAGCTCCCAAGGCAACGGCAGCAGTGGATTATCACAAAGGCCCTAGAGATAAGAAGTGACATCACGCACTATTGTTACGGCTTTTGCTAGCTCAGCAATACACATATCCATACAGCCAAACACTTTGTGGGCTTCTTCTCCATGTTGTGTTTCATCTCCTGCACACACAACCCCTGCAAGAGTCACAGACTTACCCAAATACTTAGTTCTTCAACAGCAGTTCCAGTTCCGATGTAAACTGCTTGTGTTAGATATTTCTGTGGTACGCTAAGAGCTGTAATCTGTATGCGTAATCCTCTTTATGTTGTGACGTATTACGAGTCAGCTATGGCATTTGTATCCTCTCTGGACATAAAAATAAGGCAGTTAAGTCACCAGTGTCATGAAATTGCAGCATATTAAGCTGCTTGTGCCATAATGCTTTGGATACTTCCCATATTCTGAAAAATATGGGTTAAATGATGTTTCCCAAATCCTATCCCTGAAGAAACTGAAATGGTAAATAAGTGTTATCAAACACAATCACCAAAATAATCCATGTAAGGGCTGCACAGGTGCTGCCCCACACCTTCCACAGCTCCTCCATTTGTGCCTATGAAGTGTGCCTGGGCATGATGTCCTGTCAAGGCCGGGAACACAACTTTCTCCGTCAAACAGCTCCTTTTTCCTGTCATTGTGTCCGAATCAGCACTTCCAGAAACACAACGGGGACTCGCCTGAGAGCAAGAAAAAACTTCACTGAGGCAAGAAGGAAGGGGTGAGGTTTACACGAGAGAGTTCGACCCTTGTTTATCTACCTATTTGTCTCCTCCTCTGGTTAGCTGCCACCCCTGCATGGGTTTGTTCCGCCGGTCACCGAAGCGAGCCTGTCCGTGCCCCGCGCCCGTGCCCCCCGCCCTCACGGCAGCGGCGCGGCGCCACCTGGCGGCCGTGCGGCGGCACTGCCGGGGCGGGGCGGAGCCGGGAGCGCGCCCGGGCCCCGCGTCCAGGGAATTCCTGGAACACCGAGGGCGGCCGCTGCCCGCGCCCCCGGGGGAGGCTTGTCCTCTCCTCGCCTCACCTGGCAGAGAGAAACACGTCCCTGCTGCAAGCGGGGCCCGAGCCCGAGAGCGGCAGGCTCTCAGGAAGGAAAAAGCATCTCCGGCAGCAGCTGCAGCTCAAGGTTGAGGCACCAAAAGGGGTTGTAAATTCACTTGTCGCTCAGGTGCTGGCGGCTGGGAGCTCAGCAAAGAGCTGGCCCTCTTTTTCTCCTGTAAGCCACAACTGGATCCAAGCCGTGTTCTCCAGACTGTGGTGATTTCCTCCTGGTGTTGAAGATGTCAACCATTTCACAGTGGCTACAGCCACCGCCTCTGAGAATTGGTCTCAGAGGCAGCCCACACCCCTGCACCTCTGCAACTCAAGGACTAAGACCTAGATCTGCTACTAAGCATCTTCATCTGCGACCAAAACCTCCCAGTTTTGTCTTTTTTAATAGCTGGGTGCTTTGGAGTATTGTGATAGTCTGTAGGCTGTGTCAGATCCTTAGACTTATCCTTTAGTATTAGCATTCCTTCTTGTTAATGGCAGGGATAAAGTGTGTATGGAGACTCTGCTGGAAACCTTGACATAGCTTGCTAACAGGCCCATTAGACAGCAGTGCAATTCACCCCCTGATCCTCTATAGATCTCTGCTCCGAGTAAGCGGGGGTATAGACTTTCAGCACAGTAATTGGCTGCAATTTGGACTGAAGTGCACAGGAGGCTAGCTGACCATTAGTGTTAAGTTGTAGGAATACATTGCATATTGAATCCTTTGAAAAAAACCCTTCCATTTCTAAAATTTTATGCTGAGCGTATGTGGCCAATCGCCAGCTGCCATTCTTCTCTTGTACTGTGAGAGTGCTCCTCTCTTGGCTCAGCACCTTTACACTGCAAGCTCTTCAGGGCTGGGACAAATATTTATGTTTCCTTTTGTCTGAAACAATAGAATACATAAAACAGGTAATAATAGATAATAGGTATTCACATTGTGCTATGATGTTTGCATATTCATACAGGCTAAGGAAATGCAGGGCAGAGATGCTTGAAAATTATGTCTCTTCTTAAAATATCAGTTTTTCAGAATTAATGCCCCTACAGAAACATCTCTATTTACAAAAAAAATCCATTTAGAAATGTATAATATAAGGTGACTGTTTCATAAGGCAAAACTGAGAAATTCCATTTGGGAATTTCAGCATTTAACATTTTTCTGTTTCAACAGCATATAGTGTTATTTTAAAATTTTATATAAGAAAGCCTCTAAAAGCTGGAAATATACACTGGTTTGCAAACCATTCAGAGTCTTTACACACTCACTTTTTTAAGCTGTTTAAGCTATTGCTGAAAGGAATTCCAAAGAGTCTTTGCAAGCAGAATAGATCACCAGGGTTTCTTCCATGAAATACTGCTCAAATGAATGACACTCCAGATTTAATTGTTGATGTCTGCAAGTGTTGTGAGAGACTTAATTATATTTTATTCTAACTCTCTTTGTAATAGCAGGCTTCACTGTTTTCTATGTTCACTTTGAACAACAAGGTTCTAAAATCTGTAGATTATCTACGTATAATAATGTCATTGTGTTTTCCATTATTTATTTTAACATAAGTGATAAGACTTGGGAAATTCTGCAAACCAGCCTTCTGTGTGATTTGTTGATGAGTTTCTCCCTAAAGCTTGTTTCTTAAGGCAGAGAGCCAGACTAGTTCCACTATATTTATTTTCTGTTTACATATGGACAGTAATATTGGATCTCATTCCTTAATGTCACCTCTGGGTCACACAGGTCTGAACACTCCCTCTTTAAACATGTCCTGTGGTACAGCTTCTTAATCAGACCTGACTGGTAGCTTTTGCATGCCTACATACACAATACGAGGAAAATACCTAAACTTACATAGTTATAAAAGTAGAATGGTTGTGGGTAGACTTTTCTCCTTTAAAATTAGATGAGTGCTGCAGTGAAAACATTCTTTCACTGTTTATTTCCTGGATGATACATTAAAATACTGTTGCTGGGAAAATCAACACAGTATATTTGAAAGTGTACAGAAGCAGTAAAAAAAGGATGAAGAAAGTTGGGCATAATTTTGCACATTACAGAAATTGTTTTAAGTCAGATAACTGTGTTTTGTATACTTATTAACTGGCTGATTTTGAATAAGCAATCTGACTGGCCGGGGAAGATTATATGCTCAATAAATAAAGAAAATTCAGACTGTTTATATATGCCACTTTCTTTGCCAGGAAACAAATTAGCTTGAAGCATGTAACAGAATAAACAAAACAGACTTGGCTTTCCCAGCATGATCTGTGAGGGTTGCAGAAGCCATGCATAACTTTTAGATTCTGCCAATGATCTCCTGATGTTTTACACATAAAACATATGAACAGAGCCAGCAGATTCTGGAGGATGGGGAAGTATGTAGCAATCAATAGCATAATAGATTATCAACAAACATAACAAGGTGGCTTGATTTAAAATAGGTCGATATGTACATCCAATTTAATATTCTCCAGTTGTCCTACACAATGACTGTATAAAAAATCAATCAATTTTTTTTCCCCAAAATTTAGCAAAGTTGCCATCTGGTTTGCTAGTTACATCAATAAGATCTTGCAGGTGCTGTTACTGAAACAGAATGAAGATAAGTAGCAAGATAATTCCTATAATAACTCCTAGGTTCTGGTTGCTAAAAAATCAAACTCTAGCAAATGCTTTATGCCATCTTATTTAATCTGGAAAGTTTCCATTTTGAATTTTCAGTTCCTCTGTTAATTATGTTGTTTGTACCATGCTTAAATCAGTTGTGCTATGAAGAGAAGAATTGATGGGTCAGGTCTCCTGTGGATGAAAGAACTGATGCTGAACAAACATAGGAGTTATTCCACATAGACTGTGGGCTTTGTGTTTTCACAGTGAAGCCTGTTCTACTCACTGCCTTTGAAAAAAACTCTGAGGCAGACAGACAAATAATCGGATTAATTAGGAAATCAAACTGCAGATATGACATATTTAACCACGGAATTTGAATATTTTAACTTTCTAATAGGTAGGCCGCGTCAATTTTTTGATCAGTTAGCTTTTTGATGAAGCTGTATCTGAGAACTACCAGATTTTACCCTTTTCATAAATTAGTTTTCATTGCAACAATATTTGCCCTTCTTAGGCTTATCTTAATTAAAGGGAAATTTCTGTTTTCAAAACAAGTGCTGACTTTGTCTGTGACTTCAGCCAGAGTATCCCACACATTTCTGCTGCACAGTGTTAGGGAGGGAGGACTCTGTGGTGTTTTCTGTGCAGCAATGTTATCAGTGTCAGGCAGCAGTCCTAGTTTCTCTAGGGTGGTATGAGCTGAGGCTCCATAATTACAGGATGTGTAATTATAGCGAGACACCTAAATTCCTTCTTAGCCATTCACATGAAGACTCACTATAGCACTACCTGCAGAGAACAACTTGTAAAGATTCAGACAGTCTTGAGTTTGAGGAAAAACTGCACACTAAAAGGTATGAGAGAACAGAATCTACTAGATGTAAGCTACTTTTTGGGGGGAAGGACTGACACACCTCTCTTGAGCCTTTTTGAAAATACCTACAGGAAAGATCACCATATGTGCATTTATCATCTAAAATAGCTTTGTCCCCCTTTGTTAAGCCAAGTCCTCTTTTTCTACGTATGATTGCAGATATGCTTAAAAAGTTCTTAACATCACCCATATTCAGTAAGGAAAAGCATGCTGAAGAAGTGAAAAATAGATTCACAACCCTACAAAGTGATGTCACTGTGCTGGATGGGGAGTCTTCAACTTCAGTGGCTGAAGATGGAAAAAATCCCACTTCACTCTTAAGAAAAAAAAAATTTAAAAATCAGTTCTCTGTGGATATAAACACATACATCCTCATAGGGAAAAAAAAAAAAAAGAAAAGCAGACAGTTTTTAAAATAAGGCGGCATTTTGCAGTACTTCCTTCATAACCATAACATACAAGGGTTTGAACGACATGCTTGCAGCAGCTATACAACTCATATAGTTATTTTCCATTTTAGGATCAAGTCTTCTTCACCCATAGCACCTAGTAAATGAAAGAGTGCCTTAATGCATTAGTGTCCCTTCTCTCAAGACAGATATTCCATTATTTCAAGAAGGAGAAGGGAGTAGCTTGAGCATTTGTGTATTCAAGTATGTCAATAAAAAGGCTAAAAGGGAAATTTGGAACTTGGTAAAAATTACAGTACTTCAAACTTTACTGCCAATTACACAACTACAACTCCCAGAATCATACTGCCTTTGCCTGAAAAGCAGTCAGAAGTAAAAATGCATCAATATTGTCTATTCTTGAACCTGTACCTCTGCACCTAAAAGCAGAATTTAGTTCAATACTTCTGCCAGATCAATAAGCAAAGACAAACTCCCCTTCCATGATGGTTTTTCCTAAAAGGCCAGGCTGAGGACTGGAGATCCTGAGACACAGAAATATTTTTCATGATGACTGCTTGAGAAAGGTAATCTTTATCTTCCCTGAGCTTGGAATAGTAATCTTTATCTGCTCTGAGCAGCAGAAATCCTTACGCAAGCAAATTCAGAAGGCACTTTTGATAAGCTTTTGAGGAGCTTTCCAAAATTTTGTCTCTTTGTCCTTGACTAGGCCAGGATTTATTTTTAAATTTAATCATTACCATGATACCAATAATGACAGCATGGCAGACCTCTTAACTTACCTGGGTCCTAATGGATTAAACTTGTAGCATGTCTCTCAGGCTTTGAGGTCCCTCTCTCAAGAAACAATTGCTAGCCTTAAACTCCAAAATTGTTTCTTTTTGACAAAAGTTTATCAGAATTGCATTGGGCACAGCAGGGCTTGACTGCTCTGGGAAGGAAGGCAAGCCAGGAGCCAAGTGTTACAGCACGTCAGCTGGGAGCAGTGGCCTTGCTGACAAAATCACAGGGTTCAGAACTAAGGTCAAGAGCTGATGATCTCAGTCAGACACAGCCCAGAGATGCCCTGGCAAGGCCCACGGTGCTAAGGAAGGGTGAGGCTGAGCTGGAAAGTTCATCCCAAGGGTCCAGCTCTGGGCCAGACAGGGGCAGGTCCGGGACTGTGCCCAGACCAGTTGTTGCACAGCTGTGGCAGCAGCGATAAAGCCACAGCTGGAAATGGCCCCCAGGGGAACTATGGGGGCAAGTCCTTCCCTCCAGCTTTCCTCACTGCACTGGTGGGAGAGCGCACCTTGGACTCTAAACAGCTCCTCACCCTTCACTTCAACTTCTTCACTCTGTCAACTAAATACCAGAAGATGCTCACACTCACAGACCTGACAAATATGACTTTGTGCCAAAATTTGGAGACATAACACACTTTCCTAGACACACATGCTGTACTTCAGTCAGCCCCAGAGAATAAAGACAGAATTACTTCAGCTACTCTGGGCTTTGGTATTTAAAACAATTTATAATTCTATTCTGAAAAGCAAAAGTTAGCCACTTTGAAACAGTTGTTAGGGCTTCCAATTAAGCTGGCTCGCTTACTATAAATGGCCAAAATACAGACTTTTGAAACTAGTGGCTTTTGCTATATAATTATAAACTAATCCCAGAATCTCGTCATATTTTTTTTGGCTGGCAAACCAAATCAATCACTGTGGCAGTTTTCATTTCTCTCAGTGTGCCTACAGGATGCAGTGTCACTATTTTAGTGTGTTACAGTATCACACTGACACACCTGAGACATTTGGAAAAGGGGAGCAGTCTTGCTACAAGCTCTTATTTCACCCTTTTTTTTTTGGATCTTTCATGACTAGTTTTAAAGGGTGTTGCATGCCTAGGATGTAGCAAGTTCGAAGCAACAGCTGTAACTGCTATAGTAGATGAAGAAGAGGCATAAAAGCAATTAGTTGTATTTTAACACTCTTTTGTTCAGGACAGAAAAAGTTGGCCGCTTCTGTTTAAAAATACTGTAATTTAGGAAGGAGGTATAGGGAGAGATTTCCAAAACCATAAGGGAGCCTTTGACTTGTCTGTGCATAGGCCTTCTGCATCTCTTTGAATGCTTTCCTGACAAAGAAGGTTTTCCTGACTAAAGCCCTTTGAATTGTAATCTTAATGTGTGCTGTCTTGATGGATAAACAGGAGATATATTTGTATATTGATTAAGAGAGCCTCAGATCTATAACTAGTAGAGTACCTGTTTGTGTAGCAGCTTTTTGTGGAATTTCAGGGGGCTTTGTGGGGGGATGTTTTGTTGGGTTTTTAATACAGACCTTTTTGCTAGGGTCCATTCTTTGATTCAACATACCACTGCCAAATGAATTGAGTTAATCGGACACCTTGGTAGGAATTCAAATTATAAAGAGCTTTTATTTAGAAAGTGCTTTTAGAGGTAGAGAGATTGCATGCAGTAATTTTTTCATACTTAATAGCCTGTGTATATCCTGATATATAAATATATGTAGACTATTCTGTCTCTCTAATGGAACTTAAATTTGTTATGGTTGCCTTAGGAATTTTTTGTTAGTTAGTATTTCATTTACTAATCTGAGTGATCCTGCAGGGCTCAGGTTTTGCTAAACCATTTCAACAGGTATTTTAGGAGGTCAGGATGATAGGAACATGGCTCAGTGTCTAATCTATAGTATAGAGGTGAAGTAAATTCCCATCTAGCATAACAGAGGAACAGGCTTCCTGGAGAGGTGGTCGATGCCCCAAGCCGTCAGTGTTTAACAGGCATTTGTGCAATGCCCTTCATAACACACTTTACCTGTTGGTCACGCCTGAAGTGGTCAGGCAATTGGACTGGATGATCATTTTATGTCCCTTATAACTGAAAATTCTACTCCTATTCTATTCTTTTCTATTCTATTCTATTCTATTCTATTCTACGTAAATGCAATATAAAACATACATTTATTAACCAGTTAGTAATTGTTATGAATAACAACCACATCTTACCAATAAAACAATCATTTAAATATCGCTATTCTTTCATACCTGGTTTAAACATCCAGCACAAATGAGGACTGTCAGAGCAATATTTTATATCTTATAGTTGTGTTTTAGCATCTAAGTGGATTATTTAGATGTGACCTAGAATAAAATCATATTTCATTTGTTACATTTTTATTTTGCTTTGTTTTTGGGGGTGTAAAATAGTCTGAAACAGTAGATAATTTGTTTAGCAGCTCAGTAGGCTGAGTCCTAGTGCCATGCAAAGGAAGTGATTTTAGCTATAAGAAAGAGAAATCATTTTTATTAAGCTAATTTAGAATCTTTGTTTATCTGAAAGACTATTTAATGGATTTTAATACAGAAAGGAATGTTTGGTACATAGATATTGCCATACTGAATGAAGAAAAAACTTAAATCTTGTTAAATCTTTGCTAGAGTGGCAGGAATAAAAGGACCTTGGGGAAGTACTCTGAAGTACAAGGATAGGAAATAATCCAGTCATGCAGAAATTGTCTTCTTAATAAATTAAAAATATATTGAAATCTAAAATTCTGGACATAGATTTATAATAATTCTTTCTGTAATTGTTGGAATGCATTTGTTATTTGTACTATTGTAAACCTAGATGTTGACTTTATTTATATAACTTGCAAAGTATATCTTATATTCTGCTAGACACTTGTTCCTAATGATAGTTTTAAATAAAACAATTTTTAAGTAATGTTTTCTTGAAGAAATACCCCTTGGCTAATTTTACAATGTGTCAGCAAAATTATTTTAACCAGTTTAAAATTTTCTACCTTCATTATATTAAACTGAATGTTTCCTTGTTCTTGAGTCACATGGGATTATATTAACATTATCTATGTTTTAAAATGGAACACAACATGCTTGCCTAAACTTACAGCCATCTGAATTTTCTGGAGACGCGATTTCATTTGCAGTTCTGTGTTTGTTACCAGTGTTTTTACAGCTTCTTGTGCTGTAATTTCAGAGTTTGGGGGACACCTCTGAGTAACTGTACTGGAATACATCACTTGTAGTGTGTACTTACAATAATTCTCATTCCTCTAAAAAATATTTGCTCTGCTATGAAGTACACGTAATATCTCGCTTGCTCAGAAATATCCTGAAATAACCAAGTGTACAATATTCCTAACATTCAACAGCAACTCCAGTTGAAGCTGCTATTCATGCACATTGTAGGAATGCCAAGCACCTGAAAAAAAAAAAAAAAAGAAAAAGAAAATTGTTGAAAACTACTGGACAAAGTTTCTGCAGAGAAAATGGGACACATGAAGAAAGCACATAGACATGACAGTTTATGGTTGACAATAGAATTTTTTTACAGGAATCATCAGATTTTCATGATTTTCATGTCTGCCTTTCAGTACACTCTCATCATTTCCTTTGAAATTCTCTGTGAGGGAGGATGAACTCGATCATCAAAAATTTCTTCTCTCATTATAAAGCATAATAATCTAGAGTTGGAAGAAGAGGTGGCACTTCTTGATACAGTGATCTTGATACAGTATTCTGTATGCTCCTTCTGGGTACAGCATAGGTATGAGAAGCTACAGTTTGGCTTTCGGAGGAAAAAACCACATGGTCTGAGTACTGGAAGATTTTAAAAGTTATGAAATACTAAATGCTTACACGCACAGATCTTTCTATTGATGTGTTTATTTAATCTTTTGAATACAACACAAATGATAGCCTGGATGCATCAGTTGCATCAGAGGAGTCTTCTGCAACCATTAAAAATTCATTAAAAAAACTTCATGGACTTCTGTTTTTACTGGAGTATAACCATCAATCAGCAAAGCAAGTCTTCAGGAAGAATTTCCACCTGCTCCTCAGCTAAAGATACAAAAGCAAGATGTTTGCACAGCAGTAGTATTCCTCTACTTTGACATTTTCAGCCAAAACTCCTTGTATTGCCATGGAGTGATGAGTTGATGCACCATGATAAGTATTCACAGAGGGTAATTTTAACCTTTAGTGCCTAATTTCTTCTGTTTCTTTTTATGCCAGTCTGTGGGTGTGGGGGGTAGATTCCTTAAGATGATGATTATCAATATAAGCCTAAGTTGAAAAGCTGTATCCTCTGCTGCTGAGATTTAGGATCCAATAATAGTAGAGGTAGTCTACGAACACTAGCCTATCTTGATCTTTTTGAATAACTCACATCATTGCCTCAAAGTATCTGAGTTTGGCTTGTCCTTCCATGAGTCTGTCTGCATACATGCCTGTGAGTGCCCCTCCCTAATGGTTTTGAACCACCAGATGCTTCTAGCAAAAGTAATTTTAGAAAAAAAGGAACCCTGGAATAGAATAGAATAGAATAGAATAGAATAGAATAGAATAGAATAGAATAGAATAGAATAGAATAGAATAGAATAGAATAGAATAGAAAGGGCCTCACCAACAGTGAGTACAGCAGGACAATCCCTTCTGTTGGCTGTCGGGCTGTGCTGTGTCTGATGCACCCCGGGATGGGGTTTCCCCTCCTGCTGACTGAGGTGGAGCCTGCTGTCCACCAGCACCCCCAGATCCCTTTCTGCAGAGCTGTTCTCCAGCCAATCCTCTCCCAGTTCAGGCTTCTGCCTGGTGTTACTCAACCTCAGGGTCTCAGTTTAGTATCATCAGCAAATCTGTCAATTCCTGCATCCAGATAATTGATAAATATATGGAACAGAACTGGTTCTAGAACTGAGCCCTGAGGAACAGCATCAGCAGTCAGCCAGACACATTCACAACAACCCTGTGACCCCTGTCCTTCACCCAGTACAGCTTGTACCTGCTCATTGCACAGTTGGACAACTTTTCCAGAAGGATGTTATGAGGGACAGTGTAAAAAGCCTTATTAAAATCCCAAAAAACAAACATGCACTTTGGATGAAGACTTCCCTTCGTCCTCTGGGCAGGTGACCTTATCATAGGATAAAAATTAGTTAAACAGGACTTTCCCTTTTTGAATCCATGTTGACTGTGCCTGAAGATTACATTGTTCTTTGAATGTCTTTCAGTGGTACCTAGTATGATCTTCTCCATAATTTTCCCAGGTCCTGAGGTTAGACTCAAAGTTCTGTCATTCCCTGGGTCCTCCCTCACACCCTTTTGGGTAAATTGGAAAAACACTGCCAACTTCCAGTCAGTGGAGGTCTCCCTGGTCTCCCAAGATCTTTTAGATGATCGAGAGGGGTCATGCCTTAACATCCCCCAGTTCCATCAGTACCCTGTGATGAATCCCATCAGATTCCATGGAGTTGTGAACATGGATAGAGATGGTCCCTTACACTTTTAGTGTCCAGGAATGGAACGTGACTGTTCCCACACTGGTGGTACTGACTCAGGGAACCAGGCCGCACAAGGCCTGTCAGTTTACTAAAGACTGAAGAAAAAAAAAAAAAGAAAAAAAAAATCATTTAATGCCTCTGCTTCTTCTTCATCCCTATTAGTCAGATGACCATCTTCAACACACTTAGATTTTTTTAAGTTCTGCAAAAAATTAGGAGCTATGTACAGGAGAAAGAAAACTAAGTCAGGATTTCTGTGGAGCATGAACTCCACAGTTAGTCATTTATGAGGCTTCCTGGCTGGCAGCTGGCATTGCACATACTGGCCAAGATACTAGAACACTAGAAATTAGTTGCAGTTCATCCAGTCACTTCTCTTGCTTAAATTGGAGGGACATGAAAAATAATGACAGAAAACACAGAAGACCAAAATGACTAAAAATGAGAACTGAACTGATAATGTAAGTGAGGAAGGGAGGAGTCTGATTCTTGGACTCTTTTTGCCAAATGGCAGCACAAATACGGGCTACATTAATAGAAATTACATTTCATTAGGCCCAGTGTTCACTTGTTTTCTTCTCTGGGAATGAAGTTTGTTCTCTTTCATGGTTGTCATGTTTCAATAGGTAGATATTGGCATTCATAAATGATTCATTCCTAACCATTTAGAGTGTACTCAACACGGTAGTGTTGAACAGCTAAAAAAACTTTTGCTGTAGGTGGAAGCAGGTTAGGGTGCCATCATCTAATACTTTTTTTGTTTTTCTGTTTTCCAAGAACTGACTCTGTTTATTATTGGAAGAGAGTGCAGGAATACTTGTGCTGATAAGAGTGTCAAACAGCGTAAGCTTATCCTAGTTGAAATATTCCACACAAAGTTGACATGGAGAGATTTCCCTGAAGAACAAGTAATACTAATAAAAATCAGTAGTCAAGTTTGTGCTGGTTTTGACTGGGGTTGAGGTAGTTTTCTTCACAGTGTCTAGTATAAGGCTGTGTTTTGGTTTTGTGCTGAACACAAGAGTTGATAACGTAGACATGTTTTTGTTATTGCTGAGGAGGGATTGCAGAGCCAAGGCCTTTTCCACTTTTCACATGGCCATGCTGGTGAGGAGGCTGAGGGGTGCGTGGGAGGTTAGCAGGGGACACAGCTAGAACAGGTGACCCCAAACTGACCAAAAGGATATTCCAGACCATACGGCATCACAGTCAGTGTACAGAGTGGGGGGAAAAAGGAGGAAGGAGGGGATGTTTCGACTGATGCAGTTTGACCTCCCAAGTCACCATTAGTGTAACAGGGCCTTGCTTTGCTGGAGATGGCTGAGCACCCGCCCAACCATGGAAAGCACTGAATTCATTCCTTGTGTTCCTCTGCTTGTGTGCGTGGCTTTTGCTTTCCCTACTATGAACTGTCTATATCTGAACCCATGAGTTCTGTAGTTTTCACCCTTTCGGTTCTCTCCTCAGTCCTGCTGATGGGGGAGTGAAGGAGCGGCTGCCTGGGGCTGGGCTGCTGGCGGGGTTAAACCACACAAACAAACAAAACCTACAGAGGACAGGTTAGAAGCGGCCGCAGCGCGTTCCCGGGGCACTCCAGTTGCAGCACCTCCCTCAGGGCCGGCCCAGCCCGGCGTCCCCGCCGCGCCCCGCCCCGCCCCGGCCGGGACTG
>VZTE01003721.1:1094227-1132766 GCA_013397775.1 Eulacestoma nigropectus
GCCCCGGCCCCGGCTCGGCTCCGCGGGGCGCTCACAAAGGGGGCGGGCGCGATCGGGCGCACCGGGTAGAGTTGCCGGCAGCTCCGGCGACCGTCGTTTGTGTTGGGGAGCAGCGGCCTCGCTCCTTCCCCCTGGGACGGGCCTGCGGCCGAGGGCGGGGGCCTCAGCCGGTGGGTCGAGAGGGCACCGCGGGCGGGCCGTGGTGGCCCCGCGAGTGCCCGGCCGTGAGGGGCCGGGGCCGTTTGTGGGTGCGGGGGAGTCGGCGGGGCGCGTAGCGACACAGCGGACACGGGCAGGCCTTCGGGGGCAGAGGACTTGCAGTTAATTTCCTCCTTTTGTTGTTTTGTTTTGTTCTTTTGTCCTGCTTGGTTGGGGTTTTTTGGTGTGTTTTGTAGTTTTTCTCCCACAGCACCATGGAAGTGACTCTACCCCGGGGAAGGGGGAGGTCCCTGCGCGGGGTCTGCCTTGTGTCAGCCAAGCACCCGCAAGTGTGAGCAGGGTCACTGGCGAAGTGACATGGCGTGACATCGCTTGACATCGCTTCAGCGAGGTTGTGAAACACTCACACTTCTCTCTTTCCTTGAGGAGAGGAGGTCCGAGCCAGCAGAGCAGCCCCCAAATGCAGGGTCAGAAGGAACGTGCTTTGGGCCCAGAGTCCAAGGGAGATTTGTCAGTGCTTGTAGCTGATGCGCCTTCTCTTCCACATGAGTGAAATTAATTAGCCTGTAGTTATACTGCACGGGATGGGGTTTGCACCTGGAGGAGAGTAGCACCTCCTGCTGCACCTTTAGCAGTTCTCTTGAAGCGCTTATCTATTGGCTGTGGTGGAGCTGAGCGTTCTCAGGACGCCCGGCACTGCACATGGGCTTTACTGGGTACTGCTGGTGAATTAACACTGTGAAACGCATGAGTTACACACCTTGTGAATCTCCGTGTTGCACGAAAGCTTAAAAGTTTATTATAGGTTTAGAGGCTGTGTACTTTATAGGATGTATTTGAAAGCTTAGAGATTGTGTTTAGGTCCTTTTTCTATACTGTGACATACTCAGCACTTCTTTTTTTCAGTGTAGTTCTTGATTTGCATTTGTCTGTGCACATAGTTAAGCAGTTTAGAAGAATGACTTTTGATTGGATTTTTGCCACGCTATATAGAAAAAGTATGTACTGTAGCAATGAAGAGTAGTGTCAGGCTGTTAGTTTTCTCTTTAATGCAAAAATGAAGAATACATACTTTATGGATTGAAATTTCATTTGGGAGAAGTATGCTTATTTAAAATTGTGTAAGCAAATGTACGTGATAAAATAAGTTTGTTTGTAGCTGAGTCAGACTCTCACAGAATTGATTGCCTGCTCTTTCTCATGCACTAAAGAAAGAAGTCCAAAAAAAAAGCTGTTCACAAGTCTTTATTTTGAAGTTGCATTAAAATGCAGGATGAGGAAACTTCTGTGAAATAGGCCCATTTTTTAAATTTCCTTTGCTGATAGAGTAAATTGTAGTGCAGTGTACTAAGGTGCAAGAGTTCTTGACAGATCAAAGCCTCATCAAAAGAAGAAATACTTACGAATTGTTGTCTTGTTAAGCTAGCTGATCCCATGATGATGTGTACTTCTGCAAAAGCAGTTTAGGATAACAAGTTAGAAACACTGATAGGATGTATTGGATGAATTCCACAAACACTGTTATGGGTATTTGTTCCAAAAAGTTGAGCTGGCATTCTTACCATTTTTACACAGTAATCTCCCTGGTGGCCCATAGTACTTGATGAGCTGTGTTTGTTTTGATTCTCATACTCTTCGGAAGGCTTGAATGAAACCAAAAGTACTATTGTGCTGTACAGCAGTAGGGGCTGGTTTTGGGGCAGACAGTCCCCAGGTTGTGGTTTGCAGGGTGAGACGTGTTCTTTTGGCATCTGAGGTAATTGGAGGTGTGGATGTCATTTGAAGCTGTGACCATAAAATACACCATTCTGTCAAGGCTTGTCCTAATAGTTCTGAATAGTATCTTGAATGAAGTATGGGGAACAAATTTGTTCTAATTTATTTGTTCATGATACAGTAATAACCCACCTGCATTTTAGTTGATAGGTCTAGAAGTCTGGTAGAGCCCACTGCAGTTACCATAGTGCTTCAGCAGTCTTGTATCTCTGTGCTTAGTAGTGTATTTTGACAGGTTCTAAAGGGCTACTTTGCATTTATTTCAGTTGGAAAATATATTTAAAGACTTCAGTTAATACTGTGAAATAATGCTCAAGTTACAGAAACAATTTCAAATGTGGAATAAGCAGAGGTAAACCCAGACTCCTGGAGAAGGACAATGAGCTCGCCTTGGCCTTCTGTTCAGAACATCCGTGGACAGGGGGTACTGTGATTGTCCCTAAAGGACACATTGACCTGAACCAGTGTCTGGAGCTTCAGCTTCTGTGGTCTTCAGAGCCTGGACTCAAACAAAACACACCATGCAGTTTATCAGGGGAATGTCCTGAAGCACTTGTAGTGGTGCTGTGCACATTTAATAAGGGGGTAGTTGTTTCAGTCGACAGGGTGCAAAATGCAGTAGTTCTCACAAGAACCTTGGTTGTCATGCAGGCCGCACCTGGCTGTCTGTTTATGTGGCGCAGGGCTATGACTTATTTATATGGGAAATTGAGGTAATTATTGATGAGCTCATAGTAATGAGTGCAGTACTCTGCAAGGATGACAGAGTGGATGGTCACGTAAATTGCTAAATGCTCATGTGTCATGGTGGGAAAAAAAATTTATAAATTCTGCTGCCAATGGCATTAATCATTCTGAATAGTTTTATAACAGCTTTTCAAATTTGATTAATTTCAGGTGTGATGTTTTTTCCGAAATCCTTACCCAGCATTTCAGGTAACTAAATATGTGACTGTGGAAGCAGAGAATTCCAGCTGGCACGTGTGTGTGTGTCCTTAACAATTACTAAAACTGGACCGGAAAAGTTTGTGGTTGTTGAGATTCTAAAGTCCCCTGTGTTTTTTCTGTATTGCTGTAACATCATTAGTATCTCTCTGCTAGAAGCAAAGCAGGGAAAAGAAAATCCAAAGTGATAACAACTTTGAGATTTAAATGATGCCACTAGTTGACACTATAGAAAAGTATGGTACAGAGAAATGGTTCTGATCCTGAGGGTAGGTTGTGGATTATTGCTCAGGAGCTTAGTGATAATTGCTTGTACCGAAGTGTCCTATCATATCAGCTTAGTGTCAGAATGTTCCAAAACATTCAAGAGAAGTTTCCCTAACCCAGATGATTTTAAACAATAGCAAAATCTGCCTTCTGTTTTAGTGGTGCTATAGTCAACTTCATATATTAACTAGGTGTTTATTCATTATGAGTTTGGTGAAGCAGGTATTTGTAGTTTGGCAGCTTAAAAAAATTGTGATGTAGAGTTCTGAGAGTACTGTCAGGAACCTGCAGCAGTATTTTTGTGGCCTAAAAATTAGCTTCTAGGTAATGGATCTGTAATATGTTTCCTTGATTCTAATAATGTGCTTTAGGTGGAAAGTAGTGGTTTTTAAAAGGAGATGACAAAAAAGATATCCAGTACTTGTACCATACCAAGTAAACCCAGTGCAATTTTGTATAGCATATTGATTGTGAAACCTTTCAAAAAAATTTTTTAAAGAAGTGTGTAAAAGTAGTAAAAATTAATTGTGATTTATCTTTTATGTGAAAACAAACAAATAGTGATAGGCAGTCATATTGTAGCACCAGTGGTTTGGAGGAAAAAACCCACTGATTTTCCACTCCACCCAAAAGTAGACAGGGAGGATTGTGATTCTAGCCTGGTGGCAGAATAAATATCTGAAATTCTGGAGTGTTTGTTTAGGGAAATAACCGTGGAGCTGGTAAGGACCTCAAACAGTTATCAGGCTTATCCTCTCTCCCAGCCCTTCCTCCCAGTGATTCTTCTCTAGATGTTTCTTTGAATACCTTTCTTTGGGCTGTGTTTCTAAAGGTTATTCTTCAGCCTCCCCAGGCAATCTGTTGGAGGGATACCATGTCCCTACTGGTAGAAACACTTCCCTTATGTCATTTCCATGTGTTGTTCCCATGTGTCAGGGAAAACTGATCTTTTTTGAAGCAAGGTATTTAAAAACTATGTGCAGAGTGTAAGAGCTGATTTACATTGTTGGTCAGGTTACAAGGGTTACTTTTCCTGTCTTGTAGTCTTCACGCTAATGCAGCTCTGTATGTTGCTATTTGCCAAAACAGAGGGAAGCAATGACTTGACTTTTCCATATTGTGGTCCTCTATAATCCTCCACTGCCCTTCTGCTTAGCTGGCGATTGCCAATTGTTGCCCCTTTAGTAATTCCCTCACTTGTGTATTCCTACCTGACAATAATATCCCATGCTTCTCTTTTTGAGAATGATATTACTTCTTCACAGGTATATTGGAAGCACCTCAGATTCTGTTTCATTAGACTTCAGGTGAGCTCTCCTGTCTGTTGATTGTATCAGAGGCTTTTGTTACTCTTGTATCCAAGATACAGAATTAAGTTTATGAAAGAAGAAGAGTTTAAAGTGCGGAGACTTCACTGTCTTCAGAAAAAAAACCAAAACCAACAGCAAAACAAAACAAAAAGCCTCCAAACTTGGAAGAAAATTTTTAAAATTGCTTTTACTGCTTCTGATATTGGAGGTTCTGGTTTCTTAAAATGTTTTGGGGTCATCTGCACTGACAAAAGTAGAAGTGCACCTTTTCTGCTGAAAGTGTAGAAGGGTCTTGGCATTTTGTTGATTATTGGCTTCTATTTGAAGTCTTTCAGCTCCAGAAGATGCTTTTTCCTCTGCAAAGTTTGTAACCAGAACTTAAACAAAAATACAAGATGTGAAAATCATAAGAAGAGAGGGCAGATATGGGGATGGGGGTTGGTGACTGAATTTCTGTATATCTCCTGACAAGCAGCAGGTAAAAATTGCTACTTATGTGCCCTTAGTTTAATAGACCTATTTAGAATACAAAAGCTTGTGATATTGGGGAAAGAGAGAGATAAGAAAGTTTGCCTGATGATTAGCAGCACATAGTAGTGCTCTGCATTAACAGAACAGATTGCTACAGAGACTACTGACGAAGTTAGGCTTTTTATTTAAGTTACAATGCTAGCTTTCTAAGGGAGGATGGGGCTTGCTCTTCTTGGTTGGTACACGTCATACACACTGTCCTCGTCTTTAAAAGCTTTTAGTACTGTAGTTGCTTAATCTTCCCTCTTGAGATTTAATGTGTAATTTCTGCTGAATCTATTAGTTAGGATAAAAGCTGTAAAACTGATTGTTACAGTAGTAAGGCAGAGCTGTCAGTTGATGAGATCAAACAGAGGATTGAGGGTTTTCATCAGGGGAGATGAAAATGATGCATTCAAACTATTTACAGTTTTCTTTAAGAAAGTAAAGAGGACTGGGCTAAAGTCAGAGCAAGTCAGTGCAAAAACCTGGAAATAATGCAGGAGTTGTGTATAGCAGTGAAGCAGATAGACCCTCAGAGGACAGTGTGAAATCTGTACTGGAATGGCTCAGTTCTGCCACCTCAGCTGTGCTAATGCAACAGCCTGCTGAGCTTCTTAAAAATGAAGACAGACTTAGACCCTCAGAGAAGCAGATCTGGGAGAGCTGAGTAAGTTCATGCAGGCTGCTTTACAGCTTTACAGCCAGCCATTGTAGCCACACCTGAAGCTGCATCAGAGCAAGCCACCCTAACTCCAGCCCCTTGGCTGAAGTGACCATATGGCAAACATCAGCGTAGGGGATTCTGTGCCCTTCTGTTGGTCAGAAGAGCCTGGATGAGAGAATGGGAGCTGTGCAGGATCTTCAACTCTAGGAGGATGTCTAAGGACAGAAAAGGAGCTGCCTCAAGATGGTTGTTGGTAGCAACTTGCCCATTCAGACACTTCTGTATGACTGAGCTCCACTTATTAAGGGATTTCTGGACTTGAAGAGGTTTTGTGTCTCTGCTTCATGACTTGTCCTGAGAATATATCTAATGCATTTCTTTTAGAGCAACCACTGATACTTTCATGTACATACTTTAATTCACTCTGGTTTGTATAGTGGCAGCACTTGCTTCATTTCAAGTCTGGCAAAACTTTTTTCGTAATTTGGATAGAGTTGTGAATTGTCTATGATGATTATAGGAAGTCATTAATTATGGAGTATACAGACAATGTCCAAAATACTGATCCAATTCTTTTTTTTTAGCCTGCATGTTGACTAATGCTTTGGTAAAGGCAGAAATTTAATTATTTGTAAAATTAATAGTTATAGGTGTAATATTAATAGACTGTAATATTTCAGAACTTCAGTTTTGCATTTATGGCACAAATTGCATACAAAATGGCAAGCTTTTGGGGAAGTGCGAAGTAGAAACCATTTAATATTTAAGTGGAAGGAAGCTGCTATTAGCTTGCTGGTGATCATTTGCCTCTTTTGGGAAGAGTCCCAGATCAGTATCAGAATATTTTGATATGATCATGACTTTTGGGGGTTTTTTGTTTTAAAATGTCATCTGAGAGGTAAAAAGACCACAACTAAGCAATATTATTTTAATTTAAAATGAAACCGGTAGTGGGCCATTCGGACGGCTTATTGAATTCGGACCACAGGCTACTTCCAGCCTCAGGCAAAGAGAAGGAGCTATACTGAGTAAAAACATTGACTTAGTGGAATCTATAGCTCAAAGGAGAGTTCAAAATGACCTGGAAGGTTGATGAAAAGACAATGCCTGGAAAATAAGTCCCTGAACCATATTCCATTTGTCAGTGTAGTTGTAGCTGAGCTGATACTGCTTATGGAAATAATCACTACTGTGGTCTCAAATATCCTAGTGAGAAACCTAAAGTCACTTCTAAACCAGACAGTTTGAGAAGGAACTTTTGGTTGAATGGATTGGATCCCTAAGAAAAAAGGTTTGATTTTTGCTTATTTATTTTCAGCTGGGATAGAGCTACATTTCCTCACAAGAGTTTGCATGGGACTGTGTTCTGTATTTTTTGCTGAAAACATATATTGTTGATAATACAGGGATGTTTTTGTTATGTAGGGCTTGCACTGAGCCAGGGCTTTTTCTGCTCCTCACCCCACCAGTGAGTAGGCTGGGGGTGCACAAGGAGTGGGGAGGGGACACAGCCGGGACAGCTGACCCCAGCTGACCATGGGGATATTCCAGACCGTGTGGCATCATGCGTAGCCGGTAGGGGGAAGGAGGTTGGCCAGGCTGCTGTGACTTTGGAACCGTCAGAGCATTGTTGGGTTGCTGGTGAGCAATTAGAGGTTTTTTGCATTAGTCATTTTCCTTGCTCTTATTTCTTTGTCTACTATTTTTTTTTCCTTAAAAAACCCCAAAATTCCAAAACTGTCTTTATCACAGCCCATGGGTTTTTCACTTTTACCCTTCTTTTTCTCTCTCCTTTTCTACTAGGTGGGAGAGTGAATGAGCACGTGTGTGGTGCTTTGCTGCTTACGGGGGTTAGACCCTGGCATATGGTCTTCTGAGGTTTAGATGAATCCCAGACAGTGAAAGGAAATTTTAACTGAATATTCAGTTAATATTCAGTTAATTCAGAATTTGAGCATTAATTTGCTAGTGTATGTAGTTTGAAGCTTGTAAGTGTAGTAAAAAAATTAAATCATTTCAGTGTTAATCTGCTTATAGAGGCAAGAGAAGGAAATTGTGACAGTAGTATGTTGTTTGAATTATTCAAATTGAAATATTCCTCTCCTTTTTTGGGATTATTGTGTGCTTTTCTTTTGTTAACTGAAATGAAGTAATGTCTTTGCGGTCCTGAGCAGTGGTGCTTAGCAAACTGAAAATTCTCCATTCTAATTCAATTTTTTTTTTTAATTCATCTGCACTTGGAAGCTTTTAATATCTGCAGGAAGGAAAGAGATGTAGAATACTGGTTCCAGGTAAAGAATATTGGATAGTACCTTTTAAAAGACAATGTGAATACTTTTACCTGCAACATTTATTTGAGTTGATCAGAGGTGTGATTTCATCATGATTCAGAAATAGTCAATTAAGGGAGAGGGTGTGAAGAATATGAGTTGGTTTTAAGTTTTGCCCTTTTGACATCCAAATGAATTCATATACTTCTGGGACCAAGTGCAGATTTATTTTTTTAAAATGGTAACCTAGAAAACAGTAATAGTGTCAGTATTACATGCATTCCCTTTTCAAACCTTGAATGTGAGATCCTGTTGTTGTCTTTTGGAAGAAAATGTTTTCTGTAATTCATAGATGTAAGAGAAAAAAGAGCAATTGAGTAGGATAAAGGATTCATTTTTACTTATGTGTCAGGTGTTGATATTGGGTCCAGAATGTGCATACAAGTTTTTTTATGAATGCTAGGAAAATCTGAGGAGGAACATAAAAAGATATTAGTTATTAAAAGAGTGATAAAAAACTTCTTAGAGAAATATTTGAGGCTAATTTCTCATTTCTTTTTTAAAAAAAAAAAAGCTAGTTAAATACTTCTCGCAGCAGGAAATGATGACAACCCTTCCCCTCTTCAGGATGAAAACCACTTGGAACTGTTCCCCCCCCCACCTCCTTGCCCACTCCCCTTCCCCCAGCCGCATTCTCCTAAGCTTTCTCCTCCTGTGTAACAGGCCTACACACCCTGTAAGGAGTCCCTCTCCTGCTCTCTTGTAGCCCCACTTTTAGGTACTGGAAGGTTGCTGTAAGGTCTTCCTGGAGCCTTCTCTTTTCCAGGCGGAGCAGCCCCAGCTCTCTCAGCCTGTCTTCATAGGAGAGGTGCTCCAGCCTCAGATCACCTTCATGGCTCTCAGTCATGCGCTTCTTGACCCAAGAAAGCTGCTGCTCTTGTCACTAGTGCGCAGGGTGTGAGGGAGTTGAGGAGATAGGAGAGAACAAAAGGTAATGGAGAGGAGATTGAAGGGAGGTGGCCGGGTTTCAGCGGGAGAGGGCTGGATCCTGCCAGCACGTGTCTGAGCAGGAAATTCCAGTTGTCCTACATCTGGCTCTGTAAATTGGTTTGAGATTTTTTTTATATAGTACTGTGGTCAAGAGTGTGGATGATTTCTGAACACTCAGGTTACAGTGCTAGGTTGTGAACACATGTAGGCATGCATCTACTCTTGAACACTTACTTCTGGAAAAACGGGGATTTTTTTTTTTCCTTTTTATTTTTAAATCCTTGTCGAAGAGGACAAGTTGGTTAGGTAAATCAGATGGATTCAGTCTAGATTCTGAGGCTTTCTGTGCTATAGCCTGTAATTTGCTGTCTCTGGAGAGTGGTGTCCTTAGTGCAGTATTGGTAGAAGTAAAGAGGAAGCACACCACTCTGTGTCAGTGATTAAGGCAGTGCCTGTCAGAGGCTGGACTTACCTGTTTGAGAACTGTGCATTTTAGGAGACAGTCTCTCCCATTTTTTTGATCCAGCTCTGGTAATCCAAAATGCTTTCCTGCTCATGATCCTTTTGAGGAATTCAGGTGACTGTAATAGTGTTCTGGAGGTATGGAGGTGTGTGTATAAGCATCTTCAGCCAGAGAAGTGAATAAGTAAGTATCTTGTTTGCCCTGCCTTAATTATTTATTCTCTGGTGTGTTTCTTCTCTAAAATTGGTCAGTTTTGCAGAAATGCATCTTATCAGTGACTATTGGGTGTGCTTTGAACAGGTCTGCTAAACTGAGCTGCTGAAGCAATACGTACTTCTTAGGCTGAGCTGGCCTGGAAGAAACACCTGAGAGAGGATATTGTGTCTCACAGCTTCATTGCCTGAAGGGTTTCTTGTAAATTGGTCTCTGCATTCATGTGCCTAAATGCTGCTCATTGTAGGCATGCAGATAAATAAATGCATGCCTCCTTCTCTTATTTTTGAGGTATTTTGTATCTGGGTAGAAGTTAGCCTCTCCTGAAAACCGAATGTGACATTCATACTTCCAGTAAGCGGTGAAAGCTTTCACTATGTTGATCCAATAAATCTTCCCCAGGACAGAAGAATAATAACTGCCTGTTCTATTTTCTATGAACAGTTGAATACGTGAGGAGGTACTCTGTATGCAAGAGCATTATTTGGAACAAAAAATGTATTGCATTAAACAGATTTTGCATGTTGTGAACATCAGTTTTTAAAAAAATGAAACATTTGTATTCAGATAGCCTGACTCTGTTGAGTGGACATCTGGTTTTGAACAATACTGATGTTTTAGAGAACAAAATGAAATTAGGAGTTAGGCAATTTTGTTGTATTTTTACCTTATTTGTTTCAACCACTTGTTTGAGGACAGATTTCTGCATTGCTGTTCTGATTTACTAATCTAACTGTTGGATTTTGCTCTGCAGATTTTGATGTGGCTGCTAATTATCAGCTCCCTCTGGCAGTCTGCTGACCAGCCATGTTTTAATCAAGGGAAATTTCAGAATTGTCAGAGCTTGGTTGAATAAAAATAACTTGCTAGTTGACTTAATAAAGATATTAACTACCAGCTGACTTGCTGGGAAAATGAATTGTCAGTCCTGTTTTTTCTTGCATTAATTGCCAGGATTTTTGTCTTGCAGAGACACCAGAGTTTTTTACCTTTCTAAAGATTGCAGGAGTGGTATAGTTAATAAAAAAACAAACATTTTGGGTTCTGGTTTTTAATAGGATGGGCGGGTCTGGACAAATACCCAGAAATATTTTCAGGGAAAATTATGTGTAATCAAACTACATAGAGCTTCATAGATAAATGAGGAAAAAAAACCTCAGGTACCTGCTAATTTTTTTCTGCAAAGGTTCAGTCTCTTTTCATATGTCTCTGCTCATAGATACTCTCTTTTTAAGTGTAATGAAGAGATTAGTTGCACAGCCAGGAAATAAAAAAGCTTTCATATTTTTCTGAAATTCATAATATTTTATATTAATGGTTGCAAACTTTATCTTCCTTGTCTTTAAGGTTAACTTTTTAATTTGGTGATTTTCAAGAACAGAAACTTTTTAAAATCTTTACTAGATATGGAATTAAAGTGACTTAGAGGGACACAAAGAAGTCACTGTGTGTCTGAAACAGTGAACTTCTAATTGCATTTGTACAAGCAACAGCCTTTGGGCGTGAACGTATGTGTTAGATTAATACCTGATAATACTGCTGTATTAAAATCTGTCCTTATTGCAATATCGGCAGCCTTTCTCCACTCTTTCTCAAGTTCCTTTGTACTCCTTATCCCATATTTTCTTGGTGAAAGCTGTAAGTGTCATTAATATGAGAAACTGCTGTAAGAAGAAGCAGTGTGTGGGCAATGCCTTGTATGGCCACGCCTGAACATACTACCTCTAGCAGTAAGAATAAAGCCTTCTCCCTGGGACTTTTGTTTTAGAAGGTGTGAATTGATTAATTATACTTTTCCAGTCACAAAGATAAGCTAGCTAGGGCTGCCTGAATTGTGCTATATTACCTGAAGGATTTTCCTTTATAGTGCTTGCAAATCTTTTCTGCCAGCTGATATGTATTGCGTCAGATTTATGAGCAGAGTGAAAAAAATAAAAAAGCTGTGACATCTGGGATTGATTTTTTTTAAAAAAGTTTTTTTATTAAGTCTCTATTATTTACTAAAAACATGTTAAGATGGGGCACAATCAGTGTTTGCCAATTTTATTTATTGTAGATGAAAACTCAGTTACATACTTCCATAACATATGGGCCCAGAGCACTTCATGTTCGTAATAATCACATTATTAATGAAGCTTAAGACTTTAGAGAAATAGGAAATTCCTTGCTAAAAAAAATATATTGAAGTGTTAGGGAAGAGGGAAACTGCAAAGACATATTGTTGTCTAACAAGTGTCTCTGTCTTTTTCTTTCCTCCATAATCTCATGTAGCAATGGGCCAAGGACTTGGCAAAACTGCCTGGCCCAAACCTGCAGGAGCATATCAGACTATTACAGGTGGAAGATATGGAAGAAGACATTCCTATGTTGGGTTTAGACCATTTTTGAGTAATCAAGACAGAGATGGGCATCAACAGTCTGAAGACTGCAAACAATTGGAATTGGAAGATGTTCAGAAAGAGAATACTTTATGTATGTATATATCTTTGTGTATTTGCCATTTAGATGCAAACTAGGATACTTGGGGATGGAGGAGGAAGGCACATTGAGAGCCACATAAGTGGCTCATGTTATTGAGCCACTTAAATAACATGTAAAGTACATTTCATGTGTCTTTAATTTGCCTTTATACTAAATTTTGTTCTATGAAGTATAGATAATCTATCTAATAAATCTATATTAGGCTGTGTAGTTTTGCCTGAAGAACATTCGTAATGACTTAATGTATTCTGACTAACTAGATAACAATAACATTGTATAATGCAAATTATTTTGTCTTCAAATTTGAATTCACATTTGGAAGAGAATACCTATTCTAACCTTCTATTTGGAGCTAGGCTGTGAATATTTGATGCATCATGAACCGGGTAGATCTGTCTTTGTCAGCTGTAGTGAAAATTAGTTTAAGCCTATAAAACATCTTTCAAAGTCCTTTTTTTATTTGTTTATACCAGTTAGACCACTTCCTTTTCTTGTTTAATGAATATTAGATGTTAGTATTTATCAAAATGCCTTCTGTGACATTAGCATCTGAATAATAATTTAATAAAGGAATACAGAATGGCTTCTTGGATTAGAAATATGGTCCCATTTCTTCGGCTGATGTTTTCAGCTTAAAAAACCCCATTTGATATAGCCTAAGATCTTCCAAAGTGCCTGGGGGGAAAGGACTTAGGGGTACTGCTCAACACTGGCTGAATGTGAGCCATCAGTGTGCCCAGGTGACCAAGGGCACCTGGCCTATGTCAGCAGTAGTGTGGCACCAGGGCAGTGACTGTCTCCCCTGTACTGGGCAGTGATGAAGCCATGCCTTGAGTTCTGTGTCCAGTTCTGGGCTCCTCAGTTCAGGGAGGCCATTGAGGGGCTGGAGCATGTCCAGAGGAGGGAGCAGAGCTGAGGAAGGGTCTGGAGCACAAGTCTGATGAGTAGCTGAGGGAGCTCAGGGTGCTCAGCCTGGAGAAAATGAGGGGAGACCTTCTTGCTCTGTACAATTGCCTGAGAGGAGGCTGGAGTGAGGTGCATATGGGTCTTTCTTCCCAATAACAAGTGATAGAACACGAGAAAATGGCCTCAGAATGCACTGGGGAGGTTTAATTGGCTGTTAGGGAAAATGTCTTCACCAGAGGGGTTGTCAGTGATTGGAACAGGCTACCCAGAAAAGTAGTGGAGTCGCCAGTTCCTGGAGGTCCTTAAAATGTGTATACATGGTCTAACAGTGGACTTGGCAGTGTTAGATTTATGGTTGCACTTGTTATCTTAGAGGTCTTTTCCAACATAAGTGATTCTATGGTTGTACAAGAGAGCTTTTTTTTTCTCCTTCCCTTACAGACTATTTTGAAACTGCTTTCTCATTCTAATCTTGTTTTTCTTTTTAAATGATAATGGCATAGTGCTTTGTTTTCGGTTGTTTTTGTAATGTGTTATGATGTAGATAATATTCGAGTGGTTTTAATTCTTTGTAATCAAAGTGTGTTTGCTGTTGTCCGTGCTTCATACATTTTCTATGCTTTGATCTAGCTTAAGTTTTATTTCCTGTAAGGCAGTGTTGACGTTTGTGGAGATCTTCCTACTGTCTCTCCATAACGCTACCACATTCCTTGTTTCAGTTACACAGACAGCAGCATGCAGTTATTTTATGAGCCATTAGATGTATGCAGTTTAAGGGTGTATTATCTCCCTGTTTTTAATACAATTGCTTTGCATGTAGTCTAATAACAAAATGCCTTTCCTTTACATTTGTTCATGTATTTATTACCGAACAGACCAAGTCACCTCAGCCGCTCCTTGTGTGGCTTCTTGTTGGTTCTTCACCATCTTCATGGCCCTCCTTTAGACCCTCTCTAGTATCTTTGTATCTTACATGGTGGTACCCAAAACTTCCCCCAGCACTCAAGGTGACACTGCCCCAGCCCAGTGCAGAGCGGGACAATCCCCTCCCTTTCCCAGCTGGCGATGCTGTGCCTGGTGCCCCCCAGGACAGGGTTGGTCCTCCTGGCTGCCAGGGCACTGCTGGCTCATGTTCAACTTGCCATTGACCAGGACACCCCCATCCCTTTCCATGGTGCTGCTCTCCAACAGCTCATCAGCATCTTCCAATTTAGTGTCATCAGCAGACTTACTTAATGTACCTTTGAGTCCTGTGTCTGGGTTGTTTATGAAGATTTGAAGAGCATTGGGCCTGAAGTGGAGCCCTGTAGAACTCCACTAGTGACAGGTCACCAGTGTGATTTCACTCCGTTCACTGTCACCCTTTGTGCCTGACCCGTGAGCCGGTTACTCACCCATCACATGATGTGTTTATCCAGCTGTGTGCTGGGCGTTTTGTCCAGAGGGATCCTATGAGAGGCAGTATCAAAAGCTTTGCTAAAATCCATGAAGATTACCTGAACTGGTTCCCTTGATCCAGTAGGTGGGATACCTTGTCGTAAAAGGAAATTAGGTTTGACAAGCAGGACTTTCTCTCATGAAGCTGTGCTGGCTGTGACCAATGGCTGCATTGTCCTTCAGGTTTTTCACTACACCAGAATAATCATCTCTGTAGTTTTACCAGTCACTGAGGTGGACTGACAGGCCTGCATTTCCAGGGTCATCCTTGCTGTCCTTGAAAACTGGGACAGCATTAGCCAGAGTCCAGTTAGCTGGGACCTCTGCTGATTCCCGAAATTGTTCAGAAATCATTGAAAGAGGCCTTGCTGTGTCATCGGCTGGCTAGTTGACTACCCTCAGATGAATCCCATCAGGCCTCAAACTTACAGGGATTCAGCAGGAGCAACAGATCTCATATAAGTTCAAGGTTGACTGGGAGTTGATCATTCTCATGGTCATCGTCTTCCAGCTCAGGGCACTGGGACCTCCTTGGATGTGAACACGCTCTTCATCAGTCCTGAAGATGGGCAAAGAAATCGTTTAACATCTCTGCCTTGTCTCTGTCTCTGTCTGTGAGGTGACCATCCTCATCCTGTAATGGGCTGATGTTATTTCTGCACTGCCTTTGCTACTGACATACTTAAAAAAGTTCTTTTTATTGTCCCTCACGTTTATGACCTGCTTCAACCCCAAGTGAGTTCTGGCCACATTAATTTTCTCCCTACAGTGGCAGCAGCGTGTCTGTGTTCGTCCCATGTCACCTGACTTTGCTTCCTCTGGCCGTACATCTTTTCTTACTTTAGCTCCAAAAGAAGATCCCTGATCATCCAAGCTGGCCTTCTGCCTCACTTGCTTGGCTTCCATAATTTTTGGAATTTCCTATTCCTGTGCCCTTGGGACGTCTTCCTTAAAAAGTGACCAGCACTTATCCCAGCACCTTCCAAAGCATTTTCCCAGGATCTCACTAACTAGTGCCCTAGGCAACCTGAAGTCTGCTCTTCTCATGTCCAGAGTTGAAGTTTTTACTTATCCTTCTGTCACCGAAGACTTTAAACTCGATCTCTTCATGTTCACTGTGGCCAAGACTATCACCAGTCTCCACTTGGCTCATGAGACCCTCTGTTACCAAGCAATAAATCAAGGAGGCCTTGATTCCTAGTTGGCCTCTTTAGTACCTGTACCATGAAGTTATCATCCAGGTGCTTTAGGAATCTAAGAAACTGTGGAAGATGGGTAGAAGGAGATATTAATGTAAATATTAAAAATATGACTGGATTTGTTCCTTGGTAAGTTACTGTATGTGACTCTGCTTGAGCAAGAGGAGTGGACTGGATGATTTCCAGAGGGGCCTGACAGCCAGCCTCAGCTCTTAGCAGTTTTATGGAGGAGCTTCAAGATTCTAATTAGATACAGTATTATTTTCCAGAAGCCAGACTCCTAGTGCTGAGGGGCATAGCTCTCATAAGATTCCAGTGCCAAGAATTGACCAACTTCGTCATGGAGTAACAATTTAGATGAGATTTTGGACAAAGTAGTCTGGACTATTGCCTTGATTAGGAGTTTAAAAATTACTTGAACAAAGGATTGATTTTCGAGTAGCAGCAGTATACATGTTTTTACCTTCTTCAACTCTTGCTGCTAGATTTGATGCTTATTGTCCCTTTATGCAAGAGGTGTTCAAGTGTAATATAACTAAAATGCATTTGTGATGAAGCAGCTACTGACTGTAATACCACATTCAACCCTATTTTCTTCTTATGAGGAGTTGTACTCAAAGGTGCATGTACAAAATGCAGTTCTCTTAGTATGTAATTTATAGTAGCAATAAATGGCTTTATCTGAGTGTGGCAGAAGGCACAATTTAGCCAGTTAATGAATGGATAGTCCAATATGGAAAGAAATGTTCTTTCAGTTTTCCTGTTATCTTATAATTCCCTTTTATATAAACAATGTAAAAATTCTGCTTGTGTACATGTTCCTTTAATCCTTTTTTCCCTATCACGTCTGTAGCTGGAATTGTATTATTTAGATCTATTTCTGTAGGCTTAGTATGTATAAATGAGAAAGTAAATATATTATTGAAGAATGACTGCACCTCTGATAAATGTTTCTATCACTTTGCACTGCAGTCCTAGTAAATTATCCCTTCTTTTTAATGAGCAGTTGTTGTAGATGAGAATATTTCTGTTGGTTTTGATTATTCCAGTGCATTCTTTCTTGCAGCTTTCTCTGAAGGTTCCAGTCCATTGGTTCAAGTTTCTGCTGATTTATTAGATGAGCCTTTGGCAAAAGATGCTGGCACTAGAGAACCTGTTTGCCAAAGTGCATCAAGCCAAACTTCGGAAGTGGCCACATCACCATTTTCTGTATTCTGTTATGGTCTAGAAGGCAACCAAATCTCACGGGACTTTATGAATCCTTATGAAAAATCTGAGGACCTTGCAGAATACACATCTGGAGGACATAATGATTTGAGTGGTAAAAATGGAATTGCTTTTGTAAATATTGACTCCTATGAGCCAGATAGCAGTGATGGAGAGGAAGAGGATGCTCAATACAAATATTCTTGGATAAGAGAAGCAGCAGGTCTAATTCAGGGAAGACTAGATAACATACTTTCTCAGTGTGAAAAAGAGGTCGAGTCTCTTAGTGACTTACAATCCCAACTGTCTTCTTTCAACCACAGCGTTTGTAGAGAAAGTTGTGAAGAAGCAATGCCTTTGGCATGTCCGAACAATAGGACAGTTAAATCTGCTGAAGATGAAGCTCTACCAAAAATTAGCCTGAGTGGTGACAGTTCTGAAACACAGCGAATAAAACATATATTGGATGTTGAAATTGGAACCCCCATACCCGTTGCTGATGTATTAAACATCAGTGATGGAGAGACTGACCAAGAAAATTCATCTGAGCTAGTAGTGAGACCTAAAATTAGAAAAAAAAATACTGCAAAACAGCTGGAGAGAGAAAATCATCTCCCTAGTGATGATGAAGAGGAAAGTCACTCCTGGAGGAGAGTTGGAATTGCTGATGTCCAGCAATGCCATCCTGAGTGTCCCTTGAGAGATGGCAAAGAAGAGACGAGTTCTGGTTTGTTCTTTCTCTCAAGAATGCACAGTGATCAAAAGAACAGAGAAATAGACTTAAGAAGAAATGCAGCAGCTCGAAAACAAAACCATGTTCTAAGTGACAGTGCATTTTGGAATGAGTTTGAAGACCGCAACAGACATTACTTAATGTCCCACAAAGATGAAGAGAGGTAAAATTTCATTTTTATATCTCTTTTAGTACTGAACCTTTTGTGTAAATAATGTGCAAAACTTAACATTGTTAGTCAATGAGATGTAAAAACTTGAGGCATTTCAGAATATGATCAGGTAACAAGATGCCAACTTTTCCTTTCAGTTCTCCTTTACTCTTTTGGTGATGTAAAAAGCCTTTCCTTATGTCTGCAGTCAGAGCATCTTATCACTGAGGGATATTAATTGTTTATTTTTATTTCATTTTTACTGAGCAGATGGAGGGTAAAGACTGAAAGCCTTGTTCAACTTTGAAAGTTTCCTTCTAGGCTTATTCTTCAGAATTTGGTTTTTTGCTACTAAATCTCAGTATTCTACGTGGCAGCCTATTTATGTTCTTGTCTCCAGCCTTTTGAAAGAAATTGTTCTTCCTCGTAATATCTGAAGAATAACTTGATAGGGTTGCTTATAATTCCTTGTTTATTGGAAATTCTTCAGACTAATAGGTGTTTCCAAAGTAACTATTAATTATTACAGTTTTAGATTTACAAATTGCTCCAACCTTGACACGAGGAGCAGTATTCAGGTTCCTCCTGTTTTGAGCTCTTCACCCAAAAGACAGACTGATTTGGATAAACCTTACGTTGATTAACTTCTGTTCATAAAATGTTGGTTGAAAACTTTTCACTATGAATTGGAATTATATAACTGAGCTATTTAAGGGTAAAAACATTTCTAACCTTCTGATCTTTTATGGAAAATGCAGTAGTATTTGTGATGGCTTTTTTCCCTATTTTTCTTCCAGTTCACTTTCATCTTGTTGATTCTGTTCCCACAGCATTCTTTAGAAGACATGTCTTCTGGATGTTGATGTGGCTCTTTTGTGCATGTGCTTGCCATTCATGAGCTAACCTGCATAGTAGATTGTTTCCTGTGTTTTTGTTGTGAGAAAAGCATGAAAATTAATTTGCATAAAATCTTGTCCTTAAAATATTGCAGAGTTGCAACCCTGAGAGAACCAAATGCATTTTAAAATGGGATAGTAGACATAGGAGCTTTTTTCCTTCAAGATGTAGGGTCCTGCAGTTGGGAAGGGATAACTGCCAGCACCAGCACAGACTGGGAGCTGACCTACTGGAGAGCAGCTCTGCTGGGAAGGACCTGGGGGTGCTGGTGGGTGACAAGTTGACTGTGAGCTGGTCCTGTGTGCCCTGGGGGCCAGGAGAGGCAGCGGGATCCTGGGGTGCATTGGGAAGTGTGTGGCCAGCAGGTCAGGGAGGTGATCCTGCCCCACTTCTTGGCCCTAGTGAGGCACATCTGGGATATTGTGTTCATTTTTGGTCTCCACAGTTGAAGAAATATAAGGAGCTCCTGGAGAGGGTCCAGTGGAGCCCTGAGATGATGAGGAGTCTGGGGTGTCTCTCTTATGGGGAGAGGTGGGAGCTGTTCCTGGTTAGTCTGGAGAAGAGAAGACTGAGAGGGGATCTCATTAATGCAAATAAATATCTCCAAGGTGGCTGCCAGGAGGATGGTGGCAGACTCTCTTCAGTGGTGCTTAGTGACAGGACAGGGAGCAGTGGCCATAAACACAAGAAATTCTACCACAAGAAGAAGAACTTTAGGTTGAGGATGGCAGAGCCCTGGCAGTAGCCCAGGGAGGTCATAGAGTCTCCGTCTCTGAAGACATTCCAAACCCACCTCTGACGGTTCTTGTGTCACCTGCCTCAGGTTGGACTGCAGGATGGCAGGGAGGTTGGACTGGATGATCTCCAAAGGTCCCTTCCAACCCTGACAATTCTGTGATTCTTAATAAAGGCACCTGCAAATGAATCCTTCACTTCCCTGTAAGGATTACTTTTCAAAAAATTTTGTTAGTGCATAATTTTTTCCAGTTTTAAAATGCTGCTGCTAGAAGATTAAAAGACAGTGAAGGAAGTGGAATGTGTTCTACAGTTATACCATTGGCTTCCATGATGCGTAGTGGTGGGTTATTGTAGCATGACAGAAAGAAGCACGGATTGATGATTTGAAATGTTCTTGATGATGACAGTAACTGAACCAGGAAATGGGAATCATGTGTTTTTAACTTAGAATCCCCATAATTTATGTTCTAAAACCTCAAAAGGCTTTTGTTTATGAAGTAAATTGTCTATGATTAGTCTGTACAAAGGAGTAATATGTTCACTCTTGAAAGGTGAAGTTTTATGTTCAAAGGTTTAAACCATATTTCATGTTTATGCAGAGATGCATAAAAAGTGGATTTGACATGTGTCAAACAACATGTTTCAGCTCAATTTTTGCTTATTCCCAATGCACGGAGAAATTCATCTTTTGGTTGCCACAGCGTGGACCTCCACCTCACATTTTTGCTTCAAGGAGGTGCACAGCTATTGTGGTGTTAGCATGTAGAAGCTGTGTGGGAAGGAGAAAGTCTTGCATGTTTGTTAGAACCATTCTAAGTTGGAAGGGTGGTGGAAGGTCCCAGGACAGGAGTGGAGGGAGGGAGGATCATATCCATTATCTCACTCCATTTAATTTTGGACTCTATGGCAGGTACAGGTTAGGAGGGGGTTCAGCCAGGGGAGACACTATTGTCAGAAAATCCACATGCAGAGGCTAAGTTCATGTGCTATGCTTTTGGCAAGTGACAAGTCTGTAACTCTCTAACCATTAAGTAATGTTCTGCGCCTCTGCAGAATTGAGCACAGTTAAATCTTCAGTTCTGAAATATTTAATGTGCTTCAGTTGTTTAGTATTAGTGACTTCAGGCATATCCTTTTCTGGTTTGAATTAGTGTTTGTGTATAAACCTTGAAGAGAACAAACTGGACTAAAATCAAAGGAGTATTATTTTAAAGTGTGTTGAAAGTCATTCTTGGATTGTAAAATAGAGACAACTAAAACAAGAGATTTGAGTTTTTCAGGTAGAGTATCTAAGATAAAATTGTAAAATATATATTAAAAAACTTGATCAAACAACATAAAAAACAAACAACATTCCAAACTAAACAAAACTCCCAACCCAAAACCAAAGAAACAAACAGAACAAAAGGTTCAAAAATGTTAGTATTTAGGTTTAGTTGGTGTAGTATGAGATGCGTTAGACTACATGTCAGAATTTCTTAATAGATATGATTTTTATTTTAAAGTAATCCATTAAAATAGCCCAAAATTAAAGAATATTCTCATTTCCATGACTTCTCTTAGTCATCAAAATTGTGATAGAAAAATATATTCCTGCCTCAAATTAAAATGCTTATGTATAATCTGCATCTTGAACTTACTTATTCTTGTAAAACCTTGCAGTATATACTATGCAGTTTTCAAAAGCACTTAAAATTCATTAAATTGAAAGTTCTATTGTATTTGTAATATTCAATAAAGAGAGGATATTAGCGAGTTTGGAGGGGGGGAGGTAACAATACACCTAAACATTCTGGGTTTAGCATATTTGAAAATAATGCTGTGGGTATTATGAATTGCTTTATAAAATGAGCTCTATTAAGGATGTTGGCTGTTTGCATATAGGTTTTCTCCAACTTTTTGAAGTGACATAGCTAGTTGACTGTATTTTGGACTTCAGTAACTGTCACTGTAATGAGTGAATCGTCTAAGTGCCACTACCAATGGTAGCAGTAGTTCATCCTTCCTAAGATTGTGCTAGCATTACTATTTTGTTTAAGCTGCCCAAAGCTTATTTACTGCCCTTTTCTATGTGGTGGCTGAGCAAATTGTCTTTGAAAAAGTCCCTGCCATTCATCTTGTTTAGGCTAGTGAATCAAATAGTTTGCAGTAAGTCATCCGTTATATCTTTCTATGTTGAAAAAGGTCATTCTATATGGCTTACATGTTCTGAGAGCTTTTACTTTAAATTTGTTTGGCTGAGGGGTAAGGCTGACATTGATTATTATTTGTTAATCAAGCATTGCCACTGCTGCTGTTTTTGTAATCAGGGAGAAAGATATGTATAGTGAGTCTGGTTTCTGTTTTTGAGTTGTTTCATGTACTCTGCATATATGGCAAGGGAAGAACAGGACATTTTTGCAAAGTTGGATGGGCAGAATTCTCAAATTCTGTCTTACAGACTGATTTATTTTTTTAATCAACTCTATGTACTCTTGATTTGTGATGCATCTATAGATAGCACAAGATTAATTTCTCTTAGAAAAAAAATTACCTATATTGAGAGCAATGTTGATAGAAAAGTAGGAAATGGCAGAGTGTTTGTTTTCTTTCTCCTACAGCAGTTTCAATTCATACTCTATTACCTTGTTTAAATTGCAGCTCAGAGTGCAGTGATGGAGAATGGTCTATGTCTGCGCCTTCCTATTTTACTGCTATGGAAAAAGAGCAGTCCTCAAGTGATGAAAGCTGGGAGACTGTCCCATGCAGGGAGGAACGTGACCCTGAGGTGCAGAGGAGCAGCAGTGGTGTGAAAGAGGAGAACATAGACTTCTGTTTCCAAGAAGGGTATGCCTTTGTTTTGTTAGCTAACTTCCTGTAGCTTCTGGCATCAGCAGCAGTAGGGTATTCACGCAGCACTACACAGAATAACATCTATTCTAAAAGCAGTTACCGTGCTAGCAACAATCATTTGTCTACATCACAATAACCTGAGTAGTTTTATGTATTTCAAATCAGGGAAAGTATGGCATTTCATGCAAACAGTTCCATCTAATAAAAAGTACAGAAGCAATGAGACTGCATTGACAATGTAGTGTCAATATGGTTAATAGACTTAATATATTGACTTTAAAAAGCCAGTTAGGCAAGTTCATTGTAAAGATATACATATTACATACATCTTTTGGTTCTGCTTAGGACTCTTTGAAAAGAACTTGTTTATCTCCCTGCTTTGTTGCTTCTCCTATTCCACTGCTGCTCCTTATTTTCTGCACCCCTATCAGTAATTAAAGTAAACTTGAATTACTTGCTTGCTCTAGTAACTTTAAACTTTATTTTTCCAGTCATTCAGTACTTTATAAACTGTCTTTGCTATAAGGCAAAATTTGTAGTTATATATAGATAAGAAGAGTGTGCTTGGCTTTATTCTAAGCATCTAATATTGACTCTAGTTTGGGTCTTCATAAAGCAAAAGCCACACCTAAGTGTTCTTTCAGCTTCTTCCACTCTTAGTTTCACAGCACCTATTGCCAAGCTGTCCAGTTTGTTGTTAATGTTTTTTTTAGTATTTTCCACATTCTTGGGTCTTGGAGAACTAGTGTGACTTTATGAAAATTTTATTAAAACTCATCTCTTTCAGAACAACAATAATGGACCTCTGTGCTTTTTAACTTTCTTTGGTATGAACAGCATGAAAATGTATGCATCTTAACATAATTAAGATTATGTTTAATATAATCTTTAACATAATTCCTGCTTATTTTCCCTTTTGTAAGACAAATGGGACTCACAGCCCTGTGGCTCTCAACATCCAGGTGACTTGTGCTCCTCTAGAGTATCCAGGAATGAGAGGAGTCTTTATCTTGCAAGATAGCTTCTCTTGCAAGTAGTAGCTCTTTGCATTGCTTTCAGGCCAGGCTTTGCCAAGGAGGCTGTTCCAGGGTGTCAAGAAAATCTTTCTCCTTAATGCCTTTAGGAACTTCTGGATAATAAGAAAATGTTTAGTACCAAATTTATTAACCCTGGCAGGGATGCTGGCTGTACTAGGGAAAATGCAAAGTAAACTGCTTACTGTTCTGCTGGCCTTGAGCATTAGACAAATAACTTTGCCAGAGAATCATGGTTGTTACTAGGTCCTGAGTCTGGAGCTGATACCACTGGGAATTTCTTGAATTTGTGTGGCAAATGCTAGATTTCTAATCTGTGACTCTGCAGTCTGGGAAACACGCCTGTTTAGTCTTTGTGTTATGCTTAGCTTTTGTTGCATACATGTCTTTGTAAATTCTCTTAGCTTTTTAGTTTTAGATTTTCATTTATTTCTGTAAAGGGAGCAGACACTATTGGAGGAAGGTGAAATTCCTTGGTTACAGTACCGAGATGAAGTAGAAAGTAGCAGTGACGAGGAAAGTGATCCAATTAGTGAATTTGTGCATCTTGGATTCTTCTTGTTGGATGGAAATAACAACCTTGAGGATGACTCCAGTGTGAGTGAAGACTTGGATGTGGAGTGGAGGTATGCATCTGATAGTTGTCTGCTTTAATTTCAGAGGTTTTGTAGTTACCATTTTGGCTTTTTATGTAAGATGTCAAAAGTACTCATGGCTATCAGTAAGCAGTTGCTTCAAGGACTGATAATCTCAGTTTTAAGGTTCAAAGTACTTCAAGTGGTATATATCTTCTAATGAGAGAAAAGGGAATAGATTTGCTTAATCAAGCTGTGATTTGAGAAAATTTTGGTGCCCTAAATATGCAAGGGAAGGGTGTATTTTTTCATTTAATTTTCAAATGGAAGTATAACAAAAGTAAGGCAATATAAATGTAATCAGCATTCAAGTCAGTCCTATTTTATAATTGGTCTTTTCCTCCTTCGAAACTGGTATAAGTTAGCCATTATAAACCTATTTTATTTATCTGTGAAATGCCATGCACTTACCTAATATTATCATAAGTTTGAATGCTTCACTCGATTTTCTGTCATTATATTACTGAAGGATATTGCAATAAATTTATTATAAAAATGCTGCATATACCAGGAATAAAGTGATTGGAGTCACATTCAGAATAGTATGATGTGTAAGTGTAATAGTATAATGTGTTTGTTTTAGAATGAGATAGAAGGCTTTCCAGTGAGAGACATAACACTTGCTTTCTTCTGCTTATTAAAATATGAACTACTGTGCAAACATACCAACACTGGTATTTTCTCCTTGTGAAGCTATATTGTGGAAAAGCATAAAAGGGACTAATGCAAGAGAGTCCAAACTAGAAGTAAAGCATGTGTTCTTACACTGTCAGGCAGTAAGCCAGCAATGGAATTGTGTGATAGGGACAGAAGCTGTGTTTTAAGTGTCAGAGGTTAGCCTTGGTAAGCTTCCTAGTGACTAGAAACAGGAACGAAGATGATGATGTCTGTTTTGTCTGCTGAGCATATGCAGACCTGTACATGATTTCACTTGTGCCTGTTTTAAGATTTGACTTCGGAATTTCTAAAACAGAACTCAAAGGAGCTGCCAAGCCATGAATTGTGACACATGATGTAATCAAAATCTGATTGTTAGTTGTAAAACAACCGTAGTAGCATACATATGAAACATATTAGCTGGATTTGTGCTCTTGCACAGTAAAAACTCCCATCAGGATGTTCTAAAGTAAATATTGTGGGGAGTGTGGTACCACTGTACTGGGAGCAGGGGCTCCCAGAGCTCCCACTGACTGAGAGGCTGGGGCTGCCCCTTGTGGGACACAGCTGGTTCCAGCTGGCTCCAGTGGACCCACCACAGGGTGGGGCCCCTGGGAAAGTATTTAAGAAAGGATAAAAAATGCTGGACAGCAAGCAGTGTGTGAGAGAGAAATGAGGATGATATGAGGATGAGGGTTAGGGTGTGATGATGTGAGAGAAGCAACCCTGCAGACACCAAGGTCAGAAAAGAAGGGGGAGGAAGTGCTCTAGGTGCTGGATAAGAGATTCATCTTAGAGGATTTAGAGGAGTCAAGGATGAAGGAGTGAAATTGAGCATAGAAATAAAGGGAGGGCTAAGGGAAAGGTGTTTTAGTTTTTGACTTTGTTTCTCACCATTCAAATCCATTTTTATTGGCAATAAATTAATTTAGAATCATAGAGCAACCCAACTTGAAAGGAACCTCAAAAGATCATCTGGTTCTACCTTTCAATTAAGTTAAGGCTTTTCCTGAATTGGATCTGTTTTGCCTGTGGTGGTGATTGATGACTTGTCTCCCTGTCTTTGTCTTGACCCATGAGGTTTTAATCTTATTTACATGTCCAGTTGAGGCAGGGGAGGGAGAGGTCAGCTGGTTGGACATCTGGCTGATATTAACAGGTGATGTGCAATAATTTGATATACCCAGACTTTGTGTTGCAACTATTTATTTTGAAAATAAGACCATGTTTACTAACCCATCTTTTTCAGACTGCTTGATGAGTTTGGTGATGGCCTAGGACTTCCTCAAGCCATTTCTTACATGGAACCTCAGCTTCTCACATTTATGGCACTAGAGGGACGCTTAGAAGCTGTGGAGGTATTAAAATATTTTTGATGGTCTTACATCAGTGATGTTGTGACAGCAGTGTTTCTAGTTGGATCCTTTTTCAACTTGGTCTGAAAATCAGGAGAATAAGGGAAAAAATACTTTCCTGTGTTAGTTTGAACTTTTGGGTCTGCAAACATGAAAATACATCTTGGAAGTTCTTTTAAAGGATATACTACAAGAAGTCATTGATCAGTACCTACTCTTTTTAGCATATGTATTTATTTCCTCGTAAGGGAAAGAAAATTACTGATTTCTACCAGTATAAACATACGCCATTTAATTTATTTTAAAGAATTTTGCCAAATTCTCTACATAACAAAGGAAAGCTTATACTTGAATCTGTGAATTGTCCCAGCTTTTTTTTTTCCCAAGAGTACATTTGGATTTCTCAAATTTTTATTTATCAGTAGAAGACTTTTCTGTGTTTCACTGTCTTGACTCTGTGTATTTTAAATTTAAAAAAAAAAATCTTAAAAAAACCCCATCCAATGACAAATGACCAAAAAACCCTAGTCAGGAAAAGAAACCACCCAGAAGAAAAAATGCCTTTTATCTTTACCTTGTTCTAATCCCATTTCACCTGTCTAATTTTGGATAGACCAAAGCATTTGTTATCAGGAACCAGCATGGTTATGATCTTTGTCTTTTGTTTGTTACTGTAGGTTGGTCAATGTCAGAGTGAATAGAGAGCTAGCTGAAATCCAGTTTGATGCAATGCGACAATTCTTGCATCGCCAGAATTCTCCCCTGCAGGATATTTGTCAAAATAAGAGTTAAATGATGTGTAGACTTATAATGTGGTGTTACAACAGCTGAACTGAATGTTTTGTGGGTGACATAAGTTTAGGGCAGCAAGGTGCAGTTTGACTGCTAGCATCTACTTTAAAGGGGTGAACAGGGCAGGCTGTATGTCGTAGTGTGCTTGCAGACAAAATACCAAGGGCACTTTGAAATGCTCTCTAAAGCTGGCAGACAGTGGAACAGTCTTAGATAATGGGTTGTTTTCCATGTTTTCCATGCAAAGTCAATGATTTTCTGAATAAGCTTCACAGATCTTTTCCAAGGCAGTGGAAGGGCCGTTCCCTTAAGTTGGCAGTCATGTAATTATCAGGTATTGTACATCTCCCAAGGTATATGGGAGGTCGTCATTCATGATCAAGTATCAGAGGGTTTTCTCCAGCTGTGTAGGATCTTGTTAGCATTACTCATTTAGAGACACTTCATTAATGTGGAGAAGGTGTGTTGATATCTGTATTGTAAAAGCAGTATTTTGAAGCTATATAGAGAAAATTCTTGTCTCTTTCCTAGCTGCTGGTTCTCACTACATCAAAAAAACCAGAACTACAGAAACAGTTACCTCCTCCCTTGCACCAAAGCAAGAGGATCTGTGTAGAGACAGGAAACTAATCCCATCTTTTTTTTTTTAATCTGCGCATTAACTCTTGAAGAGGAGACTGAGTTTATTATGACTCAAGTTTTTCTTTCTCATTCCTGTGTAACAACATTTGCCTAATTACTCTGTCAGAAGAAATGTGTGCAGTCTTGTCAGAGTGACCTGTAAAAGTAATCCTGGGTGATTATGTGCATGGCTGGCTGAGGAGGTGCTGTAATTGCATTTATGTCACCAGGAACAGAGTGTCACTGAACACCATTAGCAAGCAGGCTGATGACTACAGAGGTACCTGTGGGAACAGGACACTGTGAATGTGGGAAATCCAATTCTCTTACACAGTATTTGTGCTTGAAAGTAGCACTTAAGGGTGTGAAACCTTTTGGTGAGTGTAGAAGTCTGGCATACTTGGAATTAGTCAGCAGAAAGTGGTAACTGAGTAATAAAAGGAAGAATTGTATTGACTGTGACCACATGGACAACACAGGTTTTTGAGTAAGAATTCCAAATATTCCCTTCAAATCTCAAGCAGAATATAGAGCACATATTTTTCCAGTATGAAGTTGGTTACTAAAATTGTTCAGAAAATATAAGCAAAATAATTTACTGTTGCTTTGAAATACTTGAAAGGGGTGTGACACAATAAAGCATCCAAAATTCAAGTATATCTGAATTGGAGGGGAGGGAGTGGGAGAGATCTATCCCAAATAATTGTGACGTTTGGAGGGGAGAAGTAATGAAAATATTAGATAACGTGTTTTGAAAATCTATGTTCTATAAGGCTCTGGGTTCCTAAAAATTAATAAAACATATGTGTGCTTTTAAAATTTTTTTTTTTCTTCCATCTGTTATAAAGAAACTATGTAGCTGGGAGTGTCTGGTTTGCTTCATTAGCAGTACAGAACGGGCTGGCTGCCTGTGCTGCATCAGTGACTTCCTAAGTATTTTCTGTGCCACTTCACAGATGTGAGGAGATCAAACCCCTGTAGGCTGTAGTGCTCTTGATTTTAACAAAACGATGTCCAGCATTTTGTTTATGGTACATGGAGAAAGAAGTAAGCAGTCACACAATTAATAAGAGGACGGAAGTACAGGTATTTTGAAGATACGTCTTATAAAAGTTGTAAAATAGGCACTGCTTTGCTTTGGGTTTGAAAATGTGGCTTTAAGCATCAGAGTGACTGTAAGGCTTTGTGTCTATGATGTTTAAGGCTTTGTGTCTATGATGTTTCCTTTGTGTAAGTTTCAAAAGCAAGTAAGCAATAGTGTTTTCTATTTGAGAATACTCGTGCTGGATATAAACAGAGAAGTTTGACACATAAGTACTGTTGCAACCTTCTGTGTGCCTGGGATCTTACCTAGTTTTTCCAGGTGTAGTAGTTAGTCTGATTAAGCATAGTATTTTTGCCTACAGTTTATTCTCAGACCGTTGCAGTTGTAGCAAAATCCAATTACAAATACTGAAATTATCTTAATGTTATTAAGGTAGTGTTGTCTGCTGTAGCAGAATTTGATGGGTATTAGCTGTAAAATTGGAGCAGTGTACCTGTTTTGCAGGGGAACTTGCATACTGCACTGTCGATAACCCCAGGTTTTCTCTTAAACTGACAGATTTGTAGATGAGAATACATGTGGCAGTTGGAGCTGTAAGTATATGTTAGCACGTGCTGATATCTCTCTGCCATAAAGGTTTGACTGTAGGTATAAACCTTTATAGGGTTAGATCTGTGGTAGCATGGTTGCTTGAGCTACCTTGTCACTGTGATCCAAGTGCAGGTATGTTTTCAGATTGCAGCTCCAGTAACTTAGGGAAGGTTTAAGAGGAAAGACTACGGAAGAGGTTTCTGTATAATCCAATGTTTCTCAAGTATATAGAGCTTTTTAGTTAAGTGTACTCCCAACATTAAAAAAGTGTCACACTATCTTATACTTCGTACTAAGAGAGTTTTGTGGCCAATAGAGTAAATAATTTTCAAGCTGATTAGACCAGTAAGTAGTGGTACTTAAGGGATGTGACTAATTCATTCAGGGTGTGAACCCAGTGCTTCTGTGTTCTTGGTTCTTCAGTTTCAGTTTGTTTGCTGTTCAAACAGGTATAGCTAGTACATTTCTTAGCAAATATAACCAAATATTCTGGCTTCTGTGATTTTAATCTTTTTTTCTACTAGATATCCTTTCAGTGTCTTACATGGTTGAATGTATAATGTACGCAGAAAATATGTGTAGCAAACATGCTGTAGCCTTGGAGTCTTTAAGATTTTGTAGGGTGAAAATTTTGAGTTTAAAACAAAGTTACTTCAGAGCATTTTGTCTGTGTTAAGATTAGAAACGTCTATGTGGATCTTTGAGTTTTTATTTCTGGAAGTTTACACTGTTAGTGTAGCCAAGGTACTTAATATTTTTTGTTTGTGCCCAACTAATTCAATGGTTGAAGCCAGGAAACACATTAATGAGGCATTTATTTTCAGAAGCAGAATGAAAGGACAGTTTTAGATTGGCAAGCTTTATTACATTTTCAGCTTGCTGCTTTTTCTGTAACTTTATAAAATTAACAAATGTTCATTGTAGTTTCAGTTGCGACTGTCCTCATACTCTTAAGAATGCTTAAAAAACAAGGCATTGCTGTTTTGACCTTCAGTTTCATCTCATTCATTACAAAAATAAAAATTATGTAATGGTTAGTCTGACAGACATACCTTCCATTTTAAAGAGTAATACTGCTAGAATTGGAGTGCTTTTCTTGCTCGTTTGTTTTTGTATGGAATCTTACATTTGTGAGTAAGAGAGCTTGATCTCTCCTTACCCCTTTCAGACTGCTCTGGCGCAGTTGGAGTCTCTTACATTTGATGTTGAACAGACTCATCCACCAGCTACGAAAGAAACCATAGATTGTCTGCCACAGATTATCGTCACAGGTGACTACAATGGTATGGAAAAATAATTTAAAAGTAATTTCCACAAAGTTTGTAAGAACAAGTTCAACTTTCTGTGATACCATAGATGCAATATTTGAGTATACTTACTGCATAATGTTGTTTAAAGATCTTTTGAATCTGAGTATAATTTTGATCCATCTGGAAAACTAATCTTTACTAGAGTTACTGTAACTATATTTTGTAACCAATAGTGATACTGTTGATAATATATGTATTTTAATTTGAGCTCATCTTAGATGTAAAACAAGATATTAATGCTTTTCCTTCATCATGGGTTTAGGTCAAGAGCAGTGTTGTACTATCTGTTGCAGTGAATATGTGGAAGGTGAAATCGTAACAGAGCTACCCTGTCGTCATTTGTTTCACAAACCTTGTGTAACTCTTTGGTTACAGAGAGTAAGTACTACAGGACTGGTGGAGGTTTTGTGGGGGGGGTTGTGTATTTTGTGTATTCTTAGGGGAAGAACAGCTTTTAACTGTTTGAAAATGTGAGATGAAATACCAAGAAATAACTGGCTGTTGAATTTATGCATTATGGAACCAAATTCTAGTGCAAGTGAGGAAAGAAACTTATGTTTGTACTCACCTGAAGGGCAATTTCTTTAATAGAGGGAATATTTTTGTAAGGGAAAACATGTTTTCCTTTACTAAGAATGAAAGACATGGATGAGTTATAACTTATTTTGGTACAAGAAAAGCTTTCTTTACTGTATTTCTACGTTGAAGTAAAGTTGATGGATTCATTTTCTCTGAGAACAGCAAAGGGTCTGCTCTGTCTTACCACAATGTCAGGCCCATTTATGGTGACAGGTATGGCTGGCAGAAGAAATACAGAAATGCTTGTCAATTAATTTTTTTTTTAATTACCTTTAGTAATTCTATGTGATATTAGATTTCATTTTCATAATCTGTAATCAGTTTTCTTCCAAATGTCTTAAATAGGCTTGCATCATGTTGAAGCTAGACTAAAATAACCTTAATTAATGAACTGGTATGGTTTTTTTACTTGCACTTGCGCTCTCCTTTATGTGCAGTGCAAGCCTGGACTTGGTAGTTCTCAGTGAGACTATGGTGTAACACAATTTCCTCAAGAGTATAAGAGAGATTAATTGATTGACCTATGGAGGTCGTATCAGAACACCTCTAGCATGGAGGGTTGATGGATTTAGTTGGTGGGTTTATAATTTTTTTTACCTTGATGATGTTGATTACCATATTCATGTTTCTTGTTTTACACATCCTGCCTTTTTTTTTTTTTTTCTGTTGTCATAGTAAACTGCTATTGCTGAAAACTAGGACAAAATACTTCCTTTTAGATTTGGGCTGTGCGTAGCTTATTTTTAATTTTTTAAAAAAAAAAGTCCCACCTGTAAAATCAAGGCTTTGAAGAAGAACTTGGAGAGAACCTGATGCATTTGCTGTGTAGCTGGTTTAAAAGCAAAACAAGTCTTTATTCTGAGTTTGTGTTAGCTGTTAGCTCCAGGTAGCTCTGCAGTCAAATTTGAGTTTGAGGTGATGTTGTTGTGAAGACGCTAAATACTTTATAAGTAATAACTTTTAGCTTTTCAGTAGAATTGAATGCAAACTCTGCAAATGACCTGGGTTTTTTTTCTCTTTTTGTAGTCGGGAACATGCCCTGTTTGTCGTCATGTGCTTGCACCTGTACATCCCGGAGCAGCTGATTGACACTCTTTTCTTTGGTTGATGATTCAGCATCTTCTGTTAACATTGCTACAGGACCATTGGACTAGGGTCAAAAATAAAATCTGCCACCAAAATAAAAATGTAAATTTTGCCTGTTTCAATTATAATGTGAAAACAATTCAGTATAAAATATTAATATATAGTCATGGATTGGCTTGGGTTGGAAGGGACTCTAAGGATCATTTAGCTCCAACCCCCTTTGCTGTGGGCAGGGGCACCTTCCTCTAAACCAGGGTGCTCCAAGCCCCATCCAACCTGCCCTTGAACACTTCCAGGAATGGGGCATCCACAACTTCGTTGGGCAGCCTGTGCCAGGGCCTCACCACCCTCACAGCAAAGAACTTCCTTCTAATATGTCATCTAAACCTATTTTGTTTTAGTTTGAAACCATTCCCCCTTGTTCTGTCACTCCATGCCATTGTGAATAGTCCCTCTCCATCCTTCTTGTGGGGTCCCTTCAGGGACTGGAAGGCCTCAATTTGGTCACCCCAAAGCCTTCTCTTCTCCAGGCTGAACAATCCCAATTCTCTCAGCCTTTCCTCACAGCAGAGGTGCTCCATCCCTCTGATCACCTTGGTGTCCCTCCTCTGGACTGGTTCAAACAGCTCCATGTCCCTCCTGTGCTGGGACCCCAGAGCTGGAGGCAGCTCTGCAGCTGGGGTCTCACCAGAGCGGGGCAGAGGGGCAGAATCCCCTCCCTCCCCTGCTGCCCACGGGGCTTTGGATGCAGCCCAGGACACACTTGGCTTTCTGGGCTGGGAGTGCCCATGGCCGGCTCATGTCCAGCTCTCACCCCCAGCACCCCCAAGTCCTTCTGGGCAGGGCTGCTCTCGCTCTGTTCATCCCCAGCCTGGGCTGGCACCGGGGGTTTCCCTGACCAAGGTGCAGCACCAGCACCTGGCTTTGTTAAACCTCATGAGATTCCCAGGGGCCACTTCTCGAGCTTGTTCAGGTCCCTCTGGATGGCATCTCATCCTTCAGGAGTGTCAACTGCACGATGCAGCTTGGTGTCATCTGCCGATCTGCTAAGGGGGCACTTGATCTCTTCATCTGTGCCATTAATAAAGACATTAAACAGTACTGGTCCCAGTAGGGATCCTCAAGGGCCACCACTCTTCACTGTTGTCAGTTGGGACTCTGAGCCATTGACCACCACCTTCTGGACTTGGCCATCCAACCACTTTTTAGCAATCTAACAGCCCACCCATCAAATCCATTTCCAATTTAGGGAGAAAGATGTTGTGGGGGACGCTATTAAAGGCTTTGCAGAAGTCCAGATAAATGACGCCTGTAATGCTTTCTTTATGCACTGCTGTAGTTACTCCATCATAGAAGGCCACCAGGTGGGAAACATTGAGAAGGCAAATGGGAAAAATTGGCTTGTTTCTGTTCAAGGTTCATGTTATCTATACATGCACTAGTACATTGGAAGCATTCAGATTCTGGCAGGTGTTGATAAGTTAATTTGTTTTGGCCATTAGACAAAGAGGTAACAATTTTTCCGAACTAGCCATAGCAACAGTAATTAACACGATGTGAAAACAACTTACTCAAGTCAAAGTTCTTAGGGTTTTGTATAAGGTTATGTGGTCAGCTGCCTCGTAAGTCAAAACTGTGTAGAAGCCTTCCTTTACAAGGCAGAAAGTTCCTGTTTCCCCCTTCTTTGCTTATTCTATGCTTGATTGAACACCTGAGGAAAACAAACTTTTTTTTTTAATATAAAGTAAAGCTGCAAAATGCAATTATTCTCTATCTCTAAAAAAAACCCCTACAAACCCCGTAAGCTGCTTATGTAAGCTGTGAAAAGTGTTTGGATCAGAGTGTTTGAGTTGAAAGGGCCCTTACACATCACCTAATTCTAACCCCCCCCAGGTGGTTCCAAGCCCTATCCGGCCTGGCCTTGAACACTTCTAGGGATGGGGCAGCTACAGCATATCTGGACAGCCTGTTCTAGTGCCTCACCACCCTCACAGCAAACAGTTTCTTTCTAATATCTAATCTAAACCTTCTCTCAGTTTAAAACCCTTACTCCTCCTCTTATCGCTGGACTCCCTGGTAAAAAGTTTCTCTTCAGCTATTTTGTAGCCCCCCCAGAAGGCTGCTCTAAGGTCTCCGTGGCGCCTTCTCCAGGCTGAGCAACCCTAGCTCTCTCAGCCTGTCCTCACAGGGGAGGTGCTCCAGCTCCCTGGATGTTTTTGCAGCCCTCCTCAGGGTCTGCTGGAGAATGTCCATGTCTTTCTTATGCTGAAGACTCCAGAGCTGGACACAGCATTCCAGGTGGGGGGAGAATGCTCCATGGGAGTGGAGCATGGAGGCAGAATCAACTCCCTTGACCTGCTGCCCACAGTCTTTTAATACAGCCCAGGATGCTTTTGGCTTTCAGGGCTGCCAGTGCACATTGCTGGGTCATATCAAGCTTTTCATCATCCAGCACCCCAAGTACTTCTCAGTACCACTCTCAATGCATTCTCTGCCCAGCCTGTATTTATGTTGTACTTGGAATTGCCCCCACCCAGGTGCAAGACCTTGCACTTGGCCCTCCTGAACTTTGTGAGGTTCACACAGGCCCCTCTCAGGCCTGTCAAGGTCCCTCTGGGTGACATCCCCTCCCTCCAGTGTGTCCACCACACCACACAGCTTGGTGTCATCAGCAGATTGGCTGAGGCTGCTCTGATCCCACTGTCCATGTCACTGACAAAGATGTTTAACAGGGCCAGTTCCAACAGTAATGCTGGAGGAATCTTTTCTCTGGTCTCCACGTGGGACCATCGAGCCATTGACCACAACCCTTTGAATGGGACTGTCCTGTCTGCCAAATCTGTGTCTCTCCTATTCAGAGAGAAGGATATTGTGCGGCACAGAAGTCAAAGACTCCTCTCAGAGCAGTGGGGTCCTGGATCCCAGACCATGCTTCTGTTCCCGCTGTCAGCACATCTCTGTGTTTGAGTGCACAACCGGGTTGAAATCTTGTGGCCTGTTTGTCTTTACTTTGCCTTTAACTGCCTTTTGTCATCTTGTAGCTCCTCTTTAATCTTACCTGCAGAACTCTGCAACCCCTCTCACTCCTTGAACTAAGAATAGAAACAGAGCACCTTGAAGTAACTCCTCAGGTGAAAAATCCAGTTCAAAACCACCCCTTTCTTTTTGAAATCTCTACAGGTTTTCTGCAGTTTACCTCCGAGATAGGGCTCTAAATTGTCTGTGCACCATCACTTCCTATTTTCTTTTTTAACATTCTTCCTTCCTTTCTTCCTTTGCAGACCGTGCAAGCCATTCACGTTTCTTCCTCATGTTTCCTGCCACCTGTATCTTGCTAACTTCCCCTCTTCTTTCAAACTGCATTGTGTGCCATATTTGGTTTAGGGTGCTCATTCAACTTGTTACCGGACTTGTACCCCTCAGTATTGGAAATTCCTCCAGGGCCTAATTGCTGCAGACCAGGCTACCTCCAGTCTTGATGTCTCTCATAAATTCTTCCATGTTAGTGTGAGACAAGTCAAGAAATGTTTCTCCTCTGGTCTATCTCCATCATCTGGACTAGAAACTTAACCTCAGTGCTCTCCTGTATTTACCTGGACTGCTTGCAGTTGGCGGTGCCATTTTCCCAGGAAACATCCATGTGGCTGAAATCTTCTATTGAGATCGTGGCCTGCAAATGTGATTCTTCCTGTAGCTGAAGAAAGGGCTCTTCACCAACCTTCTCTCCTTGATCAGGTAACGTGGAGTAGACACCAACCACAAGGTTTCTGTTGTTGGCTTAGTCTCTAACTTCCATCCATAAACTCTTGACTTGCACATTGCTGTTCTTTAAAGACAGCTGTGTGCAATCAATCTCATTTTTGGCATAGAGGAAATTTCCCCCAGCTCTCTTTTTTTGCCCATCTCTTTTGAATCGTTTGTAGCCATCAGTCACAGCATTCCAGTTGTGCGATTCATCCCAGCAAGTTTCTGTGGTAGCAATCAGGTCATGGTTATGTCTCATCTTCTGTAAAGAGATTGGTACCAGCTGGATTCTCTTCTGGATTTTTAATCTCTTGCACAAGTTCAATGCAAGCTCACAAATATGTGAGCCTTTGGAGGCTGTTGCAACAACATTCAACTAATAGCACCTTTGTGTTTGCTTTAACTCCATTTCTCTGTTGGATCTGTCAAGCCTGTGGGATCTGAAGGAGCTTAAGTTAATGCCTCATTTTACTTTTTTTATTTCTTTATTTTAATTCCTCGTATTTATTTCCTCATTATATTTCTTTTCTGCTTCATCAGTTGTCTCTGGTCTTGCTTTGGAGTGGAAGTGTCCAGCTGAAATTCTCACTATGGGCATTTTTTCATCTGCCTGAGTTCTCCAGTTGTGGCTATTTCAGAACTGTGCACCCCTGGTTCCACTTTCAGTGTGGCACTTAGTGCACTGCTTATTTGACAGGCTTGGAGCCCCAGGACGTGGTGCTGCTTTGGCCCTAGGGCTTCCCTTGAATTTTCATACTCTACATCTAAAACAATCTGCCACTGGCTTTGTGTGTGGTGTCATTTCCCCTCAGAATAAATTTCTGGTGCATCAGTGTTCTGACTCACCTTTCCAGGTTTGAATTCGCTGATCATCAGATTGACTTTTTACGTTGTGGGAAATTGTGTGCTCAATATCTGATATCAGAGACTCAATCATCAGCACACGCACAAAAAAATAGGAAAAATGCAAAGAAGGAGAAAACAAAACACAAAAAACCTCACACTCCCCAAAAATCCCTTTTCAGTCTAGAAGCTACAGTGTGCAAAAAGCTAACAATCTTCCATTTTGAACAAACAGTCCAGTTCTGCTCCAAGCACACTTAAAGTATTTTCTTTCTGTTGCTTTTAACATCTTCTCTTGAATGTAATTGAAAGGTAGATTGTCAAACTTGTAGGGACAACATTTAAGATCAGTTGTTAAATGTTTAACTATTTCCAACATGCTACCTTTTTTGTTGTATTTTTAAAGATATAAAGTCCTGTATTCTTCAGTTGGTTTAAAGAATTGTAAGGTTATATTGCACAAAAACTAAGTGTTGCAACAACATAATTCTTCTGAACAGGAAGAAGAATGTTGTAGTTTTTGAGAGCTGTTTCCTCCAGAGGTAGTTTACCCTTTTTAAATTAAAAAAATGATAATGAAATACTGTCTCAAAGGAGAAGGGAACTGGCTATAACTTGTTGACATGATGATACGACTTGGTATTTGTGCCCTATTTTGCAAAGCACAGAATTTCCTTAACTTTGGGGAGTTTGTTTTTTTGGTAGCAAGGCCTACTTAGGGATCCTTGGAACTCTTCTTTTTTTCTGGAGTTTGTTTTTTTTAAAAAAAACCTCCCCTGGTTGGGAATTACTGCTTTACAGTTTGAATCCTGAAAACTGTTTGAATACTGTAGTGATGCTGCTTGCCTTTCTGCATAAACACTTTGGTGTTTTGTCACAAAATTCCATTTGTTCTGACTTGAACAAAATAAGAATGAAAGTGGGACTTGCTGGGCCTGACAGAATTTTTCCAGTACAGGGCCTCTTTGAGTAGATTTTTAGTTGTTAAAGATCAAGAAAATTTATTTATATTGTAACCTTCCCATAAGATACAGCTATTTCCACTGAACAAAATATACTGCTATTGTTGGTAGGCTCATTCTTGCTCAGAAAGCCAAGGCAAAGACTAAAACAAACAAAATCAAGTTTCTTCTTTGATTGCCCAGCTGCTCTTCTACCTTGAAAATGTATTATTTACTTTCCAGTTGCTTTTTGTTGAAACAGATGTAGTGAGGTTTTGTGGGACACTGAGGGTGTACAGAGAGAGCCTTCTTCACACTGAGGTTTGATTGATTAGGAGTAGGGCTCAATTAGTGAATTGTAGAGCAGCTGGCAAGGACTAGTGGTAAGACTCCTTGTCTTGTGTGACAAGGAGACAAGTGGGCTGACAGTCATCTCTGTGTAGCCTTTGGATGTACAGACCTGGTATCAAAGGTTTAAACCAGTGCTCAGGAACCTTGAAGTGCCCCTGACTTTTGCTCTCATGTCATTGAAATCCAGTGCAAACTAACCCAAACAAAGGCTGGCACTAGTCAGAACTAAGGGAGTACAAGGGTTCCTCCTAAGCTCATGCCACATTCCCCACATGCAGTGTAAAAAATAATTGAAAATAAAAGTTCTCTTCCCTAGGTTTGAAGCAAACTCTGTCAGATGACTTTGGGTGGAGAGAGAGGGGAGCATATTTTGGTGAGAATATGATGTGTTTGGCATGGATGTAATTCACTCGCAGAGCATATTTCCAGGTACATTATCTTTCTGTTTGAACTTGCAATAGCATCATTCCTGAAAAGGCCCATTGTGTTTTAGTGAATTTAAGACTATTGCCATAAGGGACACATTTGAAAGCAGCAACATCAGGGTTGTTTATTTCATGAAATGAATGTGTGCAGCTGTAAGAATCCTGTTCCACATTTTCCTTTTAATAGGATAATCTCTCCGTGGTGATGCACTAACGTGAGCACATCTGGATTGATACTGTGAATGCAGTAGGTATCCTGTTCTGAAAAATGCCAAAGATGGGAAAAGAAAAACAACCCTGGCTAAGTAATTTCGGTTTTATTTTATCTGCATGTTTTTACAATCCGTGCTCTTTCCCCTGCTTTTTCCTCTTTTTTTTTT
>VZTE01003721.1:1137132-1269474 GCA_013397775.1 Eulacestoma nigropectus
AAAAAAAAAAAAAAGAAAGAAAAGAAAAACTTTACATTTCCTAAATGATTTTATAAAATAGTGTGGGATTACACAAAGCACTAGGTAAGAGCTGTGCAGCAGGAGTGTATGGTCTATGGGAGACTGACATTTCAGCAAAATAAAAGTATTTTAGATACAAATGGGCAGTCTTTGCTTGCCAGCTGTCTCAGCATGATCAGATTACAGAGTGGTAGAGTGATCTCTGCAGAGCTTTCATGAGGGTTGTGAAGGAGGATGAGGCAGAGTCTTTATGGAGTTTAGCAGGTAGCATTGCAGTGACCCTTTTCTACAAGAAGGTGTCTTGGTGCTGGAGACAGGAGGCTCTCTGGCAGTTCACACTTGCACTGTATGTGTATTTGCTGCACTTTTTCTGGCAAAATATTGGATTTCAGAAGTCATACTGTAGCCATAAGTGTGTTGTTAATTGTGCTAAGTCCTGCAGAGAGACTTCAACAAATTGGAGAGATGAGCAATCACCAACCATAGGGAGCTCAACAAGGGAAAGTGCCAGATTCTGCACCTGGGAGGGGGCAACCCTGGATGTACGGACAAACTGGGGAATGAGAGGCTGGAGAGCAGCACCATGGAAAGGGACCTGGGCGTCCTGGCTGATGGCAAGTTGGACATTAGTCAACAGTGCCCTGGCATCCAGGGGGGCCAACCCTGTCCTGGGGGGCATCAGGCACAGCATCGCCAGCTGGGAAAGGGAGGGGATTGTCCCGCTCTGCTCTGCACTGGGGCCTCACCTTGAGTTCTGGGGGTATTTTGGGGCACCACAGTACAACAAAGACATTAATCTACCACAGAGTGTCCAAAGGAGGCCATGAAGATGGTGAAAGGCCTCAAGAGGAAGCCATGTGAGGAGTGGCTGAGGGCACTTGGTCTGTTCAGCCTGGAGAAGAGGAGACTGAGGGGACACCTCACTGCAGTTACAACTTCCCTGTGAGGGGAAGAGGAGGCACAGGCACTGATCTCTGCTCTGGGATGCCCAGTGACAGGACCTGAGGAAATGGCCGGAAGTTGAGTCAGGGGAGGTTTGGGCTGGATATCAGGAAAATGTTTTTTTCACCCGGAAGGTGTTTGGGCACTGGAACAGGCTCCCCAAGGCAGTGGTCACAGCACCAGCCTGCCAGAGTGCAAGAAGCGTTTGGACAATGCTCTCAGGCACATGGTGTGACTCTTGGGGATGGTGCTGTGCAGGGCCAGGAGTTGGATTCGATGATCCTTGTGAGTCCCTTCCAGCGTGGAATATTCTGTGATTCTATGATTCAATGATTCTGTGATGATTCTGTGATTCTCCTTTAAGCCTGTTTTAGGGCATGCCTTTTTAAGGTGAGCTGCCTGAGTTGTGACTCCTGGTTTAGTGCCCCTAGCATACCTCTTTATCTGGTATCTGGAAGCAGCTGGTTTGTGCTGAGATGTCGTTAAAAGGTGGCCTTTATTGCTGTATGTAGCCAGCAGGAATTTAGTGTGCACCATTATGGGACAATACACTCGTAAAAGGTAATCACAATATACCACTTCTATACTGTCCAAAAATCATGCCCCAAATGTGTTTGAGAATCGCTGAACTAACATTGATTGGAGGAGACAAGGAAGGATTTATAGAGCACAGTGTGGAAGACCATATGCTCCTGGGTGCAGCCGCAGGATCGTGATCCATGAGCAGGACATTCACCAGGGCCTTTGCAGCTCTTCTATCTGTGCTGCTGCTCTGCCAAGTGCTGCCTGTGCTGCAGTGCTCTCCAGGTTCATTTGGAGGTGGCTCATGTGGACCAACAGGGCTTTGCATTATTCCCAAATGGACAGAAGGAAGGAGGAGACTTTGCTTCCTGATGCTTAAGAAGGAATTTGTGCCAACAGACACTTGTAGAACTTCCCGTCAAGAAAACTTGATTAATGTTTTAATTAAACTACCCTACCAAGAGTTTAGAAAGTCAAAAAAAAAGTGTTTTTCATCTCAGTGCTATGTTGTAATAGCTGGAAGGATGCAAAACCCATATTGTTCTAGAAGTCATTAAATAGATGTTAGTGTTTATCATGTATTTAAAAATTAGTACAATTCTGTTATTTCAGCAATGTGATTTCAGAGTAACTAAATGCAATCTAGTACATTTTTACATCTCTCCATGTGTGTACACAGGAGAGAGCAGTAAAACATTGACATTAAGATGAGAGGCTGGAAACTGATGGTTCATTCACTTAAATATGTACTTTTTAGGGAGATGGGTAAAGTGCTGTCCTCCAGCTGTGCATCTCTCAGGTCTGCCAGGAATGACTACGGTTTGGGTAATCTCTACTTGGTTTTTGTGAAGGGATTTTGTTATGTGTTACTGCTGCTGCCTGTTAGTATCATATATGCAGGTAATGTAACATCAGAACAAAACGTGAAAGCTGAAGAAAGTGGTGCTGTCAGTTGTGCACTTAAAGTATCTTTGGAACCAAAGTATTTTTTCTGTTTGGGCCTTATTTTGCTGTAAGTCTGTTCTCACACATTTTTTTTTTCAGTGAAGGAAGTTTGAGATTAAAAGTTGTGATGCAGTTTTGACCAGAGCTGAACATAGCTACGGGTTGCTTTAGCCCAGGCTCATGCAGATATCCTTTTTTATTTTTCAGTGCCAAAATTCAACGGTTCATTTAAAAGTTGGTTGTCCTTTCTGCATCCTTGGAATTTTAGCTCCACCATTCACCTTCTTCTAACATCCCAGAGAAAAGTAAAAAGTTGTGACAGTGATTGCTAGAGGGAAATACCAAGAAGGTTAGGGGGAAAAGAAATCTCATAATAAACAGTAGCACAGTTTCTCCTTGGCATGAGGCAATTTAGAAACAGTTCATGGAATTGAAAAGCATGCTTGGATACAAGTGTATCACATGCATTGGTATGTATTATTGTTTTGCATGTGACTGTAATGTTCTGTTCATTGCATCTATTCCCATTTTTTCTGCACATTTGGAAATGCTTTCCCACATAAAATGAAATAATTTGTTTTAAATAGAGTGCAGTTGAAAATACAAAATTTTCATTGTTTGGTTACTGGAACTTTATTGTTGACATTGGTCTGGTTGGTCTTAAAAGAAGGATTTAGATAGAATGTTCTTATTTTTGTAATGAAATTTTTAAAAATTTGAACCAAATCCATGCATGTTTTAACTGCACTGATTTCAGTCTGCTTTTCCATAGTTTGCTTTGGCATATTAAATGCAGGCAGTGCACTGGGGTTTTATACACTAGACAAATAGAACTCTGCAGGTGTAGGAGAGAAATCATACTGTCCTTATCAGAAACAGTCCTGTGGTGAGCATCATCAAGAAAAGGAAGAAGCCACTGTGCTAAAACCCAGAAAATGTTTTTGCTGCAAGCAATGAAAATGAAAGATAGAGAGCACATACCTATTACATCTCTTGTAAAAGTGGCAGAAAGTTAAATGCTTGCTAATAACCTTTTGGTCATTATTATGTTTCTGAGCACTCAGATGTGTATGAGGTGAAAACCTGTCTTTTTTGAGAGGAGGAAAAATGAAACACACAAGAGAGGAGGAACATGGGTATATTATTTGTCTTTCACTGTCCTCTAACCTTCCCATATTTCCGCTACACTGTACAGTGCATCAATTGTCAATAATGGAGTTCCTTAAAAGGTCGCTGAAAATGCATTCTGGATTTGAAAAGTAGGTTTTATTAGCTTTGGATGGACGTATTATATTTTTTTTTCAGAAATGGTAAGGAGGAGAAAAAAATAATCTTTCTATTAATCCTTGTGTGAAATATATTACCCTCGGTTGTGGATAAGTGGGCAGTCATCAGCCCAGTGCTGCCAAAAAGGCAGAGAGGAATGCATTGATTTAAGCTGTTGGTCTGGAACTATTATTTTGGATTTTTCTCCAGTCAAGAACTGATTTCTTCCTCCATTATTCCTGTATTGTGTCCAGTCATGAGATTTTTCAGAGGCCTCATGTTCTCTCAACTTTTCCTCTATCCCCACTAGCTACCTCCACTCTCATCTCTTACACTGCCTGCTTTTCTTTCCCAGCAGCTGCTTTCCCACAACAACACATTTCTCTCCAAACAACTCTCAGAAGAGCTGCCCCCTTAGCCTGTTCCTGGGGGAAGGAGGAGGGGAGGGGTGGGCACCCTGTGCCCATCTGTTCCCCTCTATTCTGCTCTGTTCTGCTCCTGTAAAACAGAAGATAGAGGCACAGGCGATGCTGCCTGCACCAGCAGCAGCTCTGGGGTTTCTGCCCAAAAAGAGACACCTGCAGATCTTGTTAAATTTCTGGGAACAAGTTGGTTGGACAGGTGACTCTTGAAATTTTTCTAACGCTGAAAATTATGTTGCAACTGTGGTGTTTCAGTGGAGTGTTAAATCATTTCACAGTAAGAAATTTCTGCATTTAAATGTCAAAGGAAATGGCTCAATCCACTGAGTGGCAGATGTATTTTAGTCAGCAGCGCTTTTATGAAAAAACACTTTTAAGTTTGCTCTTCCTGTCAAAGCTCCCAGCCTGGATGTGGGTGAGGGAACCAGATCCCTTTGGCTTAGAAAAGGGCTTCTGTGGGGCTGCAGGAGCAAGGGTGGCCCAGGCCAGGTGTGGGGATAAGCCCCTCGCTGCCTCCCCTAACCTGAAAGCCAGTGAGCAGTGAACAACAAAAACTCCCCTTCAGGGCTAAAGAAAGGATGAAATTCCTTTGCCACGAGCAGCAGCTTATAATCCTTGCCGGGGGACCTTGTGGATGCATGAGCTGCAGCATGTAGCCTGGCTTCTGCCTGCCATTAATCAGCCTCTTGGTGCTTCCTCACCTCGTAGGATGCTTTTCGCACTTGGCCTCTGGGATGCTTGGCTGCCCAGAGGGTGGAGAGCAGCAGCTTCCAGAGAGCATCCAGCATCCAGCTGTTGGGAGCCTGGGTGCCTGCCAGTCCAGCAGCTCTTTTGACTCTCATGTGGAGGAAATCAAGGAGAGACGAGAAAAGAAAAAAAAAAAAAAAAAAACCACAACAAAGAAACAAAACCAAACATAAACATTTCAAGGGAAAAAAAGTGCAGAGAGACATCTAAGATGAAAATCCAGACAGCTTTAATTATCACTGTGGTTATTTATTTGTTTATTTATTTATTTGTGGTTTTGCTCACTAGAGCACTGATCCATCACAACTCCCCTCTCAGCACCAGGCACTGACAGGGCCTGTGGGTGGGGGGCTGCAGGTTAGGGGGTGAGAGCTGGTCTGCATCAACCCCTCATGACAAACCAGGGGAGGGGACCTGCTGAGGTGCCTCAGCACCTCTGTTTGGTGAAATCCTTCAGGAGTGTACTCATGGGGTTTATGTGATAAATGTTTTCAATATTGAGAAGAGTAGTGCAAGGCATTTTTTTCCTCTGTGGGGAAAAAAAGAATTTTCTTCCAATTTTCTATGCTTTTGTGCATCTTTCCTATTCGGTGCTCCTAGAAAAATTAATATGAATTAGCTTGTAGTAAAACTATAATTTGCATATTTGTAAGAAACACAGAAAGTGCTGTCTGGCAACAAAGAATGCCTTTTAAGCGATAGCATTTTGAAAGAGGAGGGAACAACTGTAACCCATGTTTTTTTCCTCATGGTGGTGGTCATGACATGGGGGTTGGCCTTTCTGATGTTGGCAACACCTCTGGGGTAGATGGACCATCATCCATATTATCAGCTGACAGACCTGCCACTTCCAGAGACTCACACCTGTTGTGTAGAGGCACCTGAGAAGGTGAGGCAGATACCCGGAGAGGGCTCACTTGCCACCCTGAGCATAGATTTGGCTCCATTCTCTCCTTTACTGTAAGTTACTGCCTTCTCTCTGGTTGGGGGTGGGGATGCAGGGGGTGGGATACAGGATCTTGAAGGTTTTTTCTCACAGTTTTTCCTATTTCTGTCTCAGGAAGGGAGACAGACTCCCTGATGTTCCTTAACCTGCCCAGTTCCCCTCAAAGCTCTGGCATCATCTGCTTGGTCACACACCTCACACAGGTGTCCTCACTCTGCCAGCTCTGTGGACTCGGAGTGCAATACATCAGCAACAACAGGACCAGCCATGCCTGAAAACAGTGACAAAGGACAGCTTCTCACTGCATAGGTCATCCCTGCTCTGAACTCAACACTCAGTACTGTGTCTCACCAGCTTATTAATAGAAAATTATTGGCAGAGGAGGTTTCATAAAGCGTATTACAGTTCAAACCACCATAATAAAGAATTTGAACAATATGAATGGGCCACAAATGAAAACTCTGACACGGGTTCCTCCCTCAACACATGCACATATACACACACATGCTAAACACATCTCAGTGGTAGTGGGCCTTCTATTGAAATGACAAAACACTGTGTTATTTCTGCTTTATGATTCAATACAGGTCAAGTGACTTGCTGAGTTCAGGCAGTTTCAGGTTTCCACATAACTGTAAACCATCCTGCTTTTTAAAACAAAACTAATCTAGGAACCTCGGGGTGCTTTTTTTTCTGTTTTTTTTTTTCTTCTTCTTTTTTTTCATTACAGTTTCATAACAAGTGCTGGTAAATAAACACACTTTTCCTTTCAATACTGAAACTGGTGCTTAATGCTGCTAAAAATAGTTTAACCTTTAAAAAAANAACCACTCTTCTTTTTAAAACAAAACTAAACTAGGAACCTCCGGGTGCTTTTTTTTTTTTTTTTTTTTTTTTTCTTCTTCTTTTTTTTCATTACAGTTTCATAACAAGTGCTGGTAAATAAACACACTTTTCCTTTCAATACTGAAACTGGTGCTTAATGCTGCTAACAATAGTTTAACCTTTAAAAAAACATCAAAACTTTCTGCTGTAATTTCAGAGACTTTAACATGATCATCTGATCTCCAAAGACAGAAAGAGTGATTACTGTTCAAGGGAAAAAAAAAAAGTCCACTCCTATTTTAATTAAAAAGATGCTGTGTGTGTGCTGGAAATGGCTTCAAAGTTTGAATTAAAGATGAAATTATTTCCTTTAATCAAAGTTATAAAACATTTATGTTATTAGTGTGAATACCTAAAAGGGACGAAAATAAATTTTTTTGCTTGTTCCAAAACTTTGCTGAGGAAGGGAGTGTGTTTTGTTTCCCTTATGACTTTTGGTTATTTACAGGATGTAACTCGCAGATGCTGTAACATGAGTTCTGCTTTAATGACACCTCTTAATCTCATGCCACCACCAGCTGGGAATTTCTACTTATTTTCTTTTTTAAACTTAATTTTGCAGAGGACCTTAGCTCTTGACATTGTTTTTTCACTTCAAGGAGACACTTTGACACAATATCTGACATAACATTGAGGTTTTGAGATCCTGAATATTTAGAGGTTCTATCCAGGCCAGAGGGTCTAGAGATGGTTTGGTGGCAGGTGCTGCAGGGGCAGCCGCGCCGGCCCTCCAAGGAGCACTCAGGAGTGACGGCTCTTTTGCCTTGTCTATCAAGCTCCTAAGCAGCCACTGCAGTTCATTTTCCCCCACATGAGAGCCTTCAGTCGGAAGCTGCTCCGTGCAATGACACGAGCTGTCACACAAACCTGGGCTCTGACTCAGATGGTGTCTGTGTCCCTGCAGTGATGAGTCAGGCACGTGTCACCTCAGCTCTTTCCTTGTCTGCCTTCTTCATTGCTCTTGCCAATGACCTACCCCAGCCCTGAGAGTCTGGCAGCTCCCACTGTTCCACTGGACACCTGCAAATTCCAGAGAAGGAATTCCTCTGTGGAGGAGGGAGTGAGGGTAAACTCTGTGCTGCACGTACCACAGGTCCAGCACAGCATGGGAAATACTACATTTCTTACCATGATCTTGAGAACTACAGGCAGTAACACCCTTACCTAGCGATTGCAAGCCTGGTAGAAGGGTTCAGATGCTTTTCTTTTACCAGTGATTAGCACGCTGTGGAAAGATCGGGGGAAAACACTTCTGAGGAACTGTCATTCCAGTTTTAAACAGAGGAGGACTGAGTCATGGGAGAAACCATTTCTCCAAGTCTATACAGTGAATTGTGACAGAATCAGAATTAAAATATCCTGCTTTTATTCTTCTCAAGTGTTGCTGCTGCCTTTCATCTGCATCTTTTCTACTTTCTGCACTGTTGCAGATTTTCTTGACTTTGTGTTTCTTGGTGTTCTTTAAACAGAAGATGCAAAACTGCTTCATCCCTTCACTTATTACCTCCACTTCTTTCATGTTCCTTATTTCCCACCTCATATTAATTGACTCTTTCTCTTCTCCAGAGTTTAGCACTATTAAAACTAATTATTATTGTACAGCTCCTTATACAATAATAATTGTACAGCCCAATGTTTTTGGCTGAAATTGTGACTTATTAATAATTGCACATCTATGCTGATGAGACAACTAAAATACTTGAAAAGCTGAAGTAAGGTGATTAACTTTTAAATAGATCTCCATTTCATCCTACCCAGATTTTTGAAGACACCGTGAGGTCTCGCTAGGTCATATTTTTTTCAGGCTGCTCAGAGAACTTGTGAGTAAGGAAGTCTGTGAAAATGCTTTTGAAGGTGCTGGAGTCTGCTGTTCACTTTTTAAGCACCACCTCCTAAAGGCACAGGAACGGGCAATTCCAAATAGAAGTCAAGCAGGTGAGGCAGAAGGCTGGCTTGGTTGAGCAGGGATCTTCTTCTGGAGCTAAAGCAAGAAAAAGGAGATGTGTGCCCAAAGTCAGGTGACATGGGAGGGAAACAGAGATACTGCTGTAAGGGAGAAAATTCATGCAGCCAAAGCAACTGGAGCTGAAGCTGCCAGAACTTTGGGGGACAATGAAAAGAGCTTTTTTAAATAGCTCAAGAGCAAAAGGTGGTGCAGAGGTAACATTGCCCATTACAGGTGGTCACCTCCCAAACAGGGACAGAGACAAGGCAGAGGTGTTTAATGCTTTCCTTGCCTCTGTCTTGAGCACTGCTGATGGATAAGGGGGTCCCAGTGCCCTGAGCTGGAGGACCATGCCTGTGAGAGTGATAAACTCCCAGCTGACCCTGAGTCTGTGCAGGTTCTGTTGCTCCAGCTGGGTCCCTACAAATCTGTGGGGCATGGTGGGACTCACCTGAGAATACTCAAAGAGCTGCTGATGTCATCATGAGCCTCTCTCAATGATTTTTGAACATTCTTGGGAATCCATTGAAGTCTCAGTTGACTGGTGAACATTGTCCCAATTTTCAAGAAGGACAAGAAGGATGACCTGGGAAACTGCAGGCTTGTCAGTCACACCTTTAGTAGTGTCATTGGTAAAATTATGGAGAAAATTATTCTTGAAGGTGTTGAAAAACACCTGAAGGACAATGTAGCCATTGGTGACAGCCAGCACAGCTTCATGAGGGGAAAGTTCTGCTTGTCAAACCTAATTTTGTTTTGCGACAAGTTATCCCACCTACTGGATCAAGGGAACCAGTTCATGTAGCTTTTGGGATTTCAGCAGAGATTTCTATACTGTCTCTTACAGGATCCTTCTGGACAAAACAGCCAGCACACAACTGGATAAGCAGATCCTGTGATGGGTGAGCACCTGGCTCATGGGTCAGGCACAAAATGTTACAGTGACTGGGTTAACATCAGACTGGTGATCTGCCACTAGCAGGGTTCCACAGGGCTCCATCCTCGGCCCTGTGCTCTTCAACATCTTCATAAACAACATCGACACAGGACTCAAAGGTCCATTAAGTAAGTTTGCTGATGACACCAAATTGGGAGATGCTGAAAAGAGGCTGGAAAACAGCACCATGGAAAGGGACCTGGGCGTCCTGGCTGATGGCAAATTGGACATCAGTCAATAGTGCCCTGGCATCCAGGGGGGCCAACCCTGTCCTGGGGGGCATCAGGCACAGCATTGCCAGCTGGGAAAGGGAGGGGATTGTCCCGCTCTGCTCTGCACTGGGGCAGCCTCACCTTGAGTGCTGGGGGAACCACAGTACAACAAAGACATTAATCTACCACAGAGTGTCCAAAGGAGGCCATGAAGATGGTGAAAGGCCTCAAGGGAAAGCCATGTGAGGAGTGGCTGAGGGCACTTGGTCTGTTCAGCCTGGAGAAGAGGAGACTGAGGGGACACCTCACTGCAGTTACAACTTCCTTGTGAGGGGAAGAGGAGGCACAGGCACTGATCTCTGCTCTGGGATGCCCAGTGACAGGACCCGAGGAAATGGCCGGAAGTTGAGTCAGGGGAGGTTTGGGCTAGCTATCAGGAAAATGTTTTTTTCACCCGGAAGGTGTTTGGGCACTGGAACAGGCTCCCCAAGGCAGTGGTCACAGCACCAGCCTGCCAGAGTGCAAGAAGCGTTTGGACAATGCTCTCAGGCACATGGTGTGACTCTTGGGGATGGTGCTGTGCAGGGCCAGGAGTTGGATTCGATGATCCTTGTGAGTCTCTTCCAGCTCAGGATATTCTGTGATTGCATGATTTTTTTTTCTACATTTTCTTTTCCAAGCTAGAGGTGCTCTTGTTCAAATGCTTTTGGACTGCTTTGTAGCTTTTTTTTTTTTTTTTTTTTTACACACTTTTAAGTTATTTTAAAGAAGCAAAAATCCAGTGATACCACTTAAAGTGTAGTTTGTATCTCTTGACTAGGTAATGATATTTTGTAAGGCATAATCCTGGCTTTTACACTGCTAATATAGGACACCATATCCTCTCTAAAGTTTTCTTCTCATGTCAGTCCTAGGCAGTACAGAATAAAATTGCAGGCCCAGAAACACATTACCCAAGGGCTTTTAAATTCAGAGCGGTGCAGTCGTTGAAATATTGAGAGGTAATGTAATGTGTCTTGTGTTCAAAACTTCTGACTGATCAGCCTCTGTATGCCTTGTTCCACTAATGTTCTTGTCTAAAATCACACAACACTCTAAATGACCCTGGTGGGCATGGCAGTGAGTGCTAAAGCTGTACCTCATGGTGCTTGCTAGTTCACTTTTTGATCAAGTATGGGGAATATGTGACCTACAACTAACTGAACATATTGTTTCTCACAGGTCCAGCTGAGTCAGTGAAACGTGTCTGGATGTCTCAGGATGCCAAACTTGTGACTTTCGTCATGGTTTGAAAGACAGGTGTCTGCTAAGGAAGGCAGGAGCCTCCCTTGGAAGGGAAAATGTAACCCCCTTACCTCCAAGTTATTACAATTTTGAAATTAAGGGGCTTTCAGACAACAATATGAGAGATAGGAATAACAGTTCTTTACAAGTATGTATAAAAAGGCAATAACACAGAAACGCTTAACCCTGACAGAGTCAGGATACGACCTGACACCCTGCCAGGCAGGGTGGGGGTAGCAGTCCGATTAAGGGGTGGCTGCAGTCCTCTTGAGGTGATAGATGTCTCACCGTTGAAGCGCTGATCCTGTAGAAGGGTCTGGTCTTCCTCTGAAGGTCCAGTGGTGGTGATGTAGCTCTTTTCCTCTGGGAATCCAGTAGGTAAGGGCTGACTGTGGTGTTCCAAACCACAGTTCATGTCCAGATTGGAATGCTTGGTTCCTCCTCCTGGGCAGAACCAATTACATCACAATGGGATGATGTAATTTTTTGAGTCATGCAGGGAGGCTGGATGGCTCATTAGTGGAAGATATCTCCCCGGAGGAAGTTACCAGGGATGTGTCGTGGAAGAGATGAACCCTGCTCTACCTGGTTTTAACAGATGGTGATAGAATAAACAGTTTTGGTTACACCTTACACTGTAACCTAAGACACTTGAAATACAAGTTATTGATTATTGCTTTGGAAAAAGTAGCCAGAGTGGATTAATGAGACATCATATAACTTCTAAGCTAAATAGTGGGTATAAATGATAATTTTCAGCCGAGATGTTGGCAGCTCACTAGATATAGTTTTGAGATAAGATAAAGTGTGTAGAAGTTACATATCTGAATTTGTTTCTAATGCTGTCCTTCAGCCTAAGAACAACATACTGGTTCTGGGAAGAAGGGCTTATTTTATCAGAGATAAAACAGTAAATTCGTCTTGCACTTTGTTTTGTAAGGTGGCTTCGAGGTCTTTTTGATGATATGGATACTCTTGTCTAAGCCCTGTAATATCCTTGCCTTGAACAATGTATGAGCCATCTGCCACAGTGACAGCGTCCCTTTATCTTTTGGGTAGTCATGATGAGATTGGTGCTGGTATTGAACGAGGAAATCTGTGGGTTTTCTTAATTCTTGGGTTTTGTGTGAGGAATAGAAACAGAAGGTGGTCCTTGCATATGTAACAAGCATGACAGAATCCTACAATGGCAGTGAACAATCCTGCTATCCTTGTCTGATTTCCTCTTCTCCACCCCAAACCGAAACCAAACCAAAACAAAACAAAGCTTTCACCAAAGTTGACCTAAACTTAGGCCTTGATGACAAATATTATGGTCCTCTACTTTTTACAGCTTAAAATGCTGTAAGAAGCTTTTCTTTTCGTGTACCGACTGGCAAAATCACTGCGTAGTTTTAAGTCATGGAATGTGCATACAGATGTTGTTTTCCATGGCAAAACAGCACTAATCCCTTCATATATTGGAGCTTTGTATTTTCCCCAGCATTCCAGTCAGCATCAAAATTTTATCAAGAAGTTCATTGATTGAAGTTAAACTACATGCAGGCAGCTGTGATGCTGTTAGTTATTGCAGGCTCCCCGGGGGTGATGCTTAGCACAGAAACCCTTCTATACAACCTTGCTGTGCAGTGATCTCCAACAGACCCCCTGTTTGCTCTGACTAATGACAGACTAGCCTTCATCTGAGGACAAGTTGATAAGAGCAATTTTTAAGAGGCAAAAAAAATGAGCTTCTGAGTTATTTGATACAATGAATCCCTAAACTGATGTAGCAAACCCTAGGCTACACATAGTGCTTGAAATCCTAGTTCAACACTTCAGACCTGTTGTTGGATGATGCAAATGCAGGAAAGAGGTTGTTTTACTATTCCTTTATAATCTAGGATCAATGGAAAACAAAAGCAGAGGACATCCATCATAGTCAGAGAAACCAGTGCTACTTTTGGAGGAGGAGGAAAAATTGTGCATTAATTTTTCTCTAAACAGCCTGTGCAGCATATTTGTCATATATCTGGATCAAAGAATGGTATAAAGAGACAATGCAGAAGAGCATCTCTATTCACTAACTAAGTCTTGCCCTCAGAAAAATGGTTGCTTATATACTCCTGTCCTAGCCATAACTCCTAAAAATGCAACTACAACTTTTAAAACAGGATTTTGACCTCTAGCATGATTAAAACATGTTGCCCTTCCTTAATACTTTTGTCCTGCTGTAACAGTAGTAGTGGTGATGTGGCTAGAGCAAGGGACAGCAAAGACATAGGACAACAAAACTTCAATAGAAACAGACAGTGCTACATGTCCTTGCAAGGTACGGCTCTACTTCAGAGAGGTGCTATGGACATTGAAAAGGTAATATCACTGTATTAAACACAGATAATTTTTATTATTGCATAGAGTTAAGAGGCTGTGCTTCTGGGCCTGCAATTTACCTCTTCCAGCCCTCTAATTTCCCCTGTCTCCTCTTGGTTTAGTCCTTTGCCATATCCAAAACAGGAAGTTCTTCCAAGTGATCTAGTGGTATATTATGCTTTCTGATCTTCCTTCTTATTTTGCACTTTAAAATCTTAATGTTCCTTGATCCTCCGTAGGATTGCTCATTTTACTGCAGAGCAAAAATGTAAGCTGGCTGTAGGCATAGTTGGAATGCTGCTCCTTACATAGGAAACAACTGGCAGAGGAATTCAGTCTAAGTCAGAACTTGAGCTGCAGTTGGGAGCACATGTGCTCCTTGATTAACTTTGTAAGAAGGGCAGTTGGTTTTTCCAGAGTGCTCCTGTGTATTTCTGAGGAAGAATTGCTACCTTTGTCTGTAGTTTACAGCAGAGTGAGGGATGAATGTTGTTTTTGGAACACTATGGTGGTTACCAGAGACTGCACCTCTGGTTGTTTGGTTTGGTTTGATTTTCAAGCAAGCAGCATTTTACTTTAGAGATACTTCTGTGTATGCTACAGGGCAAGCTGTTCTGTCCCTGGTGGAAGGTGGAAATGTGGAAAGGGTAGAAAAGAGAACATTGAGGGATAACTGGCAAATATCTGTGTCAACCAGAATGGAAACAGCATGATGCACAAAGTATTATTGATGATTTTCAAAAGCAAGGACATGAGAACCAAAATATTCTGGGCCATCAGAGTTGCCATAAGGATGCTGCAGGAGCAGGGAGAGGTGAAGTATGCTCTGAAAAATTTGTAGTGGGCTGTGGAAAACAGCTGGGTATGATTCAAAAATAGCAAGGGATGTTTTTCCTTTGTTCAAATATAGAGAGAAAAAGATCAACTGCTCTGTTCTTTTGTTGCATAAAACAGACCTTTAGTAGGTCAGTTAGACTGTATTGACTGTAACACTGATTGCCAGCCTTTGCTTCCTGGAATTACTGTCTCACGTTCTTGCAAGGATCATCCCAAAAAGCTAACCCAGATGGCATGAAATTTACTTCAGCCTACTTATGTTAGGAATTATAAAATTTGTAATGTATGCAGCTTTCCTTTTTTTTTTTTTTTTTTTTTTAATGTATGGAATATTGTTTTTTTCCTATTTCAACACCCAGTGCTAGTTCTCCACTATTCTGGACATTGTTTGCATGTAGCTGGATCCTTCTCAGTGAGAATATAAATAGTGCTGGAACAAACAAGGTGTTGGGGGTCCCAGGCGGAACACTGACGTGGGAGAAATTAATGTAAAAACAGTGTTAAGTGCACACAACTTCAATGTCTTTTCTATAACCAAGGTAACCCTACCATTTGCTTTTAAGTGTCTCACTGCTATTTACCAGGGGCACAGAACATCTGACAGCCACCTTATTTCACACTTAAAAATGAGCGTTAACAATTCAAGTGTGTTTTGTTTTGGTTTGTTTTTCTCCTTTGGATTTCGTCTACCATTGTGCAGTGTCTGCTGGTCCTTCTCCTTGGTTACTCAAACCTTTCTCAAAGACTTACTGACTTAGAATGGCCTTTGCTGCCTCACTGCCTAGAAGTGTCTCACAGTCTTTCCTGAAAACCTGTTAGTGATAAAGCTGTTTAGTTCAACAGTTTGTGGAGGCTTTGGTCCTCAGTGTCAGGCACTGGATACATTTAAATTTCAGTGGGGATGTTCAGTTCAGTATTAACTAGCTTTGCCCCGTGCTACAGTAGCTGGACTGCAAATTTTGCCTGCAATATACCTGCATAACAGTGACTACAGTGAAGTTTTTCTCCCTCTTTCCCCACCTGAATTTGTCTGGTGTTTCCCTCCTCCTTTTTTCTTTCCCTAGCTCTTTGAACTTGCCTTTTTTCTTCTGCCCTCCGCATTTTACTTGTCATGCCTTTGGTTTCCCCCTTGCTTTCTCCTTGATTAGACTTAGTCTCTGTTAGGAGGTTCACTTCTCTTCTCTGAGAAAGGAGGCAAGAGGATTTGGGACTGTAGAAAGGAGATTGTACATGGTTTTGCATCCTCTGCCTGGTTCTGCACATGCAGCATCCTCCTCTTCACAGCAGTGGTGAGCAAATCCAGAGCTGTAGTAGCTGCTCTCTCTGTTGCTGTGTGGCCATACGGTGGCTGATATGGGGATCTGTCTTCTGTAATTCCCAAATCATACGGAAACACTTCCTTCAGTGTGCCCAGAAAAGGCTGTAAGAGCAGGAATGTGGCTTGAATTGGAGAGAGAAGCGACAGATCTCTTAGGGCAGGCTTTTATTTGATTTCTGCTTTCTTTTCCCTCCCAACAGAAATGCAGAAATTCTAGCCTTTTTAGCCCAAAGAGAAAAAAAAGCAATTAAAAGGTGTGAATCTAATTATTGCCTTGGCTTAGAGTGAGTTTCTACAGGGAATGGAACTAACCTGGCAGGAATTGGGATTGTATGATTTGCATAGAACAAAACCATTGCTGCTTTGATTTTTGGAAGAGCTGACAGCGTGCTTTTCTAGAGTACACGTGCTTCTACGGTTTTGCATATTGACCTTTCGGATTAGTCAACAGTGACTCATGATACTTTGCACCTTGAAGGGTGGCATTTTATGCAGAACACTTTTTCTTTTTTTTTTTTTTTCCTAAATTGCTTGTCAATTATGGCCACAGACTGAGCAGAGGTTGGATGAATATAATAATTTAATACATTCCAGACAATTTCTATTTTACAGTGCAAGAAACTAGAATTTCCATGTTCCTTCCCCTCTCTTTCTTGCTTGTTTTGGCTGTTAAATTGCATCTTGCATGCTGCAGCAAATGTGCAAGTAAAACCAGAGCTCCACATTTGTTATCCAGACTGGTCTGTAGATGTTGCTTTACAGGCAGTGTTGCAGAAGGATCTTTAGGTGTAGCTGGGAAGGGTGCTTGTGCAGCTCCCTGGAGTTCAAAGGAGTTTTCCTTTCTCTCAAGGCTTTTGAAATGTGGTATGCAATGATAACAAGGCTTCTCGAGGCTTCTGCATGTTTCATCATTTTCTTCTTTCAAAACTTAGGTGCTCTTTCATAAACTGGACAGCAGATGTTACCAAGTATGCATATTGCAGTCATGCAGTACCCTAAAATACCATTCCATTTTGCTGTAAGCTGTTTATCATGAGGAAGAAGAAGACAGGTTGGTAAGGGAGGAACATTGCAGAAAACCCCACTTTTTCTCTCTTTGTTGCTCCAATCTTTTCACTGGACAATATTTGGCCCTGGAAATAACAGGGGTCTTGCCCTGGACCTTCAAAAACTCCATTTCAAAGTGTCTGAAAAGGCCTTTAGTTTGTAAGATCTGTTTTAATCTGTTGTTACCTGAGGTGTCTGCAGTAACATAAAATAATACTTTTTTCAGAAAAAATATATAATGTAAAAGGAAAAGGGTTAGTTGATGAAACACAAAAGAATTAAGCAGGAGTGCTGACTCACCATCTTGCTCTTCTGTGTCCATTTAACCTGTGGAAGGGGGAATGGTTGGATGCTCAGCTGGGCTCTCAGGAGGAGACACCTCAGGCTCCCTGTGAAACATAGCAGGGAAGGGCCTGCTCTCTATCCTGTCCTTCACTTCAGCTCAGCAGGCTTGGCACATCTTTCAGGGAGCAGCTGTTCAAGATACCCGGAGCCATTTATTCCCACAGACTGCACAATGTGTATACTGCAGAAATGTATCACCTATGTGGGAGCTTCAACTACTGTTAAACCACTTCAAACTACTGTTTAACTACTGTTCTCTGCTGCTCTTGATTGGTGGTTTAATGATGCTGCATCAAACCCCGAATAGAAACTGGCCAGGGTTGGAGGAAAGGGACTTTATGACTTGAAAGACACCACCAGCACAAAAATTGAGAGGATGAATTGGAAGAATAGTAGGAAACACCTTCTAATCTGCACAGAAGATTCAAAAACAAGTTTCCAAGATGAATAATGGGGTGTTTAAGAGCATTTTTTTTAAGACAGATCTTGATCAGTTTATGACTCAAAGTGATGTTTCATGTATGTGGGTGCTGAAAGTCAGAATTTTTTTCTTCTTTTTTCTTCCGGTGCAAAGGTTTTAAGACTTATGTGTCCTTTTAAAATTTCCAAACTAGGCACATAATATTTTGTTGGAGGGAATTGTTGCAGTTTATATTAGACTTGATTATAGTGCAGGTGTATGTTTTACGATGTTGTTGATGGATACGTCCTAATTGTGCAGGATGGGAAACCATGAACATAAGGACATGACAATTTTTATAATGAATGACTGAACACTATAAGAAGTGCTTGAACAAATACTCAAAAAGAATTTTAATACCTCATCTGCGGTAGCAGAAGCATCAGAGGAGGGACAAAAGAGAGAGCATACTTACTGTGGTTTGAGTGCTGTTTTGTATTTTAACACAGTTTTTTCAGTAGATTCTCTTTAGAGAAGAGTAGGTTTGGTTTTTCAGTTTGGTTATCGGGCATCTGATAACTTTTAAATGGTGCTGAAGCAAGGGACAGTTGTGAAAATTCACACTTGCTGATGGTATCCATATCCCTTTAAAAAAATACATTTAAAACTTGTGTGTCTTTTGGGTACTTGTCTAAGCGCATGGATGTGAGAAGGAGGGGGTTCCCTGTTGGCAAGGAAAATGCTTTCTGGTAATTGGTAGGTGCAAGGGATTCAGGTGTGTCCTGCAGGGAGTTACAAGGGTAGTGACAAATCAACAGTCTTGAGAGGTTCTTGACAAATCAGAGCCATGGCTTGACTGGGATCTAAGAGAAACCTGTAATGTTCTTTCCAGTCTTGAAACCTGAGTCTGAAGGCTACAGAAGCCTTGAAATAAGTTTCCATCAACAGCCAGGCCAATTCCAGTTACAGCAAGGGACAGTCAGAGGAACCCAGAGATGGAAGACCACTCTGTTACCAGGTACACTCTTTGAATGCTCTGCCTGATTCAAAGCAGAATCGTGGTGTAAATGAGCCTTCCATGACCTTCCTGACCTCAGCAGCTTCATCAGCACCAGCAGCAGTGAGAGACTCTGACTGAGGCAGCATGGCTGGGATCCCTGCTAAGGGCACTGCTTTTCCCTGAGCCAGCTTGGTGACAGCATCAATGTAGGGCCCATCCAAAACCTCCTTAATTCCTGGGTGCTACCACGTTTGAAGGTGATACAGAATACCCTAAATTCAGAAGCAATTCAACCTTAACAGCATCTTTTGTGGAAGAGTTGTGTTTTTAGCTTGCAGCATCAGAGGATGAATGCTGTTTTCAGAAGGGAAACTAGTCCATATTTGAACTACTCCATGTGGATTTAATGGTGCCATAGAAGTGATGACAGAACCACACCTTCTCTCCTCTCCCCCTGACTCTTTTGTAATGCATCTCTGAAGCAAAGCTTACTAAGAAAGAAAAAATGAAGTGCTTAACTTTGATCTTCATGAACAAGAAATTAGAAAAAGACAAGACAGACAGGACACTTACAGTAAAACTTCTTCCTGGTTAAGTTTGCTTTTCTGCAAGTGTTTTGCTCTTCTTTGAAGCCCTGTTTTACTGCAGCTGACGCTGTATTTCTGTAAATCCGTACCCGCCGTTTTACGCATGAGTGAGGGGTGTGCAGTGAAGGGTGATGGACGAAGCCACAGGACCATCTGGAGAGCAGCTGCCACCTCACTGCTCTGAGCCAGGGTGGCCCTGATGGCCAGACCTGGCTGCCCACTGCACCCACCTGCCCTGAGGGCTGGCCTTGCCTCCACAGTCCCCGGGCAGCCCCCAGACAGGGGGCTGAATAGTGGAAGGCCCCTTCCCAGGTCAGCCCTACCTCGATTTGGTGTGTGCTGCTTGCCCAGTGGCACCACCATTTGGCTGGAGAGCGACACTAACAGCTGCGTTCATGCCTGGTTTATTTAAGGCAAAACCTACACATTTACGTGGAAGATAGCATTTTTGTTATTTTTCTCAATCTGTATTGTTGCACTGTCTTTTTCCCATCCGTGCTCAGTATCATTGAAGCAGAGTCCTGTCATCTGAACTTGACTTAAAATGTTAGCGTTTGGCCAGGAGGGTGTTAGAGAAGCTCTGCCTTCTCCTGCTCACCTCTATTAATAATTTGCTCCGTGCCTTTTTTTTTTTTTTTAAAATGGGTATGTAGTAAGATAACAGCTGGGCTTTGTGTGAATGGATTTCTCTCAAACAGAAACAATCAGCTGTCACATGGCTCAAGCACTGTAGCAGGGACCAAAAGAGGAGTTTCAGGAGAAAAACATATATAAAATAAACAAATGAAGCAAAATCTCATTCTGTGAGAAACAGTGCCTGTGTTTTGGTAAAGAAAAATAGACAGAAATTGTTGCACTTGGAGGTTTGAGCAATCTTTTCTACTGAACTTTCATGTATTTTTTGTGACACAGTGACAAGCGAGGAGTCGGCTGAGATGGGGAAGATTTATGGAAGCAGGTGGGGCATCACTGCAATGTTGCATGGGTGCTCCCAGACTTGATCTGCTGCAGGCTTTGAGCAGGGGTGATCTTCGGGGGGCTGTGCCCTGGTGCTGGTAACCCCACCCCCATCTACCCTCAGGAAGCTGAATTGCCTTCCTTTTCTGCTGCAGCAGTGACAGGCTCGCACCCAGCGATGAAATGCCTTCGATACATCGCCTGCTGTGTAATCAATAGCAAGGAAATTCAATGTGCTTGCAGTGACAAGGGGCAAAGTAATAGTTATGGGAAGGGAAGGAAAGGTAACAGCTGTAACACCCCTGGCCTCCTCTCCCCCTGGCTGTGCTTGCCTACAGGATGCCCACAGAAGAAAAATGCCTGATTGAATAACATTTGCACAGAAACCAGCTGTAAATCCCTTGGGCAGCACGGTTAGGATGCAGTTTGTCAAGTGTGTCTTTGGTGATCATGGCTCTAACAAGAGCTCTGCTGATGTGTTTTTCGTCTAGCAAAAACTACATTGCCTTTTTTCACCCTCTGTTTGAAGGCCAGCTGTGAGGATTGCACTGAATTGTTCAATAATCTCTGCTAATGAATAAGCAATACGTACTGACTTACTTCAGGGTTGGTCCTATTTCTCACTGAAAAACATTTCCTATTTATTAGGTAAAGTAAAAAAAACTTATTAGTAAAGGCTACAACTCAATACAGGGCTTCACTTTCATTTTGCTGCTTTATTTCCTCTCATAATCATGTAAGTTGGCGACTACTCTCTTTAAAAAAAAACGTAAAAACCAAAAACCCAACAACAACAACAAAGGATGTGCACAATGTCCTACCAGAAACCTCTCACAAAAGATTAACTACTACTTGCAGCACAGAACTCCTGCTGATTAAGGAGGAAAAGCTTGGTGGTGGATACAGGCAGACCTCTGAGGAAAAGACCTAAATATTAACACAAGCATCAAGATGCCATCTTGAAGAGGTGGAATGAGGGTCCTTATTGCAATACTCATGTTTTCTCATGTTGCTGGAACATTTTCCTCTTTTGCCACAAACATTTCCTACAAAACGACCTAAATCCTCAGACACTGGTGGACATACATCAAATGTAGTAGAATATAGCTGACCTCCTGCCTGTGCAGACAGGGTAATGAGGTAGTTTGATTGGGTGCTTAATTATGAGCTTCTTAATGCAATTGGTGCAGAACGGATCTGCTGCCTTGGGAGGCAAGGTACCACAGGTGGGTTTTCCACCCCTCTGCTGTGCCCTCCCTACAACACAGACCAGCTGTGTGGGTGAAAACTGGGTTTGAGAAGCAGCTCTTATCCTGTGATTCACAGTCCTATGCTCCTGTGTGCACCCAGCTTGCCCATGCACTGTAGGTTACTTACCCTATCAGCCCTTTCTCTTTATAGCCATATTTGTATCCAAGCTGCCTGGCTATAGGCTGCTTCATTTACCTATAAAAATAAAACTGCATTTTAAAACTATGTGAACCTTAGAAAGTTGGTGGCTCTTTTTGCTCCTCAGAATTTGCATAAATGGGCAAATAAACAGCCGTGGGCATGTAAAGGGTTCTTGTTCAAAACAACCAAAAGCCCTAAATATCTCAAATATCTGAAAATTTGACATCTTTTCAGGTTTTGGTTTTTTCTTGTTTTTCTTTTTTGGGGAGTTTTTTGGGGGGTTTTTTTGTATGTGTGAGTAATAACATTTACATTATCAGAGAAGAATCTGGTGACTACGAAGTCTTTTGTTCATGACATCAACTGCTGTCAGAGAGAATGATGGAAGAGCAGCTTTTTAAGATTTGACTGAGGAGGTAAGACTGGTGTTCCTTTTCAGGTACTGCATAATGCTCCTTACTAGCTTGCACTGGTTTCCCTTCTAAATAAGAATTGAGGACTAGTGCCATCTATCCAGAATGCTTGCTAAAGAGAGGAGTAAGAACCATGCAGGAAAACAGATTGTTCAGAAGGACTAGCTTGTCCCTGTATTGAATATTTCTGTCCTTTCTTCTGAGGACTTATCTCCTCTCTCCAACTCACGAAATCCTAGATTTTCTGGAGAGCCATTCCCTTTGGCAATCCTGCCACAGCCGAGTCTCTGTGACATGACCTGATCCAAATGGCACACAACATGTCAGCCTCCTATCATTTTTCCACTTGGCATGCTGCAGTGTGCTGTCTATACTCGAAACCAGCAGCAGAAGAAGAAGACTTGGAAATGTGTTTTCTGACGCACAAATTGGTCTCCCATGGGAAAACAACCTCGCTGTCAGAAGGGAGGGTGCAGATAACTCTGCTTTCTGCATGTGTAGCGTCAGCACCACTTAAGTACCATGCCCTCCTCAGTCCTAGATTATGGAGCATTTCTCTAGAGGCTCGGCAAAAAACACAGAAAGAGATGGCTCATTCCTAGTGAGGCTGTGGTAGTATTTTTGAGGCAAAGCAAGCTTCCCATATGAAGAAAAATTTTCGAGGTTTAGCAACAGATTGGTTCTTGTCTACAGCTCCCTTTAAAAATTTATTTTTAGACTAATTACTTAGTAGTCATGTAATGAACTTGTTTAGAAATTTAAAAAGAAAGTGCTTAGTGACATTTTTGTGAATACTTGATGTTAAAAAATTGGTAGTTGATCTGAGAACAAAAGGAAAGCACAACTGAATACTCAAGAAGCAGAATGCAGAAGGGGAGGGGCTCCCTGGCTGCTCTCAGTACAACGAGGCAAACAAGATCCAAGCACTGCCTTGGATGTGCAGAACTGAGCTCTGGCCTTCTGAGAAGAGCAGCTGCCAAACCCCATGTTTGGCTCCCTGTTCCTTGTCTTCACACCTAGAACAGCAAGAGGAAGAGGAGGGATGCTCAGAGCTAAAAAGCAGACCTTTTTATCCATGCCTGGCCTGGCCACCTGGGATGGCTGCCAGCTGGAGGGCAGTGTTGCAGCAAAAGTCATTGCCAGTTTGGGAACTGCCACTAGAACAGCTGCTATGCTTGCTTGGGACTGCAGCTGTCGGTGTGTCAGTAGCATAAAGCTCTGTTTCCCAGCACAGCCTTGCCAGCTTTTGGCAACAGCCAGGAGCCTTAATCACACTCCTGGATGGTTGCTCAAAAGTTGGGAGACCACACAGTTGTGTGTTATTCTATACAGTGTTTCCATCTATGGCCTTAGTGTTAGAAACAGAACTTAGGTGCCAAGGTCTCTGCATGGCCTTCTTTGGTTCTATAAAGGTGCGATGCTTCAGGTCTTGACTGAGTTTATTGTATCCCATGTAGTGGTAAGAGGGGAGTCACCACACGAGCAGTGATACAATGGGACCACTGGATGCTTCAATTAATTTTTCATCTCTCTAGCATCAGAACCTTGAAGTGTCCAAAAAAGTAGTTGTGTGTTAAAACCTGTAAACCTGTGCAGAGAGAATTACTCGTGTTTTGCTGAAGTCATTAAAAAGTGCAGGGCCAGAGCAGACCCACAGCGATGCCACGGGGCCTGGTTCTGTGTTCTGAATTCCTGCAGCGCACACGGAACATGAAGCCTAGCACTATTTCTATGTGCTTCCCCAGGTGTACTTTTTCTCCCGGCTTCTGTTGTTGCTGAATGTAGTCTGCACAGCCTCCATCACTCTTGCCACAACTCTCTCTTAAAACACACCAACACGATCAGAAAAAAACCACAACCCACAGACGTCCTGGAGCCAGCTCTTAGCAGTGACGACAGTCTTGTTCCCTTCTTGCTGTCTTACATGAACGTCTGGTAATAAGAAATCAAAATGTAAATGCCAGTGAAATCTCATCAGGCACACCTAGGAATCTCAGGCAAGGCTTGGTGTCAGAAGGACATTTCCTAGGGGCTGGAGTAGGGCAGCTGAAGTCAGATTTATTCAGAGACTATCTTGTCAGGAAAAAAAAGTATGTCTAAGTATGAACGTGCCCCTGTAAAGATGGCGGGTGTTCTGTTTCTTACTTTCCCCATTCTGTTGCTTTCCTTCCTGCTTGCTTTCTGTGCTGTGTGAGGAGAGGCAGGCCTGTCACACTTGCCCATTTGAGGCATTACAGTAGCCTATCTGACCTCAAAAGACCTGTCACGGTGCAGCTTTTGCTGGAGGCTATATAATGGATGGGTTATTCTCAATGGGAATATGAGAGTCACAAATCATTTCCACACAGAGACCCAAGAAATCACATTATAGACTTAAAGGCCAGTGGAAAGTCAACAAAATGCCCTTGGGCCTGAGCAAACTTTTGTCCTGGATCACAGAGATCACTAAGTTTGAGAGAAATAGATGTGGCATTGGAAATTGTTTTTCTGCTTCTGCAATGAAATATTTTTGTTCAATGTAAAAAGAAATACTTGCCATTTAGCTAAGATTATCAATTTGTTGGGCCAGCAAAAGATAATGTCCAAGGCTGGAGCCTCAGGCTTACTGATGACTGTCTCCAGTGAAGGTTCCACAGGGCCTGGGCAGACACATTCACGAGCTGCTGACCTGGGTGCCTGCCCGTGGCCCATGTCTGGGAGCCTCCTCCCAGTACGTGCTGTCTCTGGTGGTGTTGGCCATGGCTACTGCACAAAGTTGGGTACGCTAAGCAACAGCCAGGCATTAGTTTATCTTTCAGCAAGTGAAACAAACAAGAATTAGTCATATCAGTTTCTAAGAGGAAAGCCAATCTTCTTAATGCAGAGTATATGCAATTCATTATTCATTTTGGTGAAACGCAGAGTGCACCTCGCTGTGCAGGCCAGCTGCTCGTTTATAAAATTGATTATGCATTCTCTAAAGCCATCTCTAGGGAGCAGCTAAATTGCATCCATTGCCACCGAAGTCTTTGATATCCCTGTGGCTGAAGAATATTATAATAACAAGGAATAAAAGAAAGATAGGCTAGGTTCTGATTTTTGATGTTTGTCAGATTTTGCTTGCCTCAAAAAGTTTCAGGAGAATGTGTTTCTGGCATATAAGCTGCCCTTAACCTCACAGCACCCCAGGATGACTTGGAAGTTGAAGGCTGCTTTTATGGTAAAAGATTGTAAGAATTTATCTGCTTTAAATTTTTCCCCCGTAGTAATTAGGTGCTTGGTTCAAATAATAGCATATTGACTCTTCAATTCTGTTGCTTTTATCTGACTTCACCATCAGCTCTGTGAAGAGTAAAATAGAGAGAGGAAGGAGCATTGGTGATGATAACACTGTAGGAAAAGATCTAGCAGTCTAGTATTCACTCTATATATCAAATAGCTGGGCATAAAACTGCCTGAACTGTGACTTTTCTGCAATTTTCTGGCACAATTTTTTTCCTGAAACTTATCCTTAATGATCTGTTCACCCTCCCCTCAATAAAAACTTCCCTATACCAATGTAGGTTCAATGTTCAATGTAGACTGTAAAGCAGATACTGCTTACAAGTGGATCATGACGAAACTGCAGAAAAATTAAAAGGCTGCATGGGTTTTCCCATTTCCTAGTTTTAAATTCACTTAAACCTTGTATTTCACAGTGATTTTGTAATTAGAGGAGTTACAGCTATAAACCTAATAACTCTGAGTGACAGACTGTGGCATATGTTGTTTATGCTTTTCAAAGTCGTCTGTAGTCTCTGGCTTTCAGGAACTGCTTTAGGTGATATTTTCAGCTCAGAGGAGAGAGGGACAGGCCTGTGGAAGGATGCAAGATGCTGGAGCTGCCAAGGTCCAAGACAGCTGTTGGCACAGACACCGGTTTTGAAGGGGCAGATTGAGTCCTTTTGGGGGAGGGTCTCGTGCCACCTCCATGCTCAGCCAAGTGTCTCCCACACATTTCTGGATTAAGCACATCTGTGAGCCCCAAAATGGCTCTTTTCCCAATTCAGTAGCCAGAGCTGGAACTGGGTCTGCAGGGGGGCAATTTACTTTGTTCCAAGGCCTTCCCCTGCAGCCCTAAAAGCAAAGGTCACAGCTTCTGGGCAAGTGCTTTTCTCCCTGCTCCTCCCTGTTGTGAAAACACAGGCTTCATGGGGCTGGAGGAGATACTCCAGTGACTGATGTATGCATCTACAGGGTGCTTACACTGCTTGTATTTTTTATCCCTCCACCCCTGCCTGAGGAACAGCCCTGACCACCTGCTACTTTCAACCAGCACATCTGCAGCTCTTCCACGAGGGACAGTTTCAGACTCATGGGGTCAGAGTGTAGAAGTGTGACTGCTGCTCTGAGCTGCACCCTAAGGAGATGCACGAGCACTCCCTCATACCTAAAATTTCTCTGTGTGCTCTCTTGTGCTGGTTTTGCCTGGGATGGAGATAATTTTCTTCACAGTAGCCAGGTTTTGCATTTGTGGTTAAAACAGTGTTGATAACACAAAGGTGTTTTTGTTATGGCTGAGCAGGGCTTGCACTGAGCCAAGGGCTTCCCTGCCTCTCACACCACCCCAGCAGAGATCAGGCTGGGGGTGCACAAGGACTTGGGAGGGCTTTTTTCATAGTTTTCCTATTTAAATATTATTGCTGTATAGAAAAAAAAAAAAAAAAGGGCATCCTAAGCTTGACAAGAGCTTGACAAACCCCCTGGGCCCAGTCCACCTGATATCTGGGGAAAGACAGAAAGTCAAGGTATCTCTGTAAGTCAGATGCATAGCACAAAATTGACCCCTGTTCAGGCCCAGGCCTGAACTTTACAGACCCAACCCTCTGGGTCCATAACTGTGAGTGAAATCGAGCTGTCTAGCTCCATCATATTTGAAGGTTCTCTAATTATATTTAGCTAGATCTAGGTCACTGCATTCTTTTCATTTCAGACTCAGGGCAACAGAGTAGTAGAAAGGATTTTTGAATGCACAAGGCTGTAGGTTTAGTTGAGTGAAGGTCTTTAGGACCCTTGGGGGTAAGGGCTTAGTATGTGTTTGTCTGAATTTATAGGGGCTGTGACTTCCATGTCTTCATGTTAACAGGATGGGCTTTCATAGCTACTGACTGCAGACTGAAGTTTAGCAATTGGATTATCCTCCTAACCCTTCTCTGTACCTTCTCTTTAGCGAATTGCACTTGGCAGTGCAAGCTTTTAAGATAGAAAGTGGAAAAATATTTCAATATACTCCAGGTGTTGCTAATGCAATCTCGTTTTTCTTTCAGCTGTCAGAGAACTAATCCATCATGAGTTGGAAACATCTCTTGAAGATGCATGCTTCTTTCCATTACACTGTGGTCAAATGCCAGCCTGTTCCTTTGAGGATTCTTTTGAAGATTCTAAGCTAGCTAGTAGCTTGATTTCACTCTTCCCCGACTTCTTTTTGCAGCAGATTAGGTCATTGAAATCTATGAGAGCGAAGTTATTAGAAAAATAGAGCACAGTGTCTCATTATTCTGTATTCTCAAGACAGAGCTATTTCTTCAGTCCTGATGCATTTCTGCACACTGTTTAGCAGCAGTGCTTTTAGTGTAGCAGACCTGCAAGGAACGGAGGGTGATGGAGGAGGAGATAAATACTGATGAAATTGCATCAAAGAAGAGCTCCGTGCATTGCAGTGCTAGTGGTGTGTGCATGTGTCATTGACTTGTGTATTTTCTGTGGTTATCTGTATCATGTTCTTTAAGGTATAAAGTGCACAGCTGTAATCCAGACCATATCAGTGATGTTACTGTATTTTTTGCATTTTTTTATGGCTGGAATGTAAGTTCAAGGAGGACTGAACAGTAGCTGCAGAGTGTGACGGAGACAGTCCTTCAAACCACTTTCATACCAGAAGCTTATCAGAAAATTCTGGCACTGGTGAAAGTTCACACTCAGTGATCTGTAATGGCCCTTGTGCTCCACACTGAGCAAGTGTGCCTTACTGCAGATTTCCTCAGACCTATTTCGTTTTAGGTGGTGGACCTACCAAAAATCTTAAATATGGGACTATTTGGCTTTTGATCCCTCTATGGCCCTTGGCCAAGTTAAGCTTCTAGAGTGTGGAGCTGTTGGAAACACAGGGACGGAGGAGAATTTTTATGGAACTCAGCAGACCCAGTGTGCCTCTAAATGGAATATGTTGAAAAAGAAAAAACTCACTCCCCAAAACAACTCTCCCCCTCCATGCTTTTCCACAAATTTGCCACATCACCAGGCTGAAGGCAGGCACATTCTTCTGCTTGGAGTCCTCAGATGTGAGCCTCTTGTATGCCTCTGAGCAAGATTAGTCCCTCCCTCATTTAACAAAAACGGTACATCTGCCAAACACCAAGAGAAGATTTGTACCCAAGTATCAAAACATCTTTGCATGCACAGTATTTGGATCTAAAAGGGAGGGAGGCATGTCTGCCATTTGGAGAGAAAAAGAACTGATCCAGCTTTGACATGCAAATGCTGGCTGTCTAGAAGAAAAAAAACAAACAAGCACTGCTCTCCAGATTCAAAACTTCTGTGCCCAAATGTCTTCTGTGTGGAATTTTGCCAGCTGTACAGTACCTGCAAGGGTAGGGCTCACAAGTCAGCAAGGCTTAAGAAGCCCCAAGTGAAGAACTTGAGCTGAAATAAGAAATGAGGCGTTATGGTCACCCGGGAATTGGGGAGTATCTAAACTGGAGCATTTTGTTACTGCAGGCCATGAGGTTTGTTAGGGTAAGATGCGCCTGCACAGCTAAACTCGGCATCTCAAGACTATGGAAATGCTGTGACCTGCCATTTAAAGTGGTCCTTGTGCACCAGTGTCCTTCAGGATCTTGTGAGAAATCTAAATCAACTAAAATCTTTTCAACAGCAAGTCTTTTAACTGTACTTCTAAACTGTAGAAAATGTAGGACCGTACAAAGGCCCTGATCTCCTTCAAGGCTCCTTTCTTTAGCCTCATTCCTACTTCACTGCTGTGACACTTCAAATGAGGAAATCTGATGACCCCGTGCTGCTCAGTGTTTGGCAGCTGCAGGTTTTCAAACAACGCATTTCTATTATTTGGAGGCCAGGCATCACTGAGCGGAACAGATTTAGCTGCAGTAACCTTTTTGAAAATTATCCTGCTAATAAATTAGTCTCAGCAGAATTGTACCAGACCTGTATGATATTCCACACTGTGCTGTCTTCTGTTCCAACACACACTGGGGAAATTCAGGGGACGAGCTTTGGACTTACACCTCACCCATTCATGATTATTGGGAGATGGTGGGGAAAAATGCCTCCAAAAGTTTGTAAAAGGGAACAACTGCATTCTGTTAGGATAAAATCGACACAAACCCCAGGTACCTCAGTCCCACTTAGGAACCAGAGCTGTAAATTGCTTTCTTTGCCATGAACTCCTTTTTCAGTCAGGCACTAAGTATTGCAAATCACAGTGCTGTACCAGTGTGCAGAGTGCTTAACAACACCATGTAAGGTGCAGGTACCCAAAACCCTGTCTTTCTACCTGGTTTTGGGTCTTCAAACAAGGTGCATCTGCAGAGAGTGCAAGGTAGTGGAAGAAGTTCTTCAAACAGGGGTATTCATACTTTATGTTACCCACAAGATCTCAAAACGTTACTTTATATTTTTTAAGGCATAATAATGTTCTCATAACAAAGTTCTCAGCCTGTTTCAACATCTCCTTTCCCTTCTGTCCTCTAGGTTACTCCTTGCTTCAGTATCTCCTGATATGCAAAGGATAAACAAAAGTAATGCAAAACTGTGAGTGAGGATCATACAGATATTATCTCCAGAAATTTCCAAAAGAATCAAATAAAATTGGGTTTCCCCCCACTGTGTGAAATAGAGTATTTTGAATTGTGTCTATTCCCAAAAGCAATGTTACTTGAGTTGGTCTTCCACTTGATTACAGAAGCAAATGAAGAAACACAGCTTGTAAATATCAAATGAAATGAGACAGCTTGATACAAATATTTTACATTTATTGGAAGAGTACAGTAAAAAGGAGACTGCAGACTCATTAGTGGTAGCTGGTCCAAAGGAGAAGACAAAGGACTATTGAAAAAAGGTCTGCAGTTTACAAGAATACTGAAAATCTGTTATATAACAGCCTAGGAAAATAAAAAGTTAGCTTGAGTTCTAAAGTGTAACATCAAAGTATATAAAAAATTGGCAAATAAATAAAGTTAAAATGCAGATCTATTTAAAATTATAAAGGACAGACAACTGGCAACTGCATAACATAGTTATCATTTTCAGACTTGATTAAAAGCCAGAAAAACTCACAAATGTTGTTTCTTTTCTTTTTTATTTTATTTTACATGTGTACTTTAAGGAAGAAGCACCCATTTCCAGTGTTATGTATTATCGATCTGTTTCACAAATATATTATTTTTAAACAACAAAAAGCATAAAAGGTGCTTTACCTGGTATCAGACTTGCTGGTGCATATTTTGGCACAAAACTGAGAATTGAGTAGATACCTAAAGACATTTGCAAATGGTATCTGTGCCCACTCAAGGCTACTGGTGTCAAAAGTCTTGCTTGTGATGGCAGGTCAGTGATGCGAATTTGCCTCCTTCCCCAACACCCCTGCTCCATCTCCAGCTGCCAAGAGTTACACAAAGGAAAAGCAACACACGCAGTTGTAAAAACAGCAGTCATACAACCCCAGCCCAAGTTTCATCCCCAAAAAGTCGTTTGAACGTGTACGTAACTATTCAGTCCTTTAACAGAAGGTACAAGGCAGGTGTTTAATGCTGGCTTTCACGCCCCAAGATTTCTCTGTAGGAGTCTGCCTGCCTTTTGTGTCCTGTGTGATGAGCCTATATCATGGGGTTTTTCCCTATTACAATGTTTTCAGCATTTTAGTGAAAATTAGGTGGGAAGCTTGGTGGAAAAACAAGTTAGCTTGTGATTTACAGGTAATGGTACAATCAAATGTGGAAACAGACATGTTAAGCTGTATCAATTGAGACCAGTGCAAGATCAGTTCCCTGTACATAACAATAATGCTTATCTCCTGGAATTGCAGGTCTCAGCATTTCATAGTGGGGGGGGGGTGTGTGTAATTACCACTGTAAGTAAATGCTGCATGACACGGTGAATTCAAGTTACTGAAAGCAAAATTATGAAAATTAACATTATCTGAAAAGGTCTGTTAAGAAGAAGGAAGTTCACAACAAGGCTTAGGTGGAATTAAGTCACTGCTGTTGATTTTGAAGACACTGTTCCAATTTGTCCTGACAGCAAAATGTCAAGGAGTGTATTCAGCTTTAGAATGCTCCCTGTGTGGAGCAGGATGTTCTGTATTGTACACTAGACAGTCAAGAATGTTGTTCCTCTGATGTATTTTATGAAGTGGACAATTCACGATATAGCTAGGGTCTGCAACTTCATTAAAAATGCGATTTGAAAAACGTGCTTTACCTTGCTTCATGTTTACTTCCGTTTTCAACAAACACATTGCCCTAGGTATCGAAGTATAACATCACCACAGTATTTCTGAGCTGAACAAAAGCAGAAGTGTATTTGGACTTTTCTGTCACCAGAATAACTTTTTTTGGTAAGTGAAAGGGCGCCATCTGTGGTACATGGAGCTTTCAGAATTAGGAAATATTTGGGAGATGCAACAGTACAGTTACAGTAGAGCTCAGCTGGAAGTGTAAGCTTACTGCAGCCCCCTTTGAAGAGCAGAAAGATTCTTTGAGAATTGAGGCAATAGCTCAGAGTCAAGTTGTTTACACATCAGTAACCCAAGAATTTTGCATTACTACTTGCATTTAACAATTAAGGAATTCTTCATATGTTGAGAAAGACTGAGCCAACTGAAAAGAGTATTGTGCATCTTTTTTTTTTTAGTAATGGAAAGTTCTGGCTCATACTTTCAACATCTGTAATGTAGAAGGAATCACTGATCTGATTTTTCTTTCAAAAAGCCTAATATTGATGAAGAGTTTCAATGGCTGGCTTGCTTACTGTATTCACAAAACTTAAATTAAGTACTTATCTACAAACACTTGTATTTCTAAAACTAGATGACAGTTCCAAATAGTAGCAAATCAGGATTTTTTCCAAGCGTTCTCTGCTCAATGTGAATCCTAGGTTATCATACTAGTTCAGAGGATGTATTTATCTATAAACACAAAACCAATTAACTCAAGTTGTATTTACAAAGCATTCCATTCTGGGAGATAGAGGAATAAAGAATCTAGTTCATGGCTCTTCTATGTTTTCAATTTATGACCTCAGCCAACTATATCTGAGGGTTTTATTTATCCATTTTTTGTAAGTATGCCTAACAGTTTTTCATTTGGAGAAGGCATATGGATCTGAGCTCTCAAAATGAACTACCCTCCCATAGCTACAATCTCAAACAGCTGCAAAACAACAATGCTTGTAGCTAGTGACCTGATTAGTCTTTTATCTCACAAACTGCCCCCCCAACTAAACCATCTGAAAATTCTAATTTAAGTCCTGCCTAGATGATGCCTGAGGAAATGGTGCTCTGAAACCATAACATAGCCAATAATATACAACTGCTTGAAAATGAAACAACTCTTGAGTTGACACCCAAGTTCTATACCTGGACATATATTCCAGTTGAAATTTTATATCAAAGAGAAGGGGACATAAGGGTAACTTAGGGTTGTTGGTGGAGGTAGCATTCCCTGGGAGAGAACAGTAAATACATCTCTGAACCTTTCTGTTTTATAGAGGAGTTGTAAGGCTGAAATACAGAAATTGCTTTTGCTTATTTGACATAGAAGCAAAATCAAGTTGGATTCTAGGGTTAAAGCTGTTTAACCCCAGAAGTTTAAAGATAGGAGCTTCCAGCTCCTGTTCTATGTGGTACTTATTATGATGAACACCATGACTCTGATAACTCAATGTGAAAATACACAGAAATATTGGAGCTACCAAGCAGATCTTGCTGGACTTTTCAATGAGAGAATCTTCCTTTCTTTGATCTAAAAGTAAAGCTGGGTATTAATAACACACTAATAAGCAATTCTGCAATGCATGTAGGAGCTGGAAATCACAATTTAGTATCACTTTGAGGAAAGAAACAGTAGCAATACTTGACTGTTCATAATGTGACAAGTGAAAGGATTCTTCCATTTCCACCTTTAAACTTTATTTATTTATAATGGGAAGCAACCCCAGGGAAGAGTTACTCTTAAGAAAACTTGATAGGCTCCTCAGTTTGATTCACTTTCCTAGTATGTTGTTACTGATGATTAAGGACTGCTTTTTTGTTCATTTTGTGTTTCAGTAAATCTGCAGAATGAAACTGGAAGAAAACATTTTTAATAGAGCTGCTATTTCCAATTTACCAGTTCTTCTAAAAACTCATGGTTGTTTGGAACTTCAGGAATACTGGACTTGCCCTGTATTTTCTAATTACTAATTGAAGTAATTGCTGGAAGTGAAGGACTGCATGAAAAGCATTCTAAGAAGAAAAAAATGTGTAACTTGGTTGGTAGCAGGGGTATTCTTCCCTGACCTGCCTAGGAAGAATGCTTCCAACAATATCTGAAGTCCTTTTGTGCTTTAGGGGAAAAAAAAAAAAAATTGGCAAACTCTTCCTTTAATAGCAAACTACTTTATGCTTAGCCACAAAAATGTTACAAATCCAAGTGCACCGGCATAACAAATATTTCTACTGCCTACAAACAGGACAGCTGTTACAGAAAGTGGACTCTCTCAGCTTCTTCCTCTTTATTTAATCTTTGTAATGAGTTATTATTTGTGATAATCAATTATTTTCAGAACTGTTGCTCTTGAATACCACGTTTGATGAGACTATTTACCCACTAGGTTAGGTCTTAAAATATTGCACTCTCTCAAGTCTGTGAGTAGCACTGACATTTAGAGGATATGACAGTAAGAATACTGGAAAAAGGGCTAGTATTTAATCACTGTTGTTAATATTTGTGCAGCAGCACATCTGGGAAAATTGGAGGGGAGACATTTTTAAATGCTTCTGAGACTTCGTTACTCCATAACCTCAGAAAAATGTGGTTTTTTTTTTTTTTTTTTATTACCTTTACAATGGGTGCAAAAAGGGTAACAAAATAGTTATAAAGAGATAACAAATGGGTATCTTCATAGTTTTAATGATGTGCTTGCAGGATTTAAGTAAGTGTAACAGGTGGTCAAAGACATAGATGAAAAAATACTTAAGTATGAATAACCTAGTATTTCCTTAACCAGTTTTGTCTTTCCTGTCAGTAAGAATGGGCTTTAACAGCTGCAGTTCTTACTAATGGCCTTCTGGTGATGCACTCCCCAATAACAATTTCCAAAAAAGTTTTAGGCAACTCTGCAAAAAGGCATATTTTCTTAAGAAGAAATGCAATACAACTGTAGTTGATAAATGAAAAGCTAGTTCATTGGTTTTCACAGAAACTAATGAAAATGCACATTTCAAAGATAATGCCTTGGTGGGATCCTAACTCTACACCACCCTTTGCTGAAGCAAGGTTTGTTTTCAGACAAGATATTTTTCACTATTTTACTTTCCATAAAATAAAGAAGCTTAGGAAACCTTAGGATTTCACTGATGACTGGACTTGGAAGATAGTATGTGCTTATTTTCTACTAAAACAAACTAAGGATCCACTTCTTGTTGTCAAAGCAACTTTCTTAAAATAATGAATGCAATTCCTAGGAAAAACATGAAAATAAGAGATAACCTGTTGAATTCCCTCTCATGTTACAAGCCGAGGATAACAGGATTCAGAGTTTCCTATGTTTAACAGTGTAAAAAAATTCAGGATTCCCTCAGAGTCCCTCTGGTTGTGACAGTACCAGTGTAACAACCTAACCTGAAATCCATACTTGAGAAAGAGACCTAATTTCAACTTCTTTGTTAAGTTCTCTATGATAAACACGGTACATGAGCCAAATGACCAGGAGCTGGCTAACCTGGTAAGATTAACCTGACAAGATTACGTCATCAAAAGGCCATGGAGAGAAGAAATTGCAGCTTTGCTTCTTGAGTGCCATGTCTTTCTTTCAAATTTCATGGCATGGCAGGCTTGGTTGTGAATGCTTCTGTGAGAAGCCCACAGTATCTACAGGACTGGATTCCACTTCCTGAATTGAATAGTTTCAACAATTGCAAGTCAGACATGATGAACAAGTTCTGCCACAAAACTGTTAAATTAATGACATGAAAAGTTTAAATAATTGAAAAGACATGTACCTGTGTTGACATTTATTCTATACCTATAAAGCCATCCTGGTGTTCTCCCGAAGTGTTACTAGTTTTGAACTGAACTGATGCCTACTTCAGGAACAGTAACAAATTTTCCTAATGCTGTAGAAATCCCCTGTTTTAAAAAGACTTTAAAATTAAACAGAAGTGTGATACATATCTATGGAGGTTAAGTATTTCAGAATAAAATATTAGTACTGTTTTTATCCTTCTGTGAGAGTCTGGATGGTGACTGGTTAATTTACGACAAACAAAACAGTATCTTATTTTATCAGAATAAAGCAGCATTACTTTGCTGTCAAGAGGGCATATGGCAAAGAAACAGTCCACCTCTCTAACAGAAGAATATTAACTCTCCAGAAAAGCTATGAATGCTGACACTGTTATCCTTACTTGCACACTTTAGGGATGCATACATAAGGAAAAGCAGTAGGATGAATCTTGGATTTTCCCAAATGACTGTGAAACATTCCTTAAATCTTCGTACACTTGCACTTGCATTAGCATACTAGCAAATTAAGGCACAGACTCTGTGTACTACTTACAAGCATACAAACTAACAAGAATGTTTCCTATTGCTCTTGAAAAATATCTCTGGGCTACCTGAAGTACAGAACTAAGTAAATATATCCAGTACACTTATAATGAAGTCTTAATTTATGCCACCAAGTTTTCCAAGCACTACACTTTCATGGGTATATGTATACATATGCTTCCTTATCTCCAAGAAAAAAATCACTTTACAAAATGCAAAGAAGCACTCACCATTCCTTATACCTGGATACTGACAGTACCACCTCAAGTACAGGTGACGTGCTCCCACACAACCATTCACTGTTGTAGCTGGACACTAATTCCTATGGAACAGACAAATTCTTCTAGACTACACTTATTTTGGTCACACATAGCCCTAAACCACCACTCAGCACTACTGCAAATATACTTTAGAGAGCAAAAGATGTTGCGGACAATAGAAAAGCCACCCTAACAGAAATAAAAATGTAAGGTAGCCACTGACTTCACTACATCTCAATCCCACTGTAACACTAAAATATAAGGCTAATTAACATTCCAGATGCTGTGTTACTTACAATCCCTGTTTCTTACTTGCATTAGCAGCAACTGGTATCCCTTGATCTGAACATTTTAGTAAATTCCTAGAAATATTTTAAGCACCTTAATGCTGGAACTCAGACAGGGATACTGTAACTTGTTCCTATTTCTATGCAGAGCCCTAGAAAACAATTCCAGCTGCAAAGAGGACCCAGAGTCAAAGTAACAAATGGTGCATTTCCTCCCTCCCCTATCTAGTAAGTTTTTATTCTTTCTGGCTTTTTTTCTTTAATATATATTTATATGTATATATATACAAACACAAGGTTTATATTCTTGGTGCATTTAAACCTTGTTTATCCCCAGTCTTTTGATATTTGATTGCAATTATGTAAGAAAAATAGAAGGTTAGTATTTCAACTCTGCTGTTCCCTGTCAGAGGCTTTAGACATACTTCTTTCCTTTTGGTTGTTTGAACAACTTCCTCGTGCCACACAGAAGTAGTATTTTCCTTTGGACACTATGCATGGAATGTTCTTTTGTTCACAATAAACTTCTGCATGCTCCATCTGCATTCTGAGAATTTTTACCAATTTAAGGGAAAAAGTCAGGATCAAAAGCAAATATAGCAAAATATCCTTTAGATCCTCTAAGATCAATGATATTCATTATCTGCTGCTATCATTAATAAACCTCTTTTTCTTGGCCTACTACTTTTACATATTCTTTGGAAGGCAGATAGTTTGCGGTATTTCTTAGCATGCGCAGTCAAGAATTTATATTGGTCTTTTTTTCTAAAATAAACATAGGTCACTATGTAAAAGAAACTTTTACTGAATTCTGATGGCATTGTAGGAGAAAAAAAGGCATGATTGAAGTAGACCACATAAAAAGTCAGAAGTATTTCTCTCGTATGGTAATAACTGCACAAGTAATTCAACTACAAAAAAAATTCTGGATTTTTCCATTCAGTAAGCATGTTTGCATCCAGAATCTAACTGACCTTCACGCCTAAAACAAAGTATCAACTAAATATATCAGCTGCAGAAAGAATTAAAAAAAAAAAAAAGCCTCTAGCTGCAATACTTGTCAAAACTGTCTTCAGTTTTAAGGCCAACACGTATGACAATCCCCACATTAGTATGTTGACATACAGGACAGGAATAGCAGAGTGAGAGCACAGCTTAAAGTAGAATACCTCTGAAAAATGTCACTAGCAGTTATTTGCTGTGTAACAGATAAAAGCCACAGTCCCTTAAATTTATAGTATGTGCTTTCCTATGTACATGTAACCTAAATTACAGTACTACTGTGACTGGATATATAGCATTTCACTGTATATATCTTTAATGCAGGTGTAGACACCATTCAAGATGGTATACCAGTTAATTTCAAAGTAATTCTAGAAGAATATTGCAAATAATGCTGTATAAATGCATAGTGTTTGAGGGAAAAAATTACTTCACTGGAAAATAAAGTCCCAGACATTGAGTTTGGCACTTCATCACTATGTCACTTTCTTTTTGATTGAAGACAGCTCTTTCTGAATCTCACTGAATTTTGGCCGGTTTTCTGGCTTGTAGTCCCAGCATCTCTGCATTATTTTATATATTTCTTCTGGACATTTTTGTGGTGCAGACATTCGGTAGCCTAGTACACAGAAAAAGTGGGGAAAACTTTTAGTACTGAAAACTGATGCATATTGACAAATCTAAAAAGATAAGAACAAAGTTCAAGACCATTTCATTAAAAAAGACCTTCAAGGCAATATGAGGAACATCTTCAATACATAACCTATAGATGAGAGATAATTATGAAACTAATTAAAGCTCGGGTACCAGTGACATTTAAGTTGGGCATCCTAAATTGTCAGTTTGCTCCTCATCTCTAATAGCAGCAACATGCACAGATTTGTTTCCTGTATCTTAGGAAGTAGCTATTTCTACTATTAAACCTAATAGTAGTAGGTTTTCAGTTTTGTTTCCTTTCTCCCCTGCAGTGAAGAAACTGATAACAAAAATTAAGATGGGAGTAAATTTCTTCGCTCTTTTTGATGATGTATCAACTTTTAGTCTCATGTTTCTTCCTTTTTTGGCTCCTTAAGGAAGTCCTTCCCCATTTGCACTTCAGTAATTAATTCTTCCTCCCTCTGTTTTCTTAACTTTTGTATCTTTCCATCTTATCTCAACTCTCTTTCTCTTCTGGTTTGCTTAGATAGGCAGTGGCTTCTACACCTCTGCTGCCATCAGCCGAAGGAGTTCTCTGATTTGGCAATGAGCAGGAGAATGGACAATCAGTTAAGTAAATTAGCAGCTAATCATTCAAAAGTCACAGGTAAGTGGCTATTCAGGCACATCATCAATACCCTGGACCACAGAGGTGTAACTCACAACAATGAAGACAATTTCCCAATGAGTAGGAAGTTGGGAAAAATGCCAGGAGGATTGTATGTATGAACAAGGAGCTCCTGGACAAAATCAAACACAAAATCAGGTAATGGGAGGAATACAGAAATGCTGTCTGAGCCTCCAGGGATGGAGTTAAGAAAGACAAAGCCCAGACGGGATTGAATCTGGTCGGGGGTGTCAAAGACAACAAGCAGTCCTTCTCTAAGTATGAAGGGGACAAAAGGAAAGCTTGAAAAAATGTGTGCCAACTGCTGAATGAGGCACTGAGCAAATCAGCAACACAGGACATGGAGAAGGCTGAGGTACTGAATGCCTTCTCCATCTCAACCTCTATTAGCAAGACCAGCCTTCAGAAATCCCAGGCTCCAGGGATCAGTGGGAAAGGCTGGAACAAGGAAGATGCACCCTTGGTGGAAGAGGACCTGGTCAGAGAATACTTAAGCACACTGGACTCATTTAAGTCCATGGGCCCTGATGCACCCCTGCGTGCTAAGAGAACAGCCTGATGTCACTGCCCCACCATTCCCAATAATCTTTCATACATCACTGTGACTACTGGGAGAAGTACCTGAAGACAGGAGTAAAGCAAATGTCACCCCTGTCTTCAAGTCAGAGCACCCAGGGAACTGCAGGCTGGTCAGCATCACCTTGATCCCAGAAGGTGATGGAGCAGCTAATGCTGGAAACAATTTCGAGGCACCTGAAGGACAAGAAAGTCATCAGGAGTAAGCATGAAGAAAGTCAGCAAAGGTTCACTAAGAGCAAGTCATGCTTGACCAATGTGAGAAACTTCTTGAATGAGATGAGTGGCCTGGTACATGAGGGGATTTCACTACAAAATCCTCACAAAGACACCTTTGAATTATGGGCTAGATGACCAGACAGGGAGGTGGACTGACAACTGGCTGAACAGTGAGCCCTGAAGGGAGGCAATGAGTGGTACAAAGTCTGAGTGGAGCTCCAGGGTCAGCTCTGGGTCCAGTTCTGTCTCACATCATCATTAACGCCCTGGATGATGGGGCAGCTGCACCCTCGGCGAGGCTGCTGGTGACGCCGAGCCGGGAGGAGGGGCTGATACTCCAGAGGGTCGTGGTGCCGTCCAGAGGGACCCGGACAGACAGGAGAAAGCGGCCGACAGGAACCTCAAGAGTTCAGGACGGGAAGAGCCAAGTCCTGCAGCCGGGGAGGAACAACCCCAGGCACCGGCACGGGCTGGGAATGCCCAGCTGGGAAGCAGCTTGTCAGGAAAGGCCCTGGGGCTCCTGGTGAGCACCAAGGGTTGAACATGCACCAGCAATGAGCTCTTCCAGCACAGAATGCTAATGGCAGATTGGGCTGCACTAGAAGGACGACTGCAGCAGGTTGAGGGAGATCATCTGCCCCCTGTTCAGTACTGGTTGAGGCAGATCTGGCGTGCTGGGTCCAGTTCTGGGCTCCCCAGTACAAGACAGACACAGGCACAATGGAGAGAGTCTCATGAAGGGTCACTGAGATGATGGAGACGCTGACGCATCTCACCTATGAGGAAATGCTGAGTGAGCTGGAGCAGCACATCCTGGAGAGGAGAAAGCTCAGGGGGATCTCAGCAATGTATATCAACACCTGCAGGGAGGGTGCAAAGAGGACCAGGTCCAGGCTCTTTCCATGCCCAGTGACAGGACACAGAGGTGATGAGCACACACTGAAACATGGGAAATTCCTCCTGAGCATCAGGAAACACCTCTTCCTTGTGGGGGTGATTGAGCAAAGGTTGCCCAGAGAGGTGGTGGCATCTTCATTCACGGAGATATGCAAAAGCCATCTGGGTGTGATCCTGCTTGAGCTGGGTGGTTGGATCAGATGACATTCAGAGGTCCCTGCACACCTCGGCCATTCTTTGACTCTGTGATTCCATGAATTGTACCACACGTAGCTCTGAGCAAATGACAAGCAGTGCACAGTGAGGTGCATTGACACACAGCTAAATGCAGCTCTGCGACTCCTGACTCACTGCACACGTCTCTGTATCTCTCTTCCTAAAGAACAGTGCAAGGACACTGACCTCTTAAAACAGGTAAATCTGAGAAAAAGTTTTGCTTTTTTATACTGCATGCATCTGCTCCAGGTACTGGATGAATGCATGTAACTTCAAACAAGAATGGCTTGGGCTCTAGGATTTGATTTGGCCTTTAAGGAGAAACTTTAGTATCATCTACAGTGCTTATAAAACTATAACAAATACTGACAATGTGTGTAAATCAGCAAACCAGGTTTTTTTTGTTTGTTTGTTGTTTGTTTTGTTTTAAATCATTTAGAAGCTTTACTAGCTTAGAACCTATTTATAAATTATACAGTAGTACTATGTAGGGAAGGAACAGTTCTGAAATGCCACTAAAGATGATGAAAATAAATCAAAGTCCTGAAATCCTGCTCACAGTTATTTGCTATTTTAAGTAAAAGCCTTTCGATTATTTTGTAAAAGAGAAATGCAGCTTGCAATGCTCACCTAGCTTACCATTCTCCACTATAATTGCTAAATCCTTCTATGAAATGATTTAATAAAGAAGATGGAATGATACAGATTTTTTCCTGGCAGTTCAGAATATTTATACCTGCATTAGCATAATCTTAAATAATTCATTCTGTTCAAGCTTCTGCTTTGCACAGCAGTAAATCCCTCCTTTCCATCTCACCTGTTAGTTCTGCAACAATGAAAGCCAGCATGGGTAAGTCTTCCAACCTTTAAGTTACTGGTCACTGTGTTCCTTTTTTTTCAAAAGGTCTTACTCCTCCCAGAGAGCTAGATTCAGCAATTTAGAAAACTTTGTATTATTTTTGCTAAAAGTGCTACAGAAGTCGTATCTTATTTCTTTGCCATTTTACACTGTATCCTTACAATTCATCCAGCATTTCTTTCACTCCCTATGAGTAATTACCTTTCTCAACTTGCTCCCGTGCTTGTTGGTTGGTCATCCCAGGGTATGGGCATACTCCTAAACTGAAGGTCTCCCATAAAAGGATTCCAAAGCTCCATACATCACTCTCGGATGTGTATCTCCCTAAGAAAACGAAAGCAAACCCTTAGCTTAACATAAAGAGAGATTGGAATTTCAGATAATTATGGCCCAAAATTTCCTGTAAAGGTGAAAGTGTTACATTGGCAAGCTTCAGGCAAACCAAAGCTGTAGCTTCTAATAATACATTCTACAGATTTCACAGTCTCCAGTATTTCAAAGAGTGAACAAATTATATTAAAGCCAATACCTTGGAGTAACAGAAGCTAACCGTACACAGACCATACCACGTCAGTCACACAATTTAAGAATTTCTTTCCTTCTCAATGTACAAAAATATTTTTCTTTCAATATAAAAGGACAGAAAAATGTCAGGGGTTCCCCCCCCATTTAAAACCACTTTCCATTTGAAATATTCTTTAAAAAAATTACCTTTCCCAGTTCTCTATATTAGCATGGCAATGTTTATTCTGAGAGGAGTTACCACCTACACTGTTTGTAAGTGTGAAGCAGGCCTGGTTCTCATGCTTTGAGAAACTGATCTCTGAAAACCAAAGTATGGCTTTGACCTGAAGAACTGATGCACTCAATCAGTTTAAGAAAAAAAAAAAATCAGGTCTGCGGGTTCCGTTGCCTCCAACTACGCTTCAGAGATAGCAAAAGAGATAATTGATAGATAATTGACTTCTAAGCCTCTTTCTGGAATGACAGCTTTCTATTACAGGAAAATGAGACGTTTTGGAGCAGATATTTCTACTGTCCCTGATGGATTCACATAAGGAAGTTAAGACTCCTAGCCTTTTGCAGCAAAATCAGTGAAAATGTTACCTTAAAAATCTATTTTCAACATTACCTTCAATGTTTCTCATGACTGTTCTCCTTTGTTCCATACTGTTACTTTGTATTTATTTGTCTTTATTCTTTAAAAACATCACTTGTGAATGTATTGTTTGTTTATCTCTAACCATCAAACAAACCAAACTAAGCCACTTCTGACTAAGAAAAAAAGGAAAATACATGTAAATTATAGTGACAGTTGATGACAGTGACAACTGTTCTGACGTCAGAAAATTCAGTTTACTCTTAGACTAAATATCACTTCCAGCTGTGCTATGTTAGCTTGTGTGCCTCATAGTTGGCAATTATGGATATTCACTATGCTCTTTGGAGTAAGATTAGTTTTCTTGTCTGTGTATCAACTCCCCACAGTTTGGCATCCAGTAATTTAAGACTTTTCACTGAAAGCATTCAGCAGATACAAGATAGGTGATTAGCTGTTTTTTTTAAATGAAGTACAAGTTCTGTACTGTTAATTGTATTTTCTGCTATTACATTATCTGAGGGGAGAAAAAGGTGATCTGTTTAGGAAAAAACCCCAAGTCCTCCCCACATTACTATTAACATCACAAATAACTCAAAATATTGTAGGGATAAAATACATGTACTAGACGTATTTTAATTTGGAAAGACCGGGAAGTAAAAATATCCTATACTTCTCCTAACGTGTGCTGGTTTTGGTGGGATGGAATTAATTTTATCCACAGTGGTAGGTACAGGGCTGTGTTTTGGATTTGTGTTGAACTTGGGTTGATAATAAAATTTTTTTTTTTTTATTGCTGAGCAGGGATCACACTGAGCCAAGGCCTTTTCTACTTTTCACACTGCCATGCTGGTGAAGAATTTTGGGGTCCTTGGGAGGCTGGGAAGGGACACAGCCAGGACAGGTGACACCAACGGACCAAAGGGATATTCCAGACCTTATGGCATCATGCTCAGTGTATCAAGTGTGGGGGAAGAAGGAGGAAAGGAGGGACATTTGGAGCAATGGGGTTTGCCCTCCTAAGTCACCATAATGGTGTGGAATGGCACTGAACAGCACTCACACAACCAAAGGTTCCCTTCCTCAAAAACCCCTGTGTCATCTGAATTTTGCTTACGACTTCTGACACAATGCCCTAACCACTCCACTTGCCCTACTTTGGTTTATAGCCTTCACAACTTGTGTTTTTTCCTAATTTAAAATACTTTAGTGACCGCTCTTAATCTGTCATACACAGTGACGTCAGCAGAGACTAAAAAAGAACTTTTTTGTACCTTCTTAAGCACATTAGCATTCATGTAACGGCCAAATGACCTGATTCCTCATTTTCCTCCAACCTTTGAATCTTGATACTAAAGACTGACACGACCAGTGGTTGCCAACTAGTTTTGAAATACTGCAGGTTTGGTTTTATTTCATTTTGTTATCTTAAATACCTCCAGTCTTACCTACACAAATCAATGCAATTTTTATAGCCTTATTACTAGAATGGAAAACAATAAAACATAATCCAGTTAGTTTGACTCGTACCTTTCAAGGGAGTGGAAAGAATAATCCTTCAAAAACACAGAGAAACGTTTTATGACATTTTGAAAGTCAAATATTAAGACTGCTGAACATATTAACAGATGTTTGAGAGAGCTTATTTCCCAAACACTACAGAAAATGACTTATAGCTGCTTGAATATGCATGTGCTTTAGGAAACACAAAATAAGTAGATGTTAATCAACAATCCCCCCCTCTCCTGTACTGTGCATAAAAAAAAGACTCAGCAGAACAAACTGAAGGTGCTGTCACAGGAGCTTGTTTCCTGCTAAATGTAGCCAACTGGATCACATATGGTTATAAGGATAGGTTTTCATAATATATCAAAACCACTGTATGCATTTCCAAAATAACAAAACTAAAAACCCTAACCACTTTTTATAGTGGATCAAGCACCCAAAAGGGCAAAGCGTTCACCAGTGAATGCTGGCAACACTAACACCTCTTAGAATAATTGGTAATACAGGATCACTTACTGCAACTAAATTTACTGTCAGCCTTTTAAAGGGAAGATCTGCTTTACTGTGTCGTGTCATTAGCTGCTGCAAAAGTGCTAATGAGAGGAAGCATTCTGCTATCAATCATAACTCACAAACTTATGATTTCCAAAAAAAGGCTTTAAAAGATGGCAGAAATATTTATAGACACTTCAAACGAGGAATTTAAAAATATTTCATTCTATGTACTCAACTACAGAACTGGTGGAGAGAAGTACATTCGAAACATGCCATCATTTATTAAATGTGCTGCTTCCTCACAGCCCACTTTACCTAGAAGAACTTATTTTTCTAGTTTCATATATGCAAAAAAACCTAAGTACAGCTGCTTCTGTTTCTATTCTGGAACTATTATCCATTTAGTGTGGACCACTTCCCTCAGTGATATATAACCAATTTTTATCCCCAATATAACGGCTTAGTGATACACAAAAATGCAGGTAAAAGAAAAAAGAAAAGAAAAACTGCGGGTTAAAAAAACCCAAAAACCCAGTGACTATATTTTTCACCAATGCAATGAGTTATCTAACACAGTGTTCTAGTACATTAACATTTTCTACTGTTTTCAATGAGGGGCCATAAATATGCAGAACTTGCCATTCATTTTGCTAACGATCATAATTTAGATGACTGACAAGGCTGTCTACAAGAATGAGTCAGCAACAGAACCAAAGCACTCTGCTATTCCTGCATAATAGCAATTCTGATGTTGCTGCCTTATTCTTTTTCGAAGGCAAAACTGTGTTTTTTACATAAATCAGACTGAAATACTAAAATTATTTTAAACATAATTCTTTTGAACAGGGGAAAAGGCATATTGTACATATATACACTCGAACATTGTGGCTCTGAGGCTCTTTACTGAACTTCGGAATTTTTTTTTTTTGCAAGACAATCCAAGTTATGTCCTTACCATAGTTCAGAGCTTCTGGAGCAGTCCACTTGATAGGAATCTGCTTTAGGCCTGATGATGAGTACACGCCATCGTCCTCTTGCCGGGACATCCCAAAATCGCTTATTTTCAAAATGTTGCTTTCACCTACCAAGCAATTCCTTGCAGCCAGGTCTCTAAGAAAAAGAAATAAACACCCAAATTTTTACAGGTTTGAAAGCACTTGGAAGTCATTTAAACTGACTGAGCTCCTCAGCCAAGACAGTGGTTCCTCTAAGAGGCTTATTTACAAAAGGGTAAAAAACATTTCACAGCAGTTGTGGGGAAACAGAAGTGAGGGAAGTGGAAAAAAAAGTCAGAAATAATCCTATGAAGAAATGAGATGCTCCAAGGGCCTGAACAGAGATTCCCCTGCAGTCCACAGAAAGGAGCCACAGCGGAGCAGGGGAGGAGTGTGAGGCGGAAGGAGAAGCACTGAGGAGCTGTTATGGACTGACCAGAACCTCCATTCCCACTCACCCCTCAGGGGAGGAGGTGAAGGATTCCAGAGTGAAGGAGTGCCTCAGAAGAAGGGAAGGGGAAAAGGTATTTCAGTTTTATTTCTCAACATCCAACTCTATTTTAATTTGCAACACATTACATTCATGTTACCCAAGTTCAGTCTGTTTTGCTACGATGGCAATTGGTAGGTGATTTCCTTGTCTTTATCTTGACCTACAAGTTTTTCTGTCTTATTTACTTCCCTGTCCTGTTGACAGGGGTGTCTGGCAGCCAGGCAAAGTTAACTCATCAGAACTGCCCTCAGTGGTCACAGAAATAAACCCCAGGTTAGTGAATCAGATCCTATGTAAAATGAAACAGAATTTGAAGAAACGTCCTGAAATGTGTTCAGGATGTGTTTCAATGAGAAAACAGAGAAATGGCTTCATCTTCTCTCTGCCTATTAGAGTTTCTATCAAAAGTTAAAAGTTACTCAGCACAGAAAAGGAATTTTGGTTCAATGATGGATGAGAAGCTCAGAAAGTCAACTCCCTCCCTTCATCTCAGACTTTTTTTTTTTGTAGATTAGGAGACATCATGTAGTAATACCTGATAGAAGACCTACTGTGGCCTCTCTATATGCTAATTATATATTATAAACATAACATATGTATATTAAATTTCAGTGTCTCACAGCTTATTAAAATACAACATAATAAAGTACATATTATTATTCCCATTGTGATAAAACATAAGAAAATTTTAAAGGGAGAGATATGTTAAACAAGAGAATTAATTCTACACCATCAGGAACATCATGGGCAAAATATTTTTAAACTAAACTTACTGTGGTTTTGTTTAGCTTAAATAGCTAATATGCTCACAAATGGCTTGCCGTACATGAATATTCCAGAAAAACTACATTAGATTTGATGTTTTACATTGGAGCTGTAGCATAGTTTTGAAGTGAATCTCCTGAGTACTTAATGCACATTCATTGGTTTTTGAAGAATGAATTTGGTGCATGCAAACTACACTGCTCTTGGAAGAAACTAACTTAGAATTCTGCCCATGATGTGCATGAAATTTGTTTCTACAGCTACAGAATTTTGTTTCTATGGACTTTGTTTCTACAGCTAATGCAGAAAGAAAGGTCTGAACCAGTGGCAAACAGCTTCCAACATTACCCATGGTGGGGACATTAATGACAAAGGACTGAAATATAGTTAAAGTAAAAGTCTTGAGCCATATTTAAGGATGCTGAAGCTCATACATCCACTTTGATCAGCTCATCCATATTGATATTGGGCTATGTTATTTGATATGTAGACAGAGCCTAGGTATCACCCTAAATATTATAACTTGATTTAAGAATTTGAACATAAATTTGACTCACACAGCTTTTCTACCACTAAGAACATTTGCAGTTCTAGAGCTTGAGTGATATAAATGAAGTTATTCTTGTGGTTTGAGAAGATGGACGACTAAAAAAACAAATCTGAACTCACAGACACCAGCTGAAGATGTGCACAAATACACAAAGTAGCTCAGTGTGCATTGTGTTACGTAGTTTGATGTTAGCATGTGGTATTGTTATATACAGCTACACTGGTTAAAGCAAGTGAGCTGCAAAACAAAATCAAATTGTTATTGCTTATACTCTAGTGCATAAAAAGTATTGCCATGTAACTTCAAGAATTTATGGCTAAGGTTACAATCATACTTCAGTAATTAGTTTTTTTATCGTTTTACTCCATATAATCTAGATTTTGCAACTGATGCACATAAGGAGTGGAAAAAGTAATGAGGTTGTATCTCAAAGAAAATTTACAGTTAATTGAAATCACAGGCATCTCCCTACCTGATGTCTGACCTAGTATTTAAACATATTGAGTCAGGTTAAGAAAAATCTATATACTGAGATGCCTTAGGTTTATTCCTCGTGCATAAGTCTGATTATTAGGGAAAGCGGATCGTAAATAATATGCACAGTACAGAGCTTATAAACAAAGATTACACTCAGTTTGCATAATTTTTGTAAGTTTTGTATAGATGAATTTTCTTTTTCATGCAGAATCATCTAGACAAAAAGCTCTTCATCTCTCCTGAAAATTGACTAAAACATTTCCATGAAAATTAACTGGTGTTTGTGGAAGTTGGTAAAGACTGTGACACTCTGTTCAGGATATATGTAAATTAACACTACAAAGAGCAAATTAAATGTTTGCACATTATGAGCCTCGCAGTATAAATACCTTTGTCTGGTTTTAGCTAAAACTCTCCCATTTTTGATGCTATAATACTCTGTATTACTTTCAATAAATCATTTGTGTTAATAAAGTCTTGTGAGCACTTCATATATTTCCTTCTGAGACAAGCAAATTTTTCCATCTTCATGTGTATTATAGGCGCTTTCCCTCACTTATTTAGAAAATACTTTAGATGTGATACTTTCATTCCTCAGGCATACAAGTGTCCCAAAGTTAGATTATCTTGTTAGTCTTTCTACTGTCAGTTTACATCTGTTTCATATCCTCAGTGATTTGCTGCTTAATTTTACAGATAATTTTCATACACATTTGCATGCTTAAAAGCATTTTTAAAAACAGTTACACTGAAAGCTATAGGTACCTCAAATTTTGGGGGGTTTTTTTACTATTATTCTGAGGGTTTGGTTAAGATTTTTCTGTATTTTTCAAATAAATTCTTCACAGTATCTCTTTATGTCTGACAGATTCCTTTAAAAGGATGTTCTTATTTTTCAGTCTAGACACAAGAGAAAAACACAGAAGATGCTTTTGGTCAATGTGATTTATTACAAAATTTATACCCAGAATCTGGAAACAAAATGGCATCAGCAACTATTACTCCCATTGCTTTAAAATAATAAATTATGACATTAATTTTCTTCCAGTTTCCATGATTCAAGTTAATTTCTATTTTCTACAGACAGGAGTTCTAGTATAATAGTGTTAAGGGGCTTATAAAGACCCTTTACTTCTGAACCTTCCATATGAAATCCACACAATGGAATTTCACTCCATATGTAGGATAAACAACATGAATTACGGGAAACATGAAAACGTAAATACAGAGGTCTGATGGCCAAAACTAACTACGAGAAGTCAATATTAAAGATAACATCAGTGTCAAATATTTATAGTAAATCACAGTAAATCACAGCAAATCTTTCTACATGGACATTAAAAAACCAAACCAAATCAAACAAGTAAACAACAACCCCCCAAAAAACAACAATGACAACAAAACCCCTGCATACCAACCCCTAAACAAAAAACTGCACCAAAATCAACTACATTCTATTTTTCTTCCCCCTGAAAAACCAGTATGTTCTATTTGCTTTCTCTGCCTTCTCCCTAATGTTTCCTAAAGCCAACATCCTGAAGAAATAGGGAGATAATTGCATGAAATTAGGTGTATCTGTTTAGGAGTTTTTTTTATCTCCTAAAGCATTTGCTACTTAAAGCAGTAATTCCATAAAACCAGTATTTATCCTTAACACAGTAAGCAAGAAAACATTATTTATTTACATTGTGAAAGATCTACAGATTGGGCACAAATTACACTGAGGTGCTACAGAGTATGTTCCTTAGTAAAAAAAAAAGCTGACTCTCACTATTTAATACCAAGATGATGTAAGTTCCTAGTACTGCTGGAAACAAAGTGCCTTCCCCCCAGCTACTAACAAGTAAAAAACTAGTATGTAATTTGGAAATTTCCTTTTTAAGCGCTGCTCTGCAGTCTCTATAAATACAAACAGGACATCTCCTAGGGATGTCTAATATGGGTTGAATCTGCTGAAACTGTAAGAGAGAGCTCGTAGGACTTTTGCTGAAAATTCAACAGCCAGTTAAAGGAGGAAGTAGAGGCAACTTCTCCGTGCTGGGAGTTGTTACCATCTGGATTCACATCTGTCAGTAAAGATGTAAACCTACTAAACCTTTCTGTAAGAACATTCTTACACTCCCTCGACCCCTCAAAGGAACTACAGAGCAACTACCCCCTAGCATTGCAATGGGATTCCGTGAGTTAAAGCAAATCAAAACAAGAGAGTAAACTCCTCATTACTAAACCAGCAGCACAGACTGCCTCACTGAACTAATTAGCCATTTTATATTCCATCCCTGGATCGTGCAGTTAAAATACTCTTAAGTGATAAAAGCAAGTAATTAATTAGTGAACAGGATCAGTTTATCTCCTCTGCACATTAAGTCCAATGAAAATAGTCTACTACCTAAACACAACAGAAAGGGGCAGGAAGTGAAACTACAAGATAAATTGTAGGGGTTTGTGTGGACTGTAAGACACTACCTCACCTTCAAACACCAGATGTAATTTTCAAAAAAAATCAAAACAAACCTATTTCAGAACTTTCTTGATATGTGTATTTAAATTATGCTGTATGTGGAGAGTAAAACAAATAATATGTGCCTAGTAACAGACTGGGAAAATATTAGAGGGTTAGAAGAACATCCTTTCATGTGTTCTGTGTTTTCTTCCCCCTTTTTACTTTGATTTAATTGTTTCTTCACATTATTTTACCTATTATGAACACCAATGGAGCCATATTAACTACAATGCTAATAACTTCTCTCAGTTCCTCATATAATGCAAGCCCATCTTCATAGATGAACAGTGCTGGCAAACCAGAGAAACTCTAAGTTGGATGCAGTAGTGATTTCTCAACAATGTCAGGTGCTCTGCTTGTTATCCACAGTTTTGGATATTGCTCAGTTCTTCTCAACTATAAAATACGCAACTTTTCCCACCTCACAGCATCAGTGACATTCAATCACTCTTTCTAAAGCACTTCACAGTTTTCAGATGAAGGACTTAAAAATTTTCCAAAAGGAACTCCAAAGATAAAAAGTTACAAAACAACCCCCACAAAATTGTATTCAGTAGCTGAACACAACTGCCAACTTATTGTCTGCCACCCAGATATGACTCAAAGGACTGTACAGATCTACTGACACATTAGGAAACTTTTATCTTGAGTTTTATTTTGGTAGGCTACTGTGTGCCCTCCATTTTCCTAGCAGGGCAAGTTTTCTGTACCAGCAATTTTAAAAGAGATAAAGAAGGGGATAGTAGACAATGAGCATTTTCTGAGAAAAATTAAAGCAGTAGACTATGAAGATGGAAATGAAGCAATAAATTGCTGCATCATCTATTCCTCCCCTCTTTTTCCTTTTTCTGAGGTTGTCTTCACAATGCGTGCTCCTGGAACAGAAACATTCCTATCAGCAGCATCTAAATGGTTTTCATCTGCATTGTTTCTCAACTGTTTAAGAACTTAATAGTTATTGCCTGTATTCTTCTGAACAGTTATTTTGATGAAAATGGCATCATAGTCATTTTAGTCTATAATAGTCCTCTATGTGTTGATATCCCTGCAAATTTTTATAACCCGTTTTTCCTTTGCACTGCTGATTACATGTAATACGCTGAACAAAATGTCTAATTCTCTTTTTTTTCCTCTTGTGCTGTATCTTGAAACAAAGGTTTGCAATCCAATTTCTTCTGTGTGTCTATTTTAATGAAAAAATAAAGGTCTGGACAGTCATTGGAGTAGAAGATAGGCAACTTCATGGAGATCCTACAATATTAGAGCAACTGGAAAAACATCTTCTGGAAATCCTTAATGACACGACAAACAGAGGAATAATACCTCTGCTGGGTTCCATGCAACCATTCCTAAGCTCTTGGGTTTTGACAGAAATATTACAGGACAAACATAGGTACATTTGAGAAACATGTAAGACTTTTAATAGTCCTGAAAAATCTCTTCAATAGTAACTGAATTACAGGGGAAATTAAGTGTCCAAAAAATAATTATCCAAGATGTATCAGAACACAAGTTTACATTTTGTGCTTGATAAAATTACAGAGGACTTAAATCACAGTGTCTTCCATTTCCATAACCAGTCACACAAGTAGATTGTATTATTCATAAGAAGAAAAATACCATTTTCAAGAAAAAATTTTCACTATATCATTCACAGAAGCAACTAAAATGAAATACAACACTAGAGCACACAGTTGTGCTAACAAGTGCATTTTTATTATAATACCACGGCTTTATTCAGCCTGTGTGGTAACATAAGACTTGTTACAATGAGTGTCCTTGCCTTTTTAGACCAGGAGGATCCCTCAATTTAGCCCTTAATTCTGAATTTAGTTTTGAATTAATCTCTTCCTTATTCTATTCTATTCTATTAAAATGTAATTGATTTCTCTGTACAAAAGCATTAAATATTGGTTGAACTTGTCTACAAAACTGGAAACATTTGAAGAGGTAGACCAGATATGGTCAAAGATCATATTCCCTTGTCCATTATATATTAGTGATAGAAAAGCCTGCATGCTGGATTTAAAGAAAATGTCTAAAGCAGAGTTGCTTCTATTGTTGAGTTTCTGATGATTATGGTTTTTAGAAAATAAACTTTTCATTCTATTAAACAAAGTCATTCCCTAGTGTTAATATCATAATGTATTAAGTTCAAATGACTAATAATGCAAAGCAGAGCATAAGAAATTGAAAAACACTGCAGGTGCCCAAGAAACCAAGAAATTCAAAAGCATAATTAGAATACGAGTCACTTTTCCCCCCACCTTTTTCACTAGAATTAAATAAAATAGCAGTATAATACAGTACTTGCAGGGTTTTTCAAGTCCTCCTAGTGAAAATGGAAGTAGTTCAAAGTCTTTCTATCTTCTCAGGCTAGATTTAAGTACTTGCCACAGGTCAATATCAAAGTTCATCTGAGGCAGGTAGCAACTCTACTGCTTTTTCAACAGCCAGCACCAATAATGTGGTATTCAGTAGCTGTAGTTCAAGTTATCTCTACATGCATTTCAATCACTTAAATTTACTTTTGCTCCTACAGCAGACAGCTATGGATTAAGATTTTAAAAGTAACAGATAAGCATGGAGTAACATTCATGACTTTTCAGTAGATAAAGTATTTTATAGGAACTAGACCCTGGAATACTTCATTAACGAAGGTAAAAAAAAGGTAAAGGTAATAATCAGGCCACAAAGAAATGGAATCATCCAGCATAATAAAGGTAAAAGACACTACATATTCATGAAAACAATACACAAGGAATAAGAGAGAAACTAAATAAATTGTCTGATTAGAAATCAGGAGGAAAAGACAGAGCAGAGAAGTAGCAGAATCAAGCAGCGCTAGACAAGGGAATTGTGTTGCAGTCCTAAGCTGAGTGGCTAGAAAGTGAAAAAAAGAAACCTTCTGAATTTTTATGAGACAGTCACAAAGAAAGCCAATAGCAAAGAGAGAAAAGTCAGACACATTTTAAGGTAATTATTTCTCTGGGGATGTTTCTTATTTAGGGAGGAAAGAATTTAAATGGATGGCACAGGTAGCATATGCCAGCTAAGCATTCTCAGTAATGGAAACCATTGACAAAGATATTCAGCAATAGTCCACTAATTCATAATTTTCCAGTCAGAGAAAAAAAAATTCTAATTCATACCTGACAATATCTCTCTACCTTTTAATCAAGGATTACCAACAAATGCTTAGTGGCATCTTGAAATATTTTAGTATTTTAAAAATACTCTGTTTTGTAACTGTAATAAAATAATCTTAAGATGAATGAAAATGAAGATGAGTAATCGTTTACTAATTGTCCTAGACAGCTAAGTAAGATTTGCAGTTAGCTTACAGAAATACACAAGAAATTTCACGTGAATAATACATTGTAGAAGATTATACACAGAAATTCAGAGGAATAAAATAACCTATTCATTTCCTGTAAATTACCAAGATAGGAAATAAACTGAACCTCTGTCCTGGTTTTTGTTGCTATTAATTAAAATCCACAATACTTTTCCTACTCCAAAATAAAACTTATATGTGGAAGAAAATATTTTGCACTTTTTTCGTCACAAGAAAAAAAAGAAAGTGATGGAATTTTGACAGAATTATGGTGAGGTACCCAAAGTACGAGATGCTGAAGAAAAAAAATATGCCAGTGCTGATTAAGGATCATGATTACATCTCATACTGATAGCAGGAGGTGGAACAGGACTTCCACAGCTTTTGGGAACCACATGAACTCACATGTTACACGCATGTTCACCATGGTAAAATTTCACATCTGGGATGAGTCAAGAAGCAGACGTTAATAAGGCCAGGGGCTCCAAGTTCATCACCCACTGAACTCTATCCTTTTCCTTCTATTAAAACCTTACGGTATCTCATGAAGTCATCCGTTACAAGAATGCGCTTTCCCTGGAAAATCCAGACTTCTGTATTTAGAAACAGCCCCTCTGCCTCTGGTTGCTCTCTGCTGAAGCATGTTAACTCATGTATAGTGTTGACTCCCTATGGATCTGGAGTCTTCTGCGTTCTATGGGGATTCAAAGTTTGTTGGAGGTGCAGGAAACACTTTCCTGTGCTTAATTTAAAGACAGGAAAAGAATGAACTATTAGAAAACTATGGCAAAGCCATGGATTTACTGCACCTGGCTGTTATTCTGAAATATTTCCGCACAAAAAAACTATTCTGCCATTACACTGTAGGAAGACAGGATCTTCTTTGCCATTTAATGTTACATTCATTCTAGCATCTGTTGTGGGCAAAGGTTACAAAATAACCAAAGTTCAGCTAGTCGTCTGCTAAAAGTCTAAAATCTTCCTGCTTAAAGAATTATGGGTAAGAAATTTCTTAGAAGGTGATATAATATAGGGCAACAAACTGGAGTTGCCTGTTTTCATTTAACAGCTTTGTTAATGATCTGAGGCAAAAGCCAAACAGGAATTTAATTAAATTTCCAGATAATATCAAATTAGGAGCAGAGGCAGCCAACAGTAAGGGCAAATAAATAAAAAGAAAGAAGGAGAGGAGAGAAGGAGAAAGGGAGGGGAAAGAGGGAGAGGGGAGAACAGAGAGAAGGGGGGAGAAGGCAAGAGGAGAAGGGAGAGAAGGGGAAGAGGGAGGAGATATATCTGCTGGAAAGAAGGTTAGACTTACCCTGTAAAACAGGAATTATTATATTTTGAAAAATTAAGCCTAAATACAACATTCAGTAAAAATACAAATACTGCTAGGCAATCATGTAGAAAGAGAAGAGAACCAAAAGAGATATGAATTACACTTAAATACAAGTAATGAAATTAAATTGAGCATTGGAAAATAAAAGCGTATTATCTATCAGATTGTGAGAAATCTGTCTAGGAAAATTGAGAAATTCTATTTTATTAATGCAGTAACTTAATAAACCAAAACCAGTTCAACAGGTGTACAGACCAGTGTCTGTTTCAAAGGGATGGACTGATTAATTAAATTAATCCAACTTTTTACTGACTTGAAGTAAAACATTAGAATTGTCAGATGCCCTGGAATCTATTATTATACTATCAGGCATTCAGTACACAACAAACAGGTAGTGGTCAAAGAGGGAAAGACACAAAGAATTATTAATTTCCCGGATTAGTGCATTTGTTCATTTTATCATATATGAAAAGGTGACTTCTTCAACCAATCACATATTTGGGGAAACAACAAAATTTCAAATGCAATTGACACAAACTGCTAATTTCTGTACAGAAAATGCTACAAGTGTTGCCAGGTGGGTACAGGTAGACTCCCACAAAGTCAGTGTGAAACAGCTGCTGCTGAGTTTCCTCAGATTTCCATTATATGCAGCTAGAGACATTTATTTGTGATTAGAGGCAGTCTGGTTTCACATGTCCCCACATGGCCCCAACACTGTGTGTAGCAAAGGTATGACACAAATTTTGGCTTCCTCAACTGCAGGCTTCTTTAGGGAGCACCAGTTTGTCCTTTCCCCTAACCCAGGCTGGTGTCAGCAGAACATCAGTGGCCCTTCAGAGCCCAGTTCCAGGTTCAGACAACGTCTCTTGCAAAGGGCTTGAAACAGCAGTAGAGGGGAACTGTGCAGCTCTAAAGAATAGGTTAAAACCATCAGAGAAAAATGCTGGCCCATTGTCAAATCTTACCAAGCTCTGTACAAGCTACTATAAAATACTGCCCAAAAGGGAACTGAAACACTTCAATTTAACAGCTCCTTGATAGTTAAAAGAAGCAGAAACTGCCTGCTTAAGGAAAAAGTATGTCTTTACGTTTGACATAGAAAAATCTTCCATAACTTTTACAGGCTTCTAAGAGTTCTGTCTGCCTGACTCTATCTGAAGGTTACAATGCTCCTGTGGTTAGAGAGATGCTTACTGACTTACAAACTTAAAAACAACTGGTTTCAATTTACAATTGAAGTCCAGCTGTGTTATAGAAGATTAATAATGTATACAGAAGTCCAAGAACCCCTTTGAAATTAAAACGTATTAATAAGTAACCAGGATAGATAAATATACTTGTGACCACAATACTAATATTTCATACTTGAGTTTGACAAAAAAAATACAATAGCAGATGACCCTGTCAACTCAATTTTGCTCTCTGCTTAGGATATTCAGAATTTTCATGAGGAGGGAGTGGAATTTCATAAATCCATGCATGACCCTGCAAGGAAAGTAAGAAACTAGTCCAGATAATCTCATACAAGAGAACATGGTCTGCACAAGCAATAATGGGCAGAAAGGGTGGCTTCCTGGAAGCAGATGAGAAGTCAGAGAGGTCTAAGATACCAAGCAGGAAGGACAGTCAATTAATGTGTTAGTGGATAGGCCTGGAGGTTTTTATAACCAACTAACTACTAAGATGCAATATTCTGAGCAGTAAAGTTTAAACCCTTCCTTTTGTGCATATGTGGGCTTATTGATCTTACTGATCTCCAAAATCGAAATTATTCCAAAGCAGAAGCCTTTCAAATCCAGTATTTTTACTTATAGCATCCTAACTCCTATATATACCTTGAGTTTTTTTTAAATTGGGGCTTGGCCCTTATTTCACTCATCTATTTTCATTTCCCAGAAGCCAGGACACTTGATGAAGTATCTGACTTTCAGCATTGCCAGGAGCTTTTTATGTCAGGCTTGAATGACTCAGCTGAAATCTGTGAACATTTAAATACTGTAACACTGATTCAACGATTCTCACAGCTCCATGTACCGTGATGATCTCCATCTATCTTCCAAACCAGTTAACATCCCAATATGGCCTTCCTTGCTGTTTACTGCCTTGCATAAAGGATTTTGAAGCAGCCTTTGACAAAGAGTAAGTAACTCCTCATTTGAGTCAAAACCCCCAGAGAGATAAGAACATTTCGTAAAAGTGTATCCATGCACTACAGTTCTGCTGAATGAGGAGGAAAGAGGCTGAAAACAACAGAGCAATGACAAAAAGAGAACAAAACATGCACTTAGCTTTCTGCGTGTTTTATTTTACTCATCCTCAGCAAGAGTGATTCCTTTCAGACAGTTTAAATTTGATCTCAGTATTTTTTGTAAGCAGTACCTATTGGAATGGAATTTACCTTTCAACTGAGCTGAACAGGCATAACTTCTCCTAAGTTTCTCTTAGTTTTATGAGAAGAATGTCCTGATTTTCCAAAAAGAGCTGGAAAACAGCCTTTTCTTTATTATTTGATATGTAGAACTATATGCCATAACGTTTTTCAGTTCCAGAAACTTTAAAACCAAGTAATTTCATGAATACACACTAAAACCCATCACATAGCCTTCTTTCATCTGTTTTTCACTATGCACGCAGCCATAGCACGATGTTGAATATGATACATCAGTGATAAAACTACAGCACTCTAAAGCTTGGAGGCACTTTTGAAAAACCTCCTGAGGCAGTGGTAAAAAACAGAGTAAGGTATATCATCACTAGTGCTATCTGAAAAAAAAGTGGATAACATTTTGTCAAATCTACAAAATAGGTGTAACCTAGTAAGCATATATATATATATATATTTATATGTGTGTGGGTGTGTATATATGTGTATAAAACTCAGAAAAAGGAAATTAGTTTCTTTTCTTCAGGACAACAATTTGGGAATTTATTATTCGTTACCATATACAGCCTAAGGATTTTTTGTTAGATGAAAGTTGTTTCCTCTCTGAGGTAACTGTGGTACATGCCTCCTTGGAATGTCAAGAATTAGTATCAGGAAGCCAATAAAATATTGAACCAATACATTATACCTTAGTGCATTATATGTTAGATATACACTACATCTTTTTCCTTTTCAAAAACACTGATTAGAATTTTCTGCTGTAAGAAAGAAACCAGGAAAAGTTCTACACCCTAAAGAAAAGAAATTAGCGCATGAAAACATGTTTTAGCTTCCCTAAACAAACACTCAGACACCCTGTGGTCAATGATTCGTGCTCAAAGAGCCACCCTAAACCTCACTTCCGAAGCAACTGCTGTAGGTGACTGCATTCTCCCCCTTCTCCCCCTCCCTTATTCTTCTGTTTTTGTCTTATCCTATCATCTAATTCTTTGTTCATCATCTACTAATACCTCCTTTGCCCACTGCACAAATGGAATCCTGCAGCCCATCTTTCTTAGAAAGTAATTACATTTCACCCTCTATTCTCCACTGTAACAGGACTATGAGAGTTGAGAAAGTATTATTTACACAATCCAGAAGAGCTGTAAGACCTTATGGTCAGCACAATAGCTTCCACAAACACTAACTGCGTGTTATTTTTATCTTAGTTTCAGTATCCTATACTTTCATTTTTCACTTCTTCTTAATTAGAGCCTGTTGCTCTAATGCAGTGAGTAGATTTATTATTCTAAAAATACGTTATTCAAATTATTTTACTGAATAATACTTGTAAATTCCTAATATTTACCAACAAGAAAGTGATATTGTAGTAAATAAAAACAAATACAACACAATAATGTTACACTTAAAATGGTACTATTTGCTAAACAGAATGAGAGAGTCTAAGAAAATTTGCTTCCACTTCTTTCAGTCTTATTTCCTTTATTCCTAGCAAAGCTTACTCATTTTTTAGGAGTAAGCATTGTGTATCAGGGATATCTCATGAGAAAAAGATAGACTAATTCAACTCCACAATAGCAAGAAATAAATATTTTTCATATTATGCAACTTCTGTGACAAGAAAAAAATCTCCTCCTCTGAAATTTCTTACAAATTTTTAACAACCTAAAAATTTATTCTGATATAAGCCTTTTTATAATTAGCTTTTGATACTTAATGTTTCTCCTCACCATCTATAAAATACTAAGTTTTCTAGTAACTTAATTTTGATTTTACATAGAACAACTGCCCCCTATGAATAAAATAGATACACTTCTAAAAGAAGAGATAATGTAACTATATGCATCATATACTACATTTTGTTACAGTATCTCATAATATTTTTGTTCTTTTGGATTCTCTGATGATTTCTGGAACACAAACAGGAATTCAGCATGGCAGGAAGACCACACCATTATCTGAGATTTCAGGAAACAGATTCATTGCTATTTACTTAAATATGTAAGAGCAGAAACATCAGCTAGTAAGTAACACAACCATACTTTACCTATGCAATAACAAGAACAAAAAATATTTCCTTCTTAAAAAATTTTCCTTCTGCCTATTTTTTCCCTCACTCACATCTTACCCAGATGTGTAGTAAAATGTGGAAGGGCAGGGACAATGGAAAGGAAAGGTGTGAAACCTCAGAATGAGAAGCCCTGGACTATTAGAAGGCAAAGGAACTTTAAAAAGAGGGTTTAGGGTCATTTCCTTGCAAAATATTATCCTTAAAATGGCACATTCTATCTCTTTATATTTGTATTCAACATATGCTCCTCAGTGAGGATTTTTCATGTTCTTCCTTGTGAGACTGAGACCTCAGTCACATATAAGTTATACATAAACACATGAAACACTCAACGTTCCTTAAAAATACAAGAGTCAGCTGATCAGAACGAAGAATCTACCTTCTAATGGTAAATATCCAACCTCTAAGTGCTCATTGACAGATGAGATGTACAAAATAGAAAGCAAAAATAGAACCCATTATAAATTTCTAGCTATTGCAAAAAGTAATGGATTTTCAGCTTCCCTTGTGTTAACAGTTATCAGTGAATTCTATCACCATATAAATCTGTATTAATACAGCTTACTGACAATATTGATACCACATTTTTTAAAATACCTAGGTCTACAAAATAATTCTGCATTAACATGCCAACCAATTTAACTATTACTATCTTTAGTTTAACTCTACATGACATTTTAAAGCACCATCTTAGAAAAACTGAAATACTGAAAGCTCAGTTGTCTGAAATAACTGGATATTTTCCCCATTTTATGGAGGACACACAAAAGATGATATTTAAGCACATACTGAATAGGGACCATTAGGGAAACTTTGCAATAAAATGAAAATATCAACCTTATTGAAGCTTTTAACAGACACTTCAAAACATTAATATAAAAAACTATGTTTGACTGATCATACTGAATTATCACTGATGCCATTCAGCTGATATACAGGCTGTGTTCTCTTTAGACATAAAATGGAACCTAAAGGAAATGTCAATTAGGCAAAAATAAAGATGAAACATTGTAACAGCCTTTTCAAAAGAAAATACAAACATGGAAAGAAAAAGGTAATTTCCCCTTATTTATTTTATATGAAGAAACTTCGATTTGCCATTCTAAGCTAAGGAATAGCATAATCTAATATCCTCTACTAAACTGGCCTCTGGGAACATTAATTATTAATATTAGCCTCAGAATGACCACAGTTGAACAAGAACTTTCTTTTCCACTAGTATGAATAGATGCCTTATAATTTAATATTTTAAAAGAAGAGTAGTAAGTGGTAGAGATAATTAGTACTGGAAAATCCCCACGGCAAATAAAACCTGTCCTAATAGCAGCTGAATAAATCATCATGTTATTCCTAAAGAGGGGAAAAAAAAAAAAAAAAAAAAAGCGCACCAGAACTTCCAGTTCTATCACTAATGTACCAATCATTACGTTAATGTAATACTTTGTGCAGTCTACTGAATGTTTATTTAACACAGTAACATGAAAAAGCCACAATTCAAATATGTATTTCCTACACACTGTGACCACTAACTCCTCTGGTAATGGGATCACCTCGAGCATAAATCAAGAATATATGAAAGATAGCACAGTCTTAGGGAGATAGAATGACACATGGAGATTTAGAGTAAACAAAAACATATTCAGACCTTCCTTACATCACACTCTGGCCATCCAAACCCACACATCTGTTACTCTAATTACAAGCGTTATGCAGCCATGGCAAAGCTCAATCTGTGATGCCTACTTTGCTTTTAAAATAGCCTGGGGTGAATTTCAAATAAAGCACACATGGGGAAGCAGTATCAACCAGTACAACAAATGCACAATGTCCACAAGGAAAAAACGGTATTTCTCTTCCTTTTAAATTCTTTTGTTACCAGCCATGTCAAAATTCAATAGCTTAGGGAAGCAGATAAAAGATTAGAAGAAAGTTCAATTTTTATTCAGAAGCAACTCTTCACCATAGTTCCCAGCCACTTCCATTACAGTATACTTCAAATTCAATAATCACTCTAATTTATGATATTGAGTTTTAAGTATACAATATTCATGGGCCTGGATATTCATGTTCCCTGGTTTTTTCTCCTTAATACTTTCAGACCAGATTTATACAAGCTCACTAAAGAAAAAAATAATCATGCTGCTCAAATAAGATCACAGACAACCAGAAGTACTGATTCAGAACTGATCCAACTTTAATTGTAAACATACTTTTCTAGGCTCAAACCACACTTACCAATGTGACAGGAGAACAAAAACAAAGGATGGAGGGAATCTCTTGAAAATCTATCTTAAAAGCTGAAACCTGGTATATAGTACTCTATAATCTATTCCTATATGGCAAGCTGAGTGAAATGCAGCACTGTTCATCTGCCTCTCCTGGATAACACCAGTTGGACTGCACCAAATTAGTTATTCTAGAGTTGGAAACATCTCATTTTGAAGAAACAAGGTAGTGTGAAAACTATGACAAATAATTTCCTGGAGCGTTTGAAAGCAGTGACACATTTGTCTTGATCAATACTATGGTCTGAAATGCAGTTTTAACAGTCACTGATGAAAAAAACGATCATGGCACATCAAGTACCCCAACAGCACCCATGCAGTGCTGGCATTAGAGTGATGAAAGGGGAGCAGCACTACTGTTTTGGAAACAATCAAATTCCTTTATTTGTTTAGCAACAGCTGAGAGTCGCAAGAGCAGCTCTCTGAACTCAGGTTTTTTTGGAAAGAGTTGGCAGACAGATCCTCACTTACCCACAACAGAACTGGGAGAAGGAGGGTTTTTGTAATCTTGCAAATGGTTCTTCCATTAGCACCACTTATGACCAATAGAACAAATAAAAAATAATAATGTGTATAAAACTGGCAATGCTTTAATTGCACATCATCTTTATAATCTAATAAAGTCAGTCCAAATACTCGTTTTGGTGGAAAAAACCTTACCAGTTAAGAGGCAACAGAGAAGATTGCATTAGGCATGTCCATATTAAGAAATAAAAGCTCAACACAAGGTAATGTGCCAAATCAAATTCAAAGTTTGACTAAAAATTATTTTACAGATGTGGCAGAGCAAATTTTGGTGGCTTTTTTTAAAAACTAACAATATAGCTATATAAAGTGGCCCACAGAAAGTAACAGTTCTTCATCTAAGTTTTTTTTTGTGTTTTTATCTTTAAACAGAATGGAAATATTTCTATCATTCATAATGAAAAAAAATGCTTTGAAACATCATTTTATATAAAGCAGAGACATAATCTTATAAAAAAAGATCAAAACTATGATTATTCACTACATTTATGGGGTGTTTCAACTGTACTACTGACAATAATTCTCTGAAAGACTTATTCATTGAAGCACAATCAACAGATATTATCAACACAATAGTACATATTTTTTCATTTAGTCATAAATAAATTTTCTATGAAAGAAAGCTATAGAAATGGAATATCACTTCATTTTATACATATAACTCTGAAGGAATGGTAAAAAGATAATTAATAATGGCAAATTAATCCATGTTCTAAACCTTGGAGCGTTCAGGTGGTTGAGTCTTTCTTCATAAGTCATACACTAGGCGAGAAAATTGCAGAAACTGCAATAAAGGCCTCAGGCATTGCAGCTGGCCAGGAGGAAATGCAATATTCACAGAAACATGCTGTGCTCAAGGAGCCCAAGCTACTGCAGAACAGAACCGAAGCAGTCGTTCCACAGAGCACAGGGTCGTGCGGAGCCTCCCAAGGGCAGGCACAGGCTACTGTCTTCCATGGGGTTTAGGTAGAGAAATCAAGCAGACAGGTTGTTCCCCCTTTTTAGGAAGGAGACCCGTTCCATTTTGGAGCTAAAGCATCACTCTCCTGCTCCCAGGAGACTTGACTCACTCCTCAAACACACAGAACTGAGCAGCACCCATGCTTAATTGAAAAGGAGCACTTTTCATCCTTTTGGTGGTGGCTGAACTATTGTTCCAGGTAGAAATGGAAGATACACAGGAAATGAAAGACTTACTTGACTATTTAGTATAGTTTTTAAGTTCACGGTTATAAAAGGGTTCTGACACTTTTTTCCAAAACCCCATACATTAGCAATTACCAGACTTCAGAGGAAAAAAAGCTCTGATAGCAGAGCAGATCAGCTAAACTAGATTAGTAGCAGGAAAGCAAGTATTTTCCTAGCAACTTATACATAATTAAATTAAATTATACATAGCTAACGAAAACTGTAGAAATCCTGAATTTAATATCCACAGTCAGGATTTCGTACCATGAAAGTAAACTAAATTTAACATAACACAGGGTTTTTAACAGCTACAAAACTAATGAAGAAAGAAGCAGAAGCAGTATGACTATAAATGGAAGAACTAGACCAGAGAACGTGATCATCTTGCCAACCAACACACCCTTAATTCAAAATATTGGAGACTTCCAGAAGATAAATTCATTGACTGAAAGGAAAATTTGACCTAGAATGCAGGGCTCTTGGTCCCTGTTTTCTCACGCTCTTAGTGCATCTTTTGCAAATAAGTCAACCTGATCCTGTAGCAGACATCCCTACACATCCAATAGAGTCCAACAGAAGTTGCAGCTTCCCTCCTATAGCCCCTCGAGATTGCTCTAAAAACTAAACATAAATTATAGACAAACGAATTCACCACATGCAAATCAAATACTGGAAAAGAAGGCCACTCACAAATGCTTATTAAACCAACTCAAATTATCACATCTCCATCCTTATCTTCTGTTTTTAATTAACAGAAAAATGGAACTATCTAAACAATATCATATAGTAAAAATGAAAAGCAAGAAACAATTCTTCAACTTCATGTTAATTAAATGGAGATGAAATGACTACATTCTTCTGTGCATGTTCAACCACTCTTTTTATTTTTTTAATAACATCTTTTCATGCAGGCTTTTTTTCCCTGTAAGCACAGTCATTTCTGCTCTTTAAAAAGAAACAGAGAGCAAAGAACAAGTGATATCTGGATGATAGAGGTGATGACAATGTAGATCAAATAATCATTCAACAATCACTTACATGCCAATGCAAGCATTTTCACCTACTGAAATAGCTAACACATAAAAAAATAGAAAACAAAAAGCACATTGGTAGTGGCACTGTCCCAGCTACTGAAAGGGTAAGTTAAAGTTTAATTCATAGAATAATTTCCAAAATCCAATATAAATTTGGGTAGAATTTTAAAATATAAAGGCTAAGTGTAGCTACTGCAGTTACAACTAAAGAGCAGCATTCAAAATAGTGTTAATTATTAGTAGCCCTTGGTTTCCCTTAGCAGGTAGCCAAATATGCATGGTACTAAATCAGTCACCTAAACTACTAAAAAAAAATTATGTGGGATTCTGAAAAAGTACTTAAATCAGCAAATTCAATACTGCAGAAAGACAACAGCATGAAGCAAACCAATTTCATTTTACTGCAATCCACATATCAGAAACTATTTCTAATTATACATTACTGATCTTTAAGCAATAGTAATCAGACTATGGTCCTTTAAACAAATTAAATTCTAGTTAATTTTCTCACCTCTTTTTTACCTGAGAACCACTTTTAGTAGATGACGTTTCTGACAAAAAAAGTTTAATGTTCTTTCAGAAAACCACCACTCTTTTTACAGAGTGCTAAAGCTTCTTCCTACCATGAATTAAACTGTTCCATTCCCATTTACCTACTATCAACATAAAATTCATACATAACTGATCTGTCTTACCTGACCTAAAAACGAGGGAGCGAAGGCTCCCAGATTCCTTGTGCAGACCGTGCAGCCACATGGTTGCACTTTCAGTGCTTGGGTAAGGAAATGCCAGTGGAGTTCTGAGTCAGAACACCCAAGAACTTGCCCACAGAGCACAAGAGAGCTTGACTTTTCCCTGCTTTTCTGGGCTTCTGTGGCACACAGGAGTTCTAGACTGAGGTACCTCCAGCCATTCCCAGGGTGTCCAGAAATCCTGGATCAGTGCTCAAATCCCTCAAACAGGGAACAGACCTAGCAAAATTATATCTATGCTAAGCCTACTTAATTGCAGTTTAGCCTTCGGTCAAGCACATTTTAAAACTTCATGAGCTACTTTCTTAGAGCAAGCATTTGTTAATCAACCTGTATTAGTAGCTAAAGATAAAACCAACCAAGCAAACCACCCATAAGTTCCTTTACCACTACTGCAAAAATCACTAAACTTTGTTGGTTGTTCTCCTGAATCTGAGATTTTCATTACATTTCCCTATCAAATTTAGAAGAATTAGCTCATAAATAAAGTAAGCACATGCTATGGCTAACCACATTAAAAAAAAAAAAAAGTAGAATGTTGCATACTGAGGAAAATAAGACTGGTAAACTAATACTGGAAATGCATATTTTGATTTATTAACCTGTGTGTTTCATAAAAGCAAGCACTTTTCCTGAACACATGGTTCGCTTGCTTGGTTGCACTTTAAAGTTCTGGCTTTATTCAGAATAGGTTTCCTAAAAATTCTGGTTCTTCCTTTAAGGAAAGTGCTAGCTCCCCCGATAACCGTTTGTCACACGGTTTGTGACAAACCGTGACAATAAACAAATTTCATTAATATTTTGCAAGTTAAAAAGTAAACAAGGGGAAAGAAGTTCTTCTCTCTTTGCACTACAGTATGTATAACACAGGCTGTGTGCACTGGCAAGTCTATGGCACTAACAAAACAGATTTCAGCTCTTTTTCCTGACTTGGCAGCTACATGACACATTTGTATTCAGATTTCTAACTGAAAACATGAAGCAATGAAATCTTCATATGGTAAGGCAATATTCCACGCATCTTCTCTCTGAAACACATTCTCTAGATCTCTATTAGCTTTGTAAACACATCTTAGGAATAGCAGTTTCTATTCACCAACCAGCAGTGCACATTTCAGAGATACAGTGAGGCCACATTGTCATCTACAGCAACTAGAACAGTTCTGTTCCACACAGTTGTGCAAGGATACCCTTTTTCCAGAGTTTAAAAAAAAAGGTACATTTATAAAACTATTTATATTTTAGGCAGCACGCTATCATTTAATGAATAAATATTGCATTTTTTTCAGTAACTGCGATTACGAACTTCAGTTTCCCAGCTACTATTTTTATCTTTGGTTTAATTTTCTACGAACACAAGAGCTTAAATAGGCACTTCAGATTTAACACTGATCTGTTACAGGAATTATTAAGCACTAGAGCATTTATGAGGCTAGTGTAAATCACTAATGCTGCTTCTTGCTCTGATTTTTATGCTATCATATCCTTGACAAACAGAGCCAGGCTGAAACACATTCTATTATGACAGCATGCTTACAATCATTTTCTTGGATTTCCCTAAGGGAATATTACATAGTTTTAGATCATGAGTTAGAGATTGTTTTTCTTTCAGTGTTTCTTATACATCATGATCTTGCAGAATTGTTTTGATTAACTTGACGTGTAGGACTGCAACTGACCCATTCACTGCTGATAAAAATCTAAGAGAAATGCCACTCAGGTCTCTGATAACAGCATTCACCAGAAAGGGTAAAAGGGTTAAATTCCAAATGGACTGATTATGTAAGTGAGGTGTCACACAGTTCAGCTACAGATATTCTACAAAGTGGAAGACATCCACATCAGAAATGAAAACTTGTCCTTCATAATTTTTCTGTGAAATGGATCATCATTACGTTTACATCTCGTATTTCAAGCATAGCACTAAGCAGGGTATATTGTGCTATTCTGAGAGAACAAAACAAGTGGAAACTAATTCCATCCCCTTGAATACAAATGAAGTATAAGCAGAGCAATGGCAGAGTCAAACTGGAGAAGAAACAAGAAAAAGGAATGGTAGGAACAGAAATAAGAAACTCCAAGAGCATAATGCTTGATAATCTTCCATATTTCAGAGAAACCAGTCCAGGCAATTAATATTTTAACACACAGAACTTTAGCTCTTCTCTACTATCTGAGAAACCAGTGGATTTTTCTGAAGCACACTTCAAACATACCTTAACTTCTCTGTTGGCCCGGCAAGTATTTGTAAATTTCAGACATGACACAAGCCTCACAGACTGCTTCTTGCTGTAATTCATTGTCACTGTATGAATCAGGCTCCTTATAATGCATATCATTATTATATTAATAGCACCAAACTATAGACATCAAATAATGTAGCACTTATTTTTTACCCAAATGAGTATTTTTTAATTAGACAAGAATAATGACCAGCTTTCAGAAAAAGTGGGGTTTTTTGAAATCGTAGGGTTCACTCCTGTGATAATAAACACGACACACCTTTAAACACCTTGCATTTCCACTGAGCAAAGATACAATAGTGAGAAAAAAAATCTTCCTTACCTATGTATACAATTTTTAGATTCAAGATACGCCATACCAGACGCAGCATCTAATGAAAATTTCACCAACTGTTTGGTTTTCAGCTCATCCTTCTTTTTTCTTAGGAATGACAGGAAATCACCTCCTAGAAAACAGACAGATGGACATTGTGACATGACTGACAGGATACTCACATTTGTCTCTCATTAGGGGTGCAAGACCAAACAAAATATAGGCTATTAGCTGTTCTCTTCATCCTATCAGTTTGAGGCTAGCCCAAGAAAAACAAAGGAACTCACCTTTCAAAAATACATTTTGCATTAAATATTAGGTGCTTAAAAGTGAAAACTGCACAGCATGCTTTTAATATACCCAGTCTTCACCAGTGTACATTAGATAAAGACTCACTGAAAAACTGTTGACAAAAACAACTGATAATCTGTGATACACAATCTTCTCTAATTACAGAATTATTAATTGTGAATACAGAGGTTAGGTCCTATTAGCTGCATGAAAGTAATTTATTTTTAATTGATCATTCGCAGCAATACTTCTCAAATTCTACACTGATGTGTTTGGAGAGGTAACAAAGTGTTTTCTTATTGGGCAATGTTAGCTGGACATTTGACCAAGTAGTGGAAGGTGAACAATTATTACTGTGCCTTCAGAGTCTTCTGCCTCGAAGGAGCAAAGCCATTGTCCTCTTGTCTGAAAAGTGGGAGGGGTCAGCATGGAGGATTTCCAAAAAGCAAACTGTGTTAGCAAAAAAATCTTCTGTAAAACTGATTTAATTTAGGACAAAGCTAAGCTGGAGGAACATTACACAAACACTGCAAGGCCATGTTCTGATTGATATAAATGTATTAAAGATTTTTCTAAAATATATTTTATTATTCCAGGCAAAGACAAAAAAATCACAGCAGAGCTTTTCACATCACACAATTATTTGCTAGTGAGTAGCCAGTCATTGCCCCAGTATTTGTTTCTTTTCATTTAGGACTGAACTGACGATGAGGATTCTTTCTTGCAAACTGTTACACGATTTTATATACTGCCTTTTCTTAGCAATAGGAAATGATGGTATAGATTAAAATTTTCATATGTGATATTTTTAGGAGGCCATTTATATTTATATTTCATAGTGTAAGAAATAAAGCAAGACAGTGTTAAAGAAAAAAGTCTGGTGTTATGAAGTGCAACTGTAGCTGGAGCTGCCCTTCACTCCCAGACTGGGTAATACACAGATGGGAGGGCAAGAGGTGACTGGATTGCCTTGACTCTAAAGCCAATTTGAAATACCCTTTGTTTTGCAAAGTAGGATTACACACACTACATCTCCAAAGTCTGACAAGAGTGAATCTTGTGACGCTGAATTTTAAACTCCAATGAAAAAGGACAGATGACTACTGCAAATTGGACTGGGTAATAATCACTTCTTTAAACTGAGAGGTTACTGACACAGTCTGGTAACTGGTAAAAAGTAGGTATTGCCAGTGGGAAGTAAGATGAACACTCCAATTAAACATGTGTCACTTCTTGCACATGTAAACAGAATTATTCTAGTTACAGCAGACAGCTAAAAATAACTTCTAAGCAATTCCCCCCTCCAACACACACAAAAAGCTGACGAAAATTTTGTTATTTATATGCTCAGACCTCACTGCTCTCTACACAGGAATCATCTTCTAGTGATTAAGTATGACTATACGACTTTATGAGTGTGAAGTCTTCCCAGCTTGAAAACCTGTGGCATTACTTGAATTAGAGCAGTAAATCAAGGCAGCTTATAAAAATACATTTAAGACCATCTTAAAAAAACTCTACTCTCAATCAACCAATATTTCAATATTGAAGACTAAGAATTGCTAACAACTTGCTGTACGAAGAACTAAAAAGACAGATAAGCTCGGTTTGTTATTCTAGGAGAACAAAATAAATAAACAAACAAACAAAATAGGAAAAAACACAAACAAGCAAAAAACCTCCAGAAACAAACAAACAAAAAAAACTCGCAAAAATTCTATATTTAAAAAAAACCTGCTATAACAATATGAGTGTAAATTTTAATCCTCACAATTCATAAAAATTCTTTGTATAAATAAGTTAATGCTCTCCACAATCAACAGCAAAACCATCAGTTCTTAAGTAATAAGGTACTAAAGACAGTAAGGAAACTTAAGGCAAACTTTAAACAAAAGAAAAACCAACCATATCCATTAAAACTTTTAAAAATAATACATGTTATAAATTTGTTTCCAATACACTCAGGCAATCAGATTAAGATCCCAAATTTCAACAATTTGTTTCTGAATGATACTAAAAGCTGCCCAGTTCTTTACATCCGCCCATGTCAAACTCACAAAGCACAAGCCTGTTACTTTTCAATGCAATTCAATACCATCAGGAAGCGATTTAGAGTTGCTGATTTTCAGAGTGTGGCATGCACTGTACGAAATTCTAGAGTTTTCAGCAAAACCAGCACCATACATCAAGCTGTATACAGTGTACTTGATGCCTATCAGAGTTTTAATTACATTGCTTTAATCTGTCTCATTTCACTAGCTGTTCTGTTTTCCTGTGTCTGTCCTTGCATAGAAATGGCAAAAACATCTTCTAAACATTCTGTTTAATAAACTTAAAAGCAGGGTTAGTTGCAGACAAAACATCTAAGTGATATGCATCTCACTTTGTACAAGACATGTAATGTTTAGGCTAAATCTGATTATCCTCATCATTGTGATACTAACATAGGCTTAAGCGTCTGTCCTTTAAGTAAGAGAGTCACTCCTCAGCAAATTCTGAGTTTTACTGTGCTCAATGTTCCAGCTATTCATCCTCACAGCAAAGCAACCACATGAGTATCTTCAAGGATGAATTAAGAGTATTTCACTACAAACTCTTGAGTGCAGAACTGTGGCTAGATAATATCTTTATGTACTTTTTAAAGTAAGTTTTAATATAAAAAGCCCTAATTCACTATTTGCAGCACATAGTGTCATTATTTCCAATATAATAGCTGTTGATAAAAATGAAATAACCAGACCAATTAGGCCATGAAACAACTGATACAAAACTAGATGACTACATAATAGTAAGCAATGCTTTCTCTTTCATGTGGAATTTGCATTGTATTCTGCATGGCTACCTGTTATTCCAGTTAATGGCCCATAACACCACCAGAAAATGAGGTTTGCTTCAATAACTTTAAGACCTACAAAAAAAAATTAGACCATTATATATATATATATATATACATATACATATATATATAATCACCTATCAGAGACTGCTTGCCTGTTTTGGGTTTACAAGAGGATAAATAACAGTACTGGAGTGCCTTTCTAGTACAACAGAATTATTTTACTAAGTAGTGGACAAAATGTAGCTCATAAGGAGAAGCTCCATGAAAGCAGCCTGTGTTAAGATCCAGTTAGTATCAGGGTTCTTTGGAAATTCCTCTGCCCGAATTAAGGTGCAAACAAGACCATATGCCAGTCAATAGTAAGGGTTTTATTTGATGGTAAATATGAGAGAGAAAGAAAAAAAGAAAAAAGCAGAAAATAGGTGGGGGGGACAGAAAGAGGGTGACAGGGACAGAGTAAGGAAAATATCACCACTCCATGGATCCCAACGATGTTCCGTTGATCCTCTCCAATTGGTCTTCTTGGTGGTGAAGGTCCCCCCGAAAAGCATGGAACCCGATGGGTTTATATCTGCTCAGGCCAGGTAGCAATGTCCAGTCATGTCCCCCTGGGGGAGGGGTCAGTCTCTCACAGCAGACTCTGGGTCTGTTGCATCCCGTGCAGCCCTGGGGTGCAGGGCCTCTCACGTGGATGTCCCGTGGATGTGGCCTGTGGGGTTGGGGGTTCCACAGCTGGGCCGGTTTGTGTAAAAGGGAGGATGGGGGTTCATTGCCTCTGACCAGAGGTTGTGCCAGCACCCAAAACCTCCTCCTCCCCCCTCACTTGGGGGGGGAGTCTGTGTAAACCTGGCTTCTGTGAGCTGTGGTCTCTCCCAACCCCAAACTTGGCCGGAGCTGGTGGCTTTGGCCTTTTGTGGATGCACACCTTCCCCTCCGCCCGAGATGATTGAACAATGGGTTTCCCTTTATCTAATCAGCAGTTTGACTTTCAGTTCAACGTCCCAGTCTTCAGGGAGGCTTCTCTAGTTGTAGCTTCTTTATAATGAGCAAAACTTTATATCAATGTTTGAGGCATGAACTATTTTCAGTCTCTGACAGCCTGTTATAACTGGATTCCTGAAAACAGCTCTTCGTTTATTTTGCTGTGAATGGGAACTATTTCTCATTACACGCAGAAATTCTGGGAGTGTGAAAATATCACATATCAGCAATTCCTAGTGTTGGCTGTGCTTTACAGCATAAACTTCTTGTTGTACAGTAAGTAGCATATCATGGCAATAAAGCAGTTCACTCCTTGGCACACAAAAAAGCAAGCTAATGCTTTGAAAGAGGAAAAAAAAAACCCCTGTGATCTGTGAGAAGAAACCAAAAGTCCAAGAAACAACAATGAAAAATGTTAAATCTGTTTACAAAGTATTTAGTTATGGCAATCTCTGACTTGACTGGCATTTCTAATCAACCATGACCACATTTTTCAGTGTTCTCCTGAGCTGGTGCCCACAATGACACCTACCTACTTGCTCTAGGCACTCTTGGCATCATTCTGATAACCAGTATTGACACTGCACAAAACTAAAATATGGTTTGAAATGATGATGGGAAATCTCCCACTTAAATGGTATATAGACATACGTTGTTTATATATTGTATCTCTATATAGTATACTAATAATATTATAAATAACTATACAAATATTAATAAATGTCTTAATACAATACCAATTATTAAGAATGATATGAAGTTACGTGTATTATTACCCACATGTAAGTTTTAATAAAGTGGGAGAATTTCCTTCGGTAAACAGCCTTTTAAACTAAGCTTGTTTAAAGAGGTCGTTTAATTCTTATATTTATACACACACTCATCATGCAGATGCATCTTGCTTGTGGCTACACCTCCTAATGGTCACCTAACTCAGGAGGGCTCTAGAATTCAATATTCCTAACTGTTTTACAGGCCAGTGCAATATTATTGAAATTACCTTTATCTGCACCTGTAAGTATTTATAAATTTGAGCATTTAAATGGTCAGTATTTTGAGTAGCCTTAAAGCAATTTAGAATCTCCTTATTGCCCAGTATCTTAATCCCATATACATGGGATCTAAAAGACAAACTCAAACAGAGTTACTTAAAACTATGAATTTAAAACAGTAAACATGCATCTCTAGGGAATTCTAGGAGATGTTTTTTAAGTAAGAAGCTGTTTGACAAACTATTAAAAATACAAGGGTTTAAAAACGCTAAAACACTCATTTTCATTAAAATACTGTGTCTTCACATTTCAACTAATGCATCATTTATGTGCAGTGCAGTGCTTTCACTTTTTTTTTATTCTTTTATTTTATATATGTAGCAACAGAAACTGTAATTAAACCCAAGGTGTATTTTTCTAACTGCCTACAGAGTATTATTGTGAAATCCAGTTATGACTTTATTTTTCCTGTTAAGCAAAGGAAATAAAAGTAGTTATAACCCTGCAAAGTGCTGCCAATGGCAGTAATGAAGTATGAGTAGAAATACCTGTATGTGAAAACAAAAGATAAAGAAAGAAAGAAAAAATTAAATTAATAGTGTGCATTGAGAGCCACGGACATGAGCAGCAGCAGCAAAGAAGCAAACACAGAGAAAATGTGGTTTGTACCAGAACTGTGCTGTGGATTACTTTTTAGCAGACAACCTGTGATGAGACCAGAACAGAGATGATTCACGAGGACAAAATTAACTGCACAGTGATAAAATGAAGATGAGAAGAAGGCTACAACACAGTTATCTGTGCTATTTCACTTCCTTTTAACAGGACGGCTGACCACAGACATACGGTAAAATAAAGGAAATATTGACAATGCTCAGCAGTCTTGCTTTAGATTTCAGGTGGATCAAATAAGCTAGAGCATGAAGCCAATATCCCAAGTGACATAAGTGCCTGCCCAAAACAGAGTCTGTCATCACCTGTCAAGAAGAAACCAGAAATCATAGTGAGACATGAACAGCTAGCATCCCTTGTCTTCTCTGCTGCCAAAATAACACTACCCAGACAACTTGGACTCTTTATGTTTCAGTACTGTGGCGGTAAGGACTGTCCATGTACTGTGAGTGCATAGACAAAACCTTCTTCAGAAACTAACTGAAAGGAAAATCATCTTTCCCCCGGAGGTCTTCCATTCTTCAATAAATAATTCCTGTAACCGTGCTATGCTCAATAATCCATAATCAAAGGCCTTGAAAAGGATTCCAGATTAGAGAGACATGACAGTTGATGTGAAGCAGAATGTACTTGAAGAACAGAGGGTTTTTTTAATCTGAAGAAAAACCATGAACGTTGTTCATTGAACACAGACACATTAAATAGCTATTATAGCAAAAACTGTTTTAGGCAAAAAAAAAAAAGGAGTGAATAACGACGAATAAAAATAAAAAAGTTGAATACAGAAGTTTTTGCAACTACCAAAGCACTTTGCTAATTTTTCATGTTTGGTTGTTTTTATTCAGTTTTAAAATGGATTTTCTAGTTTCATCTACCTGCTGATTTGATTTTGTACGATGTTGGTACAAAATATAGTAACATTAAAGCATAGAATATTTGAAGAGATAAAAATCCAACTGTAGTCTGAAATGTTACAATAAAAGGAGACCATAGAGCAGAGCTTTGGTCCTGTTTTACTAAACACTAGCTCTGAGCCAAAAAGAATTTTTAATCACCACCACCTACATGCCAACAAAGGAATCTGACTTTTCCTTTTCTTAATAATCTTGCAGCTGGAATCCATGAAGCAAAGAGGGAAGAAGAGACTCACGTACATTACAGGGCTAAGAGTAAGGCAAGGAAGGAGAAACAAGGTCTGTACGTTTGTGTGTGTACTACAAGAGGGCTGGTGAGAAGAGGGAAAAGTTGGACACGTGGAGAGAAGGAATCCATGGGAGGCATCTGGCTCTTTGGGTGAAATGCCCAACAAGAAGAGATGGCAGAGGCAGAAGTACAGCAAGTTGCAGAGACGTGGAGACAAATCAAAATGGAAGCTGGATACTTAACTGAAGTGGATAAAGTAAGAGAGACAAAAACTAGAGAAGCAGACAGGGGTCCGTGTAAAGAGAAAGTGTAGGGTAGACAGAAGGTGGCTTCACTAACCAGTAATAATGAGAAGATAACTTACTTGACTAGAGAAAAAAAAGAGAACTGAATAGAAAACAAAGCCAGACAGTCACTATCACTGCACCTTATCTCTAACTGGACTTTATACTGACACTTTTTTTTTTGTTGTATTGATTTTGGACAGCGTGCAGTAAAGACTCAGGATGTGACCACAAGATAGGACTCAGATCTGAAATCTGCTCACAAAAGATAGCTACTGAGGATGCACAATACAACCAATGGGGCAGACCATGCAAAGCTTTATTAAAGTTTTAAGGGCTCTCTAAAGAGAAGCAATTAGGAAAAAAACCATGAATGATCTCTATAGAGATCTCACTGTCTCCAGAAGCAGGAAAGTACAAAAGTAGAAAATGCAGCAGCTGAATCACACAATGTGAAACTGAAAGTTCAGATATTTCCCAGCATCAATCAGCATTCCAGGGCTGTGTATGAAATCACTGGCACCTCAGAGACAGCAGGTCTCATCTAAGGCTCAAGTTAGCCATGATATACACGTACTTCAGCAGCTCTCAGCATCTGCTCTCCTTTATCCAAGAAGATAATTAATTTAGCAGAAAAGCTCAAGATAATACGGATATTGTACTTCATATTAATAAATAAATTATACATATCTCAGTCTCAGAACTGAGTTTTTAGTTATAAATGGGTCTATTGGCTCCAGTGCAAATAACAAGAGAAATGCACAAAGTCAGTTGTGATTTCATGCTATACCCTGAAGTATCATATGAAGAAAATAAGAGCAATTCCACAAAAGTCATTTAAGATTTAGTAAGTTGTACCAGCTCCTCAGAACCACCTATAATGGATCTGTAAGTATTTCTACACTTTATGCCCTGGAGCCCCCTTTTCCAAGAAAAGCCAGAAAGTGAGCCTGGTAGGTCAGGCAAGACACTGGGCTTTATTTGCACATGTTTCTGACATCACACACCCCGTGGAAGTAAGAAGTGCTGTAACATACAGGAAGTAGCAATGGAGTCACATTTCAGAAGAAAGGGAATGAATAAACCAAGCCAGACCAAAGCCAGCTGCAGGTAAGACAGCATGACCATGGTGCAGAGGTAACCCCAGAGCTGGGGTTAAGAATCCCTTGGGTTGGGAAAGACCTCCAAGATCATCAAGTTCAACCTTCAACCAAATACCACCATGCCCTCTGAGCCGTATCTCACAGTGCCAGGTTTACTCAATTTATGAGCACTTCCAAGGATAGTGACTCTGGGTACAGGCACTACAGGAATGGCCATGCTCATTCCGGGTGTGCCTGGGAGTCAGGGTGCTTCACATCAAGCATTGCTGCACCTGAGCTAATAAAACCTGTCACCTCTGATTTGTTTCTGCATCAGTGGCACAGGCAATTTGCATCCCAAATGATTCAGAACAAACCTCTACAGGTTACCTTATCCAGCTGCAAAGATAGAAGTTATGACCTTGCTGAACTCCCCCTTGGAAGCTGGCTACATATGCCTAGATATAAGCTGAACACAGTTAAAACCTAATTCTGACAACCTTCCCATGCTATTAGATTACTGGATATTTCCAGAGCTGTTTACACGTATAGGCATAGCTCTACCTGTTTCCAGCTCCCAGCATTCAGAAGGTATCAACACAAGTCAGATAAATCAAGGAACACAAACTCCCTGTTAGGTTAAAAAGGAAGCTGCTTTTTTTTTTCAGCATGTATCTATTCTCAAAAAGGAATTCTACGGTGGTATCAGGAAGGCACACTGGTACCCCAGCAAATGTCTACAGTGCATTGGTAGAGAATGAACAATGTCCATAAATACACACTGGGGAGAGGGCGTGAGAATCACACTTGAGGCAGATCACTGATAGAACAGACTAAATATGGTCTATGGGCACAGGACGGATCAGGAGACAAGAGACAGCTCCTGGGAATCTGTTTAGAACTGTCTGAGGTAAGGATCTGGTACAGGAAGATCATCTAGATTTCATAACATCATAATATATAACATCCTCATCATGTATCATATTAGCATAATGCATATGCTAGAGGAAGCTAAATTAAGACTCAACAGACAAGACAGACACTTCAACTGACTATATTTGAATGCCTGACATAGCAGAAATAAAATTATTCTAAAATATTTTGGGGGTTTTAATTTTAACTATGTTGGTTATAAAAATGTTTAACTATATAGAAACCCAAAACAGAAAGTAGGCTACCAACTTGTGATTAAACAGTCCAACTTCTAAAAGGAGCAGGACTTCAAGCTTCCTCCTACTACCCTGAATCAAGCACTGAAACATACAAAGATGTTTGCATCGATTTCCAATTAGACAAATCTTTCCAGAGAGAGCTGGTGCAAGCATGATGATGGTGCTTATCTTGCAGACTCTCTGCTGGAGGGACAGAGGCACCGTGGAAGATTCTACAAGATAAGCTGCTGAAACAGTTGCATAAAGTGGTAACTACACCACAGGATTCCACATCTATCTTCAAAACACCCCATCTAGAACATACATTTCATTTCATGCCAAGTTCCTACCTCTAAATTAAATTCTCCTTTCAGGACTAGCCAAGATTCAAGTAAATTGAAATGAACATAAAGAAGGAGAAGAAAGAATGTTGTGGCTTAGGATTGCTTTTTGCATCTTACAGACTACATTTGATCTCGATTTGTTCTTCCCCTAAAGGAAGAGGAAAAAAACATTCAAATTTTTAATGGGACTCCTTTAGCTCCTTTTTGACTACATGGGAGATTGCATGATAAATTATAAGCAAATGAAAATGCAGTTAAATGATCCTGAGTATTGCAATTAATTAAAACCCACTTTGTCATCCATGATCACTAAAACAGAAGATGGGGCCAGAAGGATAATAGTTAGAAAGGGTAAAGGAGAAGGGGATTTTAGTTTCTTTTTTTTCTTGTCTTTTTCCATGGAAAGATGCTGAGTTCGCTCTGAAAAGAAAAGAACAGGAAGCAGGCTCTGTCGCCCCCTTAGCATTTTCCTGATAATCTTCTCCACGCCCCAACAAAATTCAGCATCCATTTGTTCCAGGTTGTCAGTCTGGACTCTGGCAGTATTCCAGGCAGTCTTTTTGATCATCATATAAATTTGCTAAAAATGAGCTGTTACGAAAACTCCTTATGCCCTGTGCGGCCTTAAGAGACGATGGCGAAGAGTTCTTTTGCTGTTCTGAATACCAAAGCAGCTCCTCATGATTATTTCTTTCTTCAGTTTTAAGATCAACAATAAAAGATAAAGGACAAAAATCCCACTGGGACAACGGATACAGAGCAAAGAAAAATGAACAAATTAGCACAGAAAATATGAGTAAAATGCTCAGTTTTTCAGACTGACTTGGCATTACAGAAAATTTACACTCTTTCTTACACAGCTCTATAAACTCTTACACAAAGTTCTGCTGTTTCTCATGTGGGAAACCATCCCTGACAAAGGTTTACCTACACTAGAAAATTCCAGTGGTTGCAAATATGCAGCAATTCTCCCTGAACAGCTTTAAGACTCATGTTGCACATTTACTACATTAATTTTCAGTCAGGTCAGTCAAGTCCATAGGACAGTACAAACTCATGGCTCTATACTAACACCAAGCATTAGGCAAGTCTCATCATACAGAGTTTCCTTCCCCAGAATCCATTACCAATTCCCATTTTAACTTCTGCTATCTTTCTTAGGATAAAGTGAGTACTTTAGGTGTATCACAACTGATTAATAAAAAGTTACTGTATTAAGTTAGGAAATAATGCAGTATTCCTATTTTTAGATCAGAAGAGACCAGAAAAAATCTCCACCAAATGTGACCTTTGCAAAAAACCTGATCAAACCATCTTAGGGAACATTTCACTATAAAGCAGTAAAAAGTAAGGAAGTGTATTACAAAGAAAATAACTTACTGCAACATATATGATGTTCAGAGTTCTTCAAGATACTAACATGTTGCAACAGTCTGATTTATCTAAGAAGAAGTCTTTTTAACAGTCTTAGTATTTTCAAACTAGGAACAACAGTTGTCATAGAGAAAGAGTCATAAGTCATACAAGAAGAGGAAATCTCTATGGTAAGTTCTCCATTAACAACACAATGTTTTAATAGAAAGATAATTTCTAAGTAGAGTTGTTTTCTCATTTCTTAGTCTACTAAAAATTTCACAGAAGAAAACCATGCCACTGTAAAATTCAGGGGGTTTTATTATTTCTTGGTAGTTGAAAACGCATCCAGCAACTACAGCACTAGGCCCTTATGAGGATCAGGGCTGTCTATCCTTTTAGTATTTCAATGTCATTTAGGTGAAGAAGAAAAAAATTAATTATTTGCAAGAGTGCTTTAAAGGTTATTGCAAATCTATCCATTATGCAATCACAAAAATTTTAAAACCATCTGCTTGGCTAAATTCCTTTTGCACAGAAGCTAGCTAGCGTAACTTAACCCTACAAATCAGATCTGTGTATAGATCTCAACCTACAAATATATAAAACTTTTGTAAGAAAAATAGTAACAATTTATTGATTCATTTTCCATGGCTATCTTGATAATTTTGGAAAGGCGAGGGGAGGAAAGGCAGGACAATTTGTTTAGGGTTTGAAAAAAAAAATCTTTTAGCAACTCTCATTGCAAATTCCTGAAGGTTGGTTTCAGGTCACATTTCTTGCATACATGTTAACTTTCCATGTATACATGAAGGAAATTGCTGCTACATACACTTTAGCTTCAGTTTATATATGACAAGGAACATTTTATTTCGTTTATTTTTTTCAACAATTAAAAGAATAGCTTTTAGAAAGCAATAATAAATCTAAATTCCACAATAAATAAACAGTGCACACATTCTGCTTAAAGGGATGTTCCTTTCCACTTGTACAGGAACCTGCAGAAAGATCTGTAGGACAAGACTAAGGAGAAAAGAGACCTGCCCTCTAAAAATCCAGCCAATGGCAGGAAAACTGGATGCATTTTCCTATATGTGCATCCCTTAAAGAGAGATCTAGATAACATACATATACATTATATTAAGACCTTTTCCTCATTTCTTGATAGCTGGATTGCAAAACGGACCAAGTCCTTCCTTCTGTACTGGAGTAATCTGTGATGGATTGACACTGGGAGGACATGTACAGTGAGATCAGCCAATAGCAAGTGAACAGTAAGGAAATGATGTTTTTTTCTCACTAATATGTAGTTAGTTGTGTTTGAGGCCAGGTGGGGTGGGGCTCTGACCAACCTATTCTAGTAGAAGTTGTCCCTTGCCATAGAAAGGGGGTTGGAACTGGATGATCTTCAAGGCCCCTTCCAACCCAAACCATTCTATGATTCTATGTATCCACAATATGCTACATTATTAATTATTTCAGTTAATCCTTCCTACATCACCCACCTTGACATTCCTTTATTACTATGGCACTTACTATAGGACACACCTCCCATACCACCCACCAATAAAAGGGTCCACTGCAAAGTACAATCGTCTTTGACAACTTCGTTTCCCTGTCATTTGCTGGCAACATCTGGGCTATTTTTGCATGTAATAGAGGATGGGCACATGCTTAAATACGCATCTGCAACCTTTCTTTACTGTTTTCACTGATGCCTTTATCCATATGCATAGTTTTTAATCCTATTTACACTTGCAACAAAGATGTCTCTGCAGAGCCAGTTTATGACAGAATCACTAACAGAGTAGCACCTCTCTGTATAAAGTGATAAGTTTCAATACACATTTATTAACACCTGAATAAATTAAGACTCTGAATTGAAATCAGAATCTGGAATGCAAAGCAGAATTAGCTGCTATGGAACCACACTACAAGAGTCTCAAAAGACAAAGTAGGTGTACAGCCTACACGTATCTGGGATGCAAAAATGGCAGAAAATTTGCAAGCATTAGACAGAAGTCAGAAAACACAGAAGAAATCCCTTGTTTTATGGAGGTGCTTCTAATTTTAACCTCAGGGAAAAAACTGTCAGACATTTATAAATTACATGTGTTCTCAGCCATACATCCACAGAACACGATTCTAAGTTAAAACTTGCCATTTTTAGTTATTAAACAGAATGTCAGAGTTTAACTGCTTAAACACCTTCAAGCATAAACCCACTTACAACAAAATAATGAAGATACTGTGGAAGTTTAGTGTCGAGTGGAAGACAAGTTTATCACTATCCTGTTCCTCAAAGGGCAGCATTAAATACCAAGTCAGAGCACAATTGACTATCATTTTTTGTAATCTCATCCAAACCTGTCATTAGAAAAAGAGAAAAACAGTAACATCAGAATCACTGCTTCTCTACTGATCTAAGTGATTTGACTTTTTTCTGTCAGCTTCTTCAGAGCTAGCATCCTTATGTTTTTTGCTGATTTGGTCAGTCTCTTGGTGTGCCACCATGTAAGAGCACATGGCAAAGTGCAATGGCTTGAAGGCAGCACCGTGCTTATGGGGGCAGGCAGGCAGAGTGGCCAGCCCAGAGGGTTTACAGACCATCAAAACAGGGCAACAATTCTCTCTGCAAGAAGCTTCCTTCTGAAGCAAATTCAAACCCAAGAATGTTTCTATAGACTTCAACTGCAAAATAGGCATGAGAATCAGAGGAAAGTTCTCACTAATTCCTCCTCAACTGCGCTAGCATGTTTCAACAACTCGTGCAAGGCTCTGAAAAACCCGTAACAGAATGATAAAGGTGTTAAAAGATCAGGATTTACTTTTATCTTCAGAGATGTCTGGAGAAGCTGATTAATAAAGTACCCCTTAAACCGAGGACACTGCTCTCAGTCTTCATGTTAATAAAGTTAATCATGCATACAAATATAATAATCTAATATCATCTAAGTTAATAAAGGCAGAAAACTCCACAAGGTCAAATATTTCATCACTGCTCTCGTACTACGGCCAGTATTCAAGAATTATAAGCAATCTAAGTCTTCCTGAATAAAACAGTTCTTAAAGCAGATTGCTGTATAATTTTGAAGACAAATCCAGTGATATATAAAACAAACACAGTGTTGCATATTAAGCAGTACTAGAGGCTACCAAACCAACACATTTTCCAGCTGCTGAGAAAATCAACAAAGAGGTAAAATTGCCCAAAAGCTGTTATCATCTCAACAATTTGAAATTCACTCCAGCCATTGCTGAATAAAATTAACTAAATTCCAAAAATAAATCAAGAGCAACCCAAAAACCAAACAATACTTTTCGGTAAAGAACAAAATGTATATTACTAAAGGTGACCCAAACATGAGTTATTAAAATTGAAACATTACCCAGACATGAAGTTTCTTTAAATACATCTTAACATTCACTACATAGCTCTACTGTTAAAGGAAATACCATTTAATATCTCATCAGGAGAAGAATGAAGTTTCTGTTGTATTCAAAGGCTACAGTAAAATTCTCAAAAGATTTGTGGAGCTCAACCACTCCAAAGCTAGTAGAACCCAGTATTTCCAAATATTTGCAGCACAGGTGACTTTTGAGGTCCATCACAAGAATGCAGAATAAGACAAATACAATACATTTCACTTTATGGAAACAATGAAACCTGTAGAAATAGGCTGCAAAAAAAAGAAAAAAACAATTACCTGGAACAAGTTCCATAACGATATAAATAGGCTGTCGTTGAGTGCAAACTCCTATAAGTTTTACAATATTAGGATGATCATACTGTTTGAGTATTCTGCAAAACACACAATAAGTTTATTGTATTAATAAAATTTATTAATTTATTAATATAAATTTTAACTGATTACGTATTACAGGAAAATATCTTAAAACTTTAACATTAATGGAAGATGTCATTGTTATCAAAGAAAAACATATCATTACTGTTATCAAAATCAATGTAACAGATCAATCATCACTCTGTTTGAAAAGAAAAGCATACTGATTCACCAATAAATCAAAAATTATTCTTATTGTAATTTTACCATTTGTCCATGTGACATTTATCTATATAAATGAAAAATGGCCTCACAGGCTTACAGTTTCTTAAGAACCCTTGTATTTAAACAGCATTTCAGGGTGGACCAGAAGCAGAGCTACATCAAAACAGTATGCACAGCGTGCCTCTATACTTCCCTGCTGCACTGTTCAAAAGCACACTTGTTCCAATTTTACTTTGAGAGATTAATTAATACAATAAGTTTTAGAAGACTATAAGGATAGCAATTTTGAGAATTAAATGAAAACATTTACATCTTTTGACACAACGCTTTAATAAGAACATTTCCAGCCTAAAACAGCATGCTATGATTTGTAAGTGAAATGAAGAGCAAGAAAAAATTCTACAGAGACCATGTAACTTAAATGTTCCATCTGATATTTGCTGACTTAAAGCACCTCCTCTTTTTCCCTTTTTCCTGGGATCAAGAGTAAAATACTTACCTACCTGGTACCTACACATTTAGCGAAAAATAACACATTCCATTTTTTTCAGACCATTTTTTTCCATTACTGTCAAGCTGCTTAACAAATGACATATCTCTGCTGTTGCCAAGTTACAAGCTTTTTAAAATGATTCAATAGATAGGGTGGCTGATCTTTATTTTATAAATGCAGGTAGTATCTTTTACTTTTCAATGTTGATCATACTAGTTTGGGAGTGGAAGTTAAAACGTGTGAAGCTTCACAGCAAGAAGGAGCAAGGTAGTTTGAAAATTATGACATTTGTCTCAAGACACCCCTCTCCCTGGAGTCTCAGAACCTACCTATCCACATCAGCTGACACTCACAATACTTCACATATTGTGTCATGACTGTAATTTGCAAAAAAAGCATATAATCTCATGCTGATTGACACAGCATAAAATACCTCTACTGGAGCAAACTCTTCTTACAAAGCGAAAATTATTAAATGGGTTCTGTACTCCATTAAGTAAAGTAATCTGGACACATTTGATCACCTCTACTAGCCATGCACGTAAAGCAGGAGTTAGGCCTGGTATAATCACACTTACTTAAACTAACAACATCTTCATGACTTCTTACCCAATCCTCATGGCACATCTTAGAAGTTCTAAATGAAAGCACTTAAGACAACAAAATTTTATTTTACAGGCATGGCTTGCTTTGTCAAAGAAAGGGTTTCAGCAAGTGCAGATGCTACTGCACTCACACGTTAAAAATGCCAATGTTTAGTTACCAGGGTGACAGTGGTGGAATGTACTGAGGGAGAGAAAGGAAGGAAAAGTTTGACTACTGCTTCTTTGAATTCTTCCGAAGGTCAGGTTTTGTAAATGCATATTGTGATAAAAACTGAAAAAAATGCCACAAGCATTTATTTCAAGTAATTTTAGACAACCTACCTGGCTTCTGACAGAAATTTTATTTTCAGCTCCTGAGGAAGATCTTCTTTGCAAGTTTTTACAGCAACTGGAGTTTTATCCTTTAATGTTCCTTTATATACCTCACCAAAATTACCCTGAAATCAGGGAAAAAAAAGATCATTCTAGGTAAATAAAATCTTAATGAATTGCCAAAAAAAATAAGGCAGACAGCTACTGAAACTGGTACAGAACTTTGGAATGTGTTTATGAACACATGTTTATGAAACCAAATGACATTTTCTTCCACTATCTGCCCTAACAAAAGCAGCTCACTCTGACACAGTACATCTATTATATGGACACAGCATATGAGTTCTGGTTTGACCTTGCTGGAAAGAGGAAAAAAACACCATTAATTAGGTAATTAGAATTTTCTCATAAAATCTCTTAGTAACTTTTAAAATCAATTGACATTGACTGTTGTTCTTCTTATTCTTACTCCTGCACTCTTTCATTTTCACACTATTTTGTGAATAGTTTTTAACTTGCAGCCTGGAAGAGACCAAAAACTGATCTCAAAAACTAGGACAAAACACACCAAAATAACATAAACATTCTGATATACAAGAAAAAAAAAATTAAATATGAAGGATGAAAACACTGAATATTAATTTTTATCACAAATTAAACCTACTGCAAAATGGACTGTTGCATCTGGTGACCCAGAATTTCTTTAAAACCCAAGCTCAGAACTGCTCTATAAAAGCAAATCTGTAAGGCTTCCCATTTGGACAAGACTTTAGAAAGCAGCTCCTTTTATAATCAGGCATTTTAGGTAGTGAACAACATACCCCCAAGGCAAGTTAATTTTTTTTTAGCTTTCATAGAAGAAAACTGAAGTAAAAAATATCATAAAAGTCTCCACCGGATGCATTTTTTATTTAATAAAAATAAAAGGAAAATTAATTAGGACACAAACTGAAGGAAGAAGGAAACTGTGAGGTCTAAAACGAAAACACTGGTATCAATGAAAAAACCCTCAAGAGAAGAAAACAAGAAGAAAACTGTAGATCTCATACTTCTAGTTAAGCTTTGTATTTCCCAAAGAATAAGCACAACTCAATTTTGAAACAACGCCTGATTAATCTCCACACGTATTACACTTCTGTGTCCTGGTATCTGGGGCTGCATGGAACTTCAAAAAAGTCTGCTGGAGATGTTTTCCTTCCTTTCCTGAGTGATGAAGATTTCATTACATCATGCAGCTGAATTTAGTGCTGCCAAAGAAAGATGACAGAAAAGGGGAAAAAAGAAACAGAGGGAAAACAGTAACGTGCTTCCAGTAACAAGGGAAGAAATGTACAGCTAAAAGCATTTCAGAATTTTTTTCTGTACCCTGGGACAAGGAAGATGTAGCTGGCAAGTGAGGCGTAGGATCTCTGACAGCCCTTCTAAAGCACTTACAGAGGCTAACACACTACCTCTCGTATCTGAAACGGCACCAGGCGCCCAAGGTAAGCAGCTGAGCTGCTCCCAGCTCACTTTTCCTCTACCCTTCCGGTCAGAAGTATTTAACAGTGAAATTTGAACCCACCCTAAGCTTTATTTAAGTCTAGAAAACGCTTCGTTTCTTTATGAAAAAATATTGAAGTATTATTAAATACATTTTTTTTAGTATAACACATTCCTACTATGCAACTTTCATCTTGTGGGGTATTACAGAATTAATACTGAGTAAACAAACTGACCATTCACTCCTGAGGTGAAGGAAAATCTTCATATTTTCTAAGTTTGCATCTTTTACACATTAAAATTTCATTATTTTTTTCTCATCTTTTCCAGGCCTCTCAGAGTTTTGCAGACTTTCAGAATTCTCACTTCCATGGTGAATGGCTATAGTTTATTTCACATTTTTTCACAGAGATGCCGATGTTCGTGTCATTCTTATCTTTTTTAGTATGATTACATCTTTTTAGAGATGAATGCATAAAAGATTCATACCGTGTTCCAAGGAAGTTTTTAGCCTGTTCTGTATTTTTTAAAGAACACCATTCTATAATCACTTTAAAATTCTGAGTTGTCTTTATTGAATGTTAAAAATGCTTTGTGCCAAAAACATGCAATACATGTAAAAGGAATTTACTAAAATGATTTTCAAATTGCTTTAACTGTCTTTACACATCAAAATGAATTCATATTTATTTTTTAGCAAGTCAAAGCTTTTTTTCTGCCTGGAACATCTTTATTTTTCTCCCTTGATACTATCCTGTTTAGGAACGTGAAGATCCTGCAGTACCTGCATTTTATGCAGACACAGCTCAGTCTGGTCATACTTTTTGTCATCTTACACTGCCTAAGAGATTTTATCACTCATAACCGAAGTTTATGACAGTATTTCAATCCCTCACTTCTTGAATTTCTTATTGCTTTTTTTAGTGAGTATCATAGTAAGAAGGCAATTACTGCTTCAATTTGTCTCCTCCTCATTTAATCTTGTTTTTCAGTTTTTGGAAAACCTTTTCAAACACTATGTCCAGAGTAGCACTCACAATGGTCTTTGCAGGTGCAAAGGTGCCAAAAAGGGGAGGAGTTCGCCTAATTTTAAAGACTTGTAGTTCCTAAGCAGAATTTGTAAACTACAAGTTTATAAGCTACACAAAAAGTAATTTAATACAAATAAAATTGTGAAATTACCTAACGCTCATCAGTGAATGAATTAAAATAATCATGCAGAAGCAATTACCATTTGTTTTAAGAAATATTGATTTAGTCATCTCATTATATCAAATTTTATACACAAATACATAAACATACACCTGTTTCTCTACATGTTTTGATTTATATTTTGCAACATTTTTCTCAGACTACAGAAAGTAAAACAGCCACATCATGCTTTATAGAAACCTAGTTAGCTCAAAACACTTCCAAAAAAGAAAAATATGTATGCTAGTTAAATACTTTCAGCACAACCACAGTGTTTACTAGTAAGCGTGATTTACATCTCTTTAAAGCATAAGGCTGTCTAGTGTATTAATGCAAAAAAAAATTGATATAAAAATTGCATACCACAGTAATTTAAAAGAAAAGGTATACAGACACGGCTTAATGATTACGATACACTTACTCAAATGTTATTTAGCTCACTTTATTACTTACTTTGCCCAGTAATTCCCCCAGTGTGACATCTTCATGATTGAGAACCCATTTCTTATCCTAAGAAAAGGAAAGCAGAATTTTCAGTCTGTGCAAATATGCAAGACACAGTTTCTCTAAGATACCTGCAGCAGAAATGGAGCTGAAGAAGGGTTACCTTTAGAACACTTAATCACAAGCATACCAAGAAGTTTTAAGGCTAAGCATTTATAATTCAAGAGTTTAGAAAGCTAGCTATACAGTAAAATAGTGAATGATACCATATAGCAAATTTTTATTAGAAATTAAGCCTACAACATGATGGTATGTAGGTAGATAAGCACTATGCAAAGTTTCACACAAGCTCTGGAAATGATATTTAGCACCCTGATTTTAACAATTCATCAAGTGAAAATGAGATAAGAAAACTTCATTTTAGTATACGAAGTAACTTATTACTAAATCAAAAAAACTCCCACATTTTTCTCCTCAGTGCACATGAAAATGAACTGATCTTTCAACTTCTCAACAAGACTCATATTTGCATGTCTTACACCTTCTCTTGTAGTTGGAAATATTGCAGGTATCTGCTTGAAAAGATAACACATGTCAGATAAAGCACTTTGTCTAGGCAGTGACCATTCTCCTGTGCTGAGCACTGGTGTTCAGCTCTGGGCCCTTCAATTCCGGAAAGACATTGAGGGGCTGGAGCGTGTCCAGGGAAGGGCACTGGAGCTGGGGAAGGGTCTGGAGAACAAGTCTGATAAGGAGCAGCGGAGAGAGCTGGGGGGGGCTCAGCCTGGAGAAAAGGAGGTTGAAGCCGAGTGGGGGTCGGTCTCTTCTGCCACATCTCAAATGAAAGGATGAGAGAAAATGGCCTTAAATAGTGCTGGGGAGGTTCAGATTAGAAATTAAGAGTAAAATTCTTCACTGACGGAGTGATTAGGAATTGGAGTAAGCTGCCTAGGGGGGTAGCGGAGTCACCCTCTCTGGAGATATTTTGTCGAACATGAATACAGCAAATTAAAAAAGGAGCAGGGATCATTGCTATTCTGATTTCTGTGCCTTTGTTCATAAGTATAATGTCACAAGTGTAAACAGTACACATTCTAGAGACTCTCTGAATGCCTCTATTAACCCAAACTCCCAGCACGCAACACCTCTCAGCCCCATCCCAAGAATTCCTGTACCGCACCACCATGCTGCACGATGGAAACCAGCTTTTACCATTTCTCTTCCCTGGGTGGGAAACTGTGACATTTAAGAGTAAATTCTCAATATCCAAAAATTTATTTTTCCCCTACAGACAAGACTGTTGCTTAAAACTACTGCCTCACTGATCAAACATTGTAAGAAACATATTTCCTTCATCTCCTCTTTTGATACTTTTTGCTGAATGAATGTCTCATTGAGAAGTTGTTATACTACAAATACATAGGAAGTGCCATCAAACTGCACACTTTCATTTAATAACATAACCTCGGTTTAAGAAAACAATTTGCAAAGAAAACTGTGAAAAAAAAAAAAAAAAAAAAAAAAAAAAAAAAAACCAACAAAAAATTACTACTTGGAGGTATTAACATAATGGTTTTTAACATTGAAATAAGTGTGACAAAACCAAAAAGTTACAGAATTAAAATTTAATGGATTTTTTACTGCTTAACTCCAAGGATTCTGTACTTCAGTGAACAACTCTTTCAATAAATTGATAATATGACATTTCAAAAGCTTGTTTATGAAGGAAAAAAAATCTGATAATTCTTCAGAGCACTAATCAAAGAAAATAGCACCATAAACTGGAATCAAATGATCTATTGAAGGATTTATTACCATTGTAGCTGTACATTAATCACTACCTGTACTTTTTATGAAAGCCTTCAGTTACTTCTTATACTACTGTAACTCATTCATTACTTTATTGTGGTTCTGCCAGATTTTTCACAATCAAAGAATTATTCAAAGTTTGATTGGCTTTGTTTGATATAACTGCTATAAACTGCACCAAAGCAGTTTCTTCAGCAGAAAGTAAGAAAAAATTCTAACAGAAGAGAGAATCATGTACATCATGCCAGTGTACAATTCTGGGATTAAAAACAGAAATAAACCCAATTTTCTAATTTGCAATGTATTAGATATTAATTTAAATAGTGGTTCAAAAAAAATTGTCATTGGTTCAGATAATTGCCTTTAATTAATAAACTATTATATGAACAGCACAGTAAGGCGAAAAATAGTAAGACATTCTACAGCAAGTTTGTTGTCTCACTAAATCTACTTGAATTGCCCCAAGTTAATTATGACCGCATTCAATAACATGAATAGCTGTCAATAATTAAAGACATCAATAAGGCACACAAATCAATGGATAAATACTAGCACATCATAAACAAAGGTCATGAAATAAAGTCATGTCTCTGTCTGATCATGAAGTTCATGATCTTCTCTAAATGCTTAATTCTGATCGTGAATAGAATGTATTTTTCCAGTTGTCAAATGCCATTACTCTACAGATTAATCACGTGTGCAAAAGATATTGAAAGTAACAAAAGAAATGTGACAGCAAAATGGGACGTAAAAAATATTCTTAAATGTACGTATAGATCAACAGACACTTTAATGCACATCAGTCCAAGTCAAAGAAATTTTCATTCCAATAGAGTTGCTTCTAAATCAAATTGAGCAAATCTAGCACATTTTTGTACCTAATCAAACTGATCTGAATGACAGTGAACAGAACTCCTGAGATTCTGAATGCCCATTACAATTTTACCCAGAAGGAAGCTGCTTATGATGCAGCCCTCTTCTTGTGACACCACTATAAATCTCTCTTTACCTTGCACTTGTTCAGATTTTTCTTGTTAATTTTGGACCACAGAATATAAAAGCACTTCAGAAAAAATCTGTCACACAAATCAGCACTTGAGCATACTCATTTGTAATCTTAATTACACACCTTATTTCCAAATGGAATTACTTGGGAAATGCACAAGCTTTACCAGATTCTACTTTATTTCTGTCCCAGGAGGAGAAATTACATGAATACCACACTTAAAGCACAGGTTTACTAGTAAGATGTTTGTTTACAGTATCACTGTATCTTACCTTTGGAGGTACTGACACATCTGTTGGCCCAACACTAAGAAACAAGCTGTCAACCAGTCAGCTCACAAAGTGGAGAACTTGGTCAGCCTTGATACTGCTGCCCTTCCCCAACAGCCAGGTACTTGGTACCACTCGTCACACTGCAGGTTTCTGCATGCAGCAGCCTGCTAGTGACTACCTTTCCAGACTCTGTGCAACTACTCAGTGCACTTGTTTGATTTCAACAAAGATAAGCATTCCCAAAGATAAGAGTTATTTCAGAAGTTAATTGTAACTGACAAAAAACAAACCCCAAACAGATCAGTAATTAAAGAAACAAAACTTCCAATTGTGAAAAGGAATACTTAAAAATACTCAGAAATGTCTCCTTTTATTCATAAAATAAAGTATTCTGGATATGCAGTATTCTTTTCCTGGATATGTAGCATTCCTTTTATAGTGTTACTAAGTTTCATGGTTCCCTAGACCATGATAGAGTTCAAACCTTGAGCAACCAGCAAAGAATCAATTCTTCATCAATCCTTTCTTCAGTGGAGGTACAGCAGAGTTGTGTGCAAGCCACTGAGAACAGTTTGACCAGCAGATGGTTGCTCTAGAAAATGCAATCTCATTTTTCCTTTTCTGAGCTATGAGACTGAAATGTTATCACTATTACCCTAAACATTTTCAAAATATGTAAGTGCAGTTTTCCTCCTGCCCATCTCCCTTCATTAGGAGAAACAACATCAAAGAGATCACAGATTACTATGCCAGGAAGAAGGCTCACAAATTAGCTGCAGTAAATTATAACAGCTTTCAATAAAATAGAAAAATAACCATGAACTAGTACTTAGTGTTCAAATTCCCTTAGCATATTTTTCTATAATTCTCAGTAACAATTCCAATCATTAAGAATTCTAAAATGGTACTTTTTCAAATTAAAAGCCAGCAGTAAGGCAATTAGATAGTACACTTTTAAAAACAGACATTTTGAGAAGTAGGTATGAGTTTACGAGCCTCAGTTTACGCATTTGGTTCTAAAAATCTTCCCATTTCTAATAGAACAGAGAAAAGAGAGAAAAAAAATGCCACCTGTGCTTGTATTCAGTTTCAGAGAACCACCAAACAAAAACAAGATTACCAGCCAAACTCCAAAGCAAGATTTTTCAAAGAGGAAGGGTGAGGAAATCCTGATCAGGTTCCAAGACAGTATGAATCAGTAAGACCTTTATGTTATTAACACTGTTATTTACTTATGTTCTCTGTCACATTATTTACTCTTTCTAGTTCAGAAGGCAATATCTACCGCAAATGCTGTCACTGTTTTTTATCTTAATTGTAGATGTAACCAAAGTGAAAAAGGCTAAAAAACTCTAGAGGTTGGAAACTTCAGTTGATTTAGAGAGGTCCAGAAGGAATCAACCAAAACCAAAACTTACTGCTTTAAGAGAACTGAAAACATGTGACTTTCCAATCTCAGAATCTATCTGAGCACAGCATGTGGAATTTATGAAAAACCTAAATATCCCTCCCTTTTCCCTCACCCCAGTACATGAATCCTTAACGTTCTTCTAAAAAACCTCAAAAATAGATGGATATTGTTGACATCTCAGGAGTCAAGTGCACACGTGATGTCATGCCTGTTTCTTCATGTTTTAAGAAGAAAAAATGCAGAAAAAATGCTTTAGAAAGTATTATTTGCTCTCCTTCTTCCAAGTTAAATAGAAAATATCAGTAGTACGAATTACTGCAGCTAAGAGCTGTTTTTCCACAGCAACAAAAATGGAAAGTTAATCTTTCATTTTCAGTACTAAGGATAATTGGAGTAAAATTCTTTTTATGGCTAAGAAAATCAGAATTGCAGACAATTTTCATCAGATCGGTATTCAAATCTCACTTATCAGAACTTGATGAACCAGACGAAAAAAAAAGTAACAGCTGTGTACACATGGCTTATCAATGTGGGAATAAGAAATTGTCTTCTCAGAGAAGTACTGGTTTTGATACCACCTATGCCAGTAGATCTAAATCTAATGTTCATATCAATTTCATGAATCATAAACCATGTGTTTCAAGTCCTTCAGATTAAGTACAGAAATAAAGGTAGCTGGTGGAAAAGATTTTTCATAAGAACAAGTGAGTTTTACAAGAGGGGTTTTGAAAAACCTCACTGGCAACTTCTTCAAAACTGTTTCAGAATAAAGATTCATGAGCTGTAAAAACTGTTATGGAAGCTGCTTTGCATTATTAACAGCACTGTATTAAGCCACACTGAAGAAACTCAATGTGAGCCGTAAAACAGAATAATAGCACTGACAGGTTTAGCTCCTTGGAAAAAGTAAAATTTTATCTGACTGCTTACTGTTACATAAAAAAAAAACTTTGTGAAGTTCAAGCTTTCTGCTAAACCAGATTCTAAATGACCATGGAACAAGAGGGTAGAAATGAGATTTGGAAAAGCTACTATGCAATAAGCAGCAGAAGTGACCTCAGATTACCTTCACAGCTACTCTTTGTCCATTCTTTCTTGAAGATCAGAAGATAAAATGAATGTACAATTCAACATACAATACCTGTTTTCTTCAGGTTTTTTTTAAGGATGTGCAGTACTTCCCTAAGCTTATACTTTCGTATTCATGAAAGGGCTAAAATGATGCTGAGGGTATTTCAGGAAAAAGACGGGAAATAAAGAAAAATAGAGAAATTAAAAAAAACAACTGAGAAAGAAAAAGACATAGAATGTGCAATCCTTAAGCACAGGAAAAGGGAAGTCAAGTTCATGTCAAAACCATTATATTTCAAGCACATTAAAACACATACTATTCCTCTCTACTGAATACAGTAAATTCAGCTACCAAAACAAAGTACTCTGAATCACCTGTTAACCATGTATATTCAAACAGAAAAATTATCAGCTCTGCATCAGATATGCCCTTCCAAACAGTGACAGTCATCTGTATATTCAAAGGCAAACAAAACCATGTGGTAACGTGGTTTTTCATTCAAACACTCCACAGGATTTAAACGGAAAGGAATGGAAAAGCAGAGTCATATTATGCATGCACAACACCCTCCCAAACACTTGAATTATTAAAATAGGCTAAAATATTTTAATGTAAGTGCAAACACATTTTTACTTCCACCCACACATGAAAAGATATGTCAGATGGGGTTGGGGGAACTGTGTTTGCAAAAATGTCCAAGAGACTCTCCTCGAACTATGTAAGATACTTAGCCACATACTTAGTTCCATCCTGACTTAACTTCAAAAACATCCAGTCATTTCCAGTTAGATGACTTCTTTAGGCCAGGAAGAGAAACACTTCATCCATCCTTCAAAAATAATGCCTAATTTACAGTGATCAGCAGGCAATACCTTTCAGAGAGCTGCAGTTCCACATTAGAGCTTCCACCGAGTTACCATTTTGTTCAAAGCAAAACCCCAAGATCCTTCATCCTATGCTTTTCTAGCCACACCTGTTTATTTTGCAGTGCCTTTCATAATCTTCAGATAACATGATAAAACCACTGAAATGGAACAGAAACAACCTGTCAAAATTTCAAATAATCTGCCATCTTAGCTAATTTGTGACTGTGGAAGAACAAGAAACAGGCAAAGCCACACAGAAAGGAAACCGCAGCCTTAACTTATGAGATTTCAGTGTACCAGTGAGGTCTGCCTGCATTCCAAGCAAGACAGATGTTGGCTTTGAATCAGAAGTCATACCACATTACATAGATGCCAACAGTTTAAAAGAAGTATGCTGCAGTGGGTTTTTTTTACATCAGATGCATACAGTTCTTCAACAAGCTATTGCTAGTTTCTCACATACCGCTAACTCATTATTCAGAATAGCAAAATCACTGGAAAATCTCTTAGTAGCAGAAAAAAAAAGGCAATCAATGAAGGACACACAAAGGGAAGCAGTACACATACTAAATGGCTCTGCTAGATATTAGCAGATTCTATTATTACTTGTGTAATCTTCTGAACGCTGTCTTCAGCAATTTTTTTTCTCCTGTATTAGTGACTTTAGCTTGAATAAATTTTCCTGTGTGGTCTATAGCAATCTACTCATTGTTGCTGTGCTCGTTCTGGCTGGGGCAATTTTGTTCACAGTAGCTAGTATGGGGTTGTATTTTGGTTTCACATGTTAAAATAATCTTTTGACAAAGATGATCAGCACATGAAGCAATCTTTATGGCATGCATGTGTGCACAATCTTCTCTAAAAATTAAACACGAAACATTAAACAATGAACATCAATGTTTTGAAGAATTCACCACCTATTCTAGCAGCTGTAGAAGGAGTTGGGAGGGGACAAAGCCAGGACAACTGACCCCTAATTGACCAAAGGGATATCCCATACTATATAGCATCGTGCTTAGCATATAAAGTTGGGAAAAAAGAAGGAAGGGGAAGATGTTTGGAGTGAAGGCATTTTTCTTCCCAAGTCACGGTTACATGCGACGCAGCCCTGCCTTCCTGGAAATGGCTGAACACCTGCCCAACCACGGGAAGCAGTGAATTCATTCCTTGTTTTGTTTGTGTGCACAGCTTTTGTTTTCACCTATTCAACTGTCTGTATCTCAGCCCATGACTTTTGCGGTTTTTGCCCTTCTGATTCTCTCGCCAATCCCGCCGTGGGGGAAGTGAATGCTCAGCTGTGTTGGGCTTAGTTGCCAGCTGGGATTAAACCACAACAGTTGCACCTTGTTGTATCTTTTGCATCTTTTTCTAAAACTCAAAACTTTGAGAATTAATTATGCAGTGTCCTCCTCAATGTGTCAAAACGCTTTTTGAATAGCCTGGCCTACAATTAAGCAAACAAATTTACTGTTCGTACTTTCGATTTAAAACATGAACACAAGAGATAAGGGAAGAGCATCTACGTCTACCACATGGTGGTACCTGGGGTTGTGCTTCCCCAGTTGCACGACTTTGCTCTTCCCCTTGTTGATCTGCATAAGGTTCCTGTAAAACCCTTTCTCCAGCCTGTTCAGGTCCCTCTGGATGGCAGCAAAACCCTCTGGTGCATCAGCCCCTCCTCAAAGATTGGTCTCATCAGCAGAACTGCTCAAGCCCCACCACCCAGCCTGTTAATGAAGAAGTGGATGAAGGAAGGATTGGATGCAGTACTGACCCTGAAGGTACAGCAGTAGTTGAATGGCCTTGCATGAGACTTTGATCACCGCCCTCTGGGGGTGATCTTGATTTTAGTAATCACAGTGGATACACTATGTAAATCACTGGCAACTCTATTAGGAAGAAATCAAAGTGACAGAAAGGACAGAACTGGTAATAGCATTTACTTCATTAAGAACTGATGATGAAATCCATTGAACCCTCAACGTAGGCTAAATACAGTATTTACCTTGCAAATAAGGAATCCTGAAGCCCTACCTAATGTCACCCGTGAATTCCTCCTTAATCAACATTTAAATAAACAGATCTTGAGAGTTCACACAGTATTACATACATCAAATGCACAGACCTGATTTTAAAAAACATACCCTTCTTACCCTGTAGCTCCTTCAGTGTGTATCCTTCACTCCTTCACAGCTGAAATGTCATTTCACTCCTTTTTAACATTTTGTTCCACTTAAATTGGAGGAGGCTAAAATACTTAAGCAACCACAAGCTACTTCACAGTACCCCACTGTGCATAACTGTAACTCTACAAAGGAATTTAAGAGCACAGACACTCATTCCTATTCTTAATCTACACTGTGTTTTTTGACCTGTGAGAGCCCACAGTCAAGGAAGGTTATGCACTTGTCAGCCACATACTATGAAAATACCGAAAACTCAAAACATAATTTGCATTAAAGTCATCCTGACTGCACTACTAAGAACAGGAAGAAGAATATAATTAGAGGACTACAAGAAGTTTACAACTCACAATTTTATATAAAATAATTTCTACAGAATGTTTGAATTTCAAATATGGGGAAGGAGTCAGAATCCATAAAAACCCCCAGGATGTTAGTTCAGCTGAAAAGCTGCTGCAATCATACACAATTCTAATAGAATTTTTTTTATTGTGCTGTATCAACATCCGGTTATAAAATTTCTCATAAAGACAATGAAAAGTCAAAGTGCAAAGCCCCAGTTTTTACAAGTGCTCCATAATGCACAACTTACACCCCAAACATTACAGAACACAATCAAACCTTTGATTTTCACATGTATACACAAAATGTCAGCAACAAAATCTAGGAAATCTAAATAATCTTTGATGAAGGATGCTTTAATTGAAGTAGTTTATTCTCCTAGTTACCAGTTATCAAAAAACTTCCTCCAAAATCTTTCATTTAATAATTTTTACCCCTTCCTAACAACATACCTTTTTATTTTTTTGTAAGGATGAATAGCTTGCTTCCATCTCTTGCTTCATAACTTTCAGTTATTTTTTCTACTTCCTACTGTTTCAGTTGTGTTTGAGATAACTCATTTTTTTCAATTTGCACTCCACACAGCAATATGGCATTCTATAATTTTTTTATATGAAAGTAGTACAGAAAGTAGGAATGCACACGTTGGCAAGGTTTCCATTTAAAATTTCTAGGACAAAGATTTTCTTTATGAGATTGGTCAAAAATTACATTGTGTTTCTTAAAATGAAATTCATAGACTTGATAAAATACATTTTTTTCTACGTTTGAGCAAAATGCTTACACCCTTTAAGAGTGCTATCTTTCAATTTTAATCTAAACCTGATCATGGAAAGAAATACCAGAAAGACAAGACTGAACCAGAAACATTCAACTGAGCAGATGTTTAATGTCATGGCCTCTAGAAAAAAAACCTACAGAAAACTTTGATCACTGAATATTAAAACAACCCTTGTTACTCTTTGTTCAGGTAGCCTTATCTGTCTCCATTATTACAACGCATTTTAATGAGATTTTTTGAGAAAATACATACTTTCAATTTTGAAAGTAGTCAATATACCTGAAATTACACATAAATTTGGTTTAGTCCTTTGTTAGCACGAAGAGCAAATTACTCTCTTTTTTCCTTTTTCTCAACAGGATGACATGCCTTGACAAGTACAGGCCACCATTAAGGATGATGCATTCCTTTTGTTACCTGACAGAAATATTGCAATAATCTCTGCTAGAAAATGTTAAAAGCAAATTCTGTGACACTCCTCCAAATTCTGAAGAAATAAGAACATAACTGAAATGCATCTCTAATATTAAGATATGAAACTCTGCTCTCAAATGTCAATAGCTGCAGGCTATTGATTCATTTAATGCATATTCAATAAATACATTAATTTTCTCTAAGTACGTCTTTTACATATTATAAACACTCACTTCTCATTGTGAATTCAATTTCCTTAAAGAAAATTGAAGATGCATTTTGATATTTAAAAATGCATGTATTAGAATTTAATTACACCCATGAGAATTACAACTTTAGGCCAAAACCCGACACCCAAAGACCACAACCACCAGGTGCTTCCAGGCCAAATGGGTGGGTATCACACACGTAATTCAGAGTGCCACAGGAATTCTCTCTGGAGCAACAAATGTAGCCAAGGTAGAGCTGCAGTAACTGAATCACTCCCGGCTACAGGCTGCTTCTGCATTTCAGATTTCTGCTCCTCAGGAGTTGCCCTCAGGTCAAACAGACAAAAGATGATGTTCCCCAAAGGCAGCACCATTACTGCCACTGCTTCCCTCTGCAGCATCTTAATTCTCTCCAGCCATGAGATGAGCATCTATAATCGTGTGACAGCATTACTTTGAGATAAACTTGGAAGTCTCCTTTGTAAGTATCCTTGTTGCTATCCAGTATCTCCCAGCAGCTGTAAAAGGGCTTGCCTGAAACTGAGACTGTTCAGCAGCCTTCTTCAATTCCTCCACATGTGCTTTGCTGGACTGAGAGACACACACTGCCTGTACCCTGAGCACATGGGTTCTCTGCAACAGTGAACCCCAGCTTTCTTTGCTAAAATAAAATAAGCCCCCTCAAAAAATCCACCAGCAAAAAAATCAGGGTCATGTCACATTTTTACTAATGGATTTACATGAAAAAATCTTTCTAACTTAAATTTATAGTTCTTCAGAATCTCTTTCCATGTCTAACTCATCAATATATTCATACCTTGCAAGACAGCATCAGATCTGCAGAGAATTCTCATGTCATTTGCAAACTTATTTATCAGCATTAGAAACACTACTAAGAAATACCTATTTTTTTTCAACACTTTTCTTTCATCTCATCATTTATGATGAATCATTTTCCTATGTACACAAAACATATGAGACCATATCACAAGCTTCTTTGTCACATAAAAATAGATACAGAATTTTTAAATGACAATTACGAGTAATGAACACATGGCCTAACCTATTTGACAAAGTAGCAGTTAATTTTTTTGAGTTAACTACAGAGCATCCAAATACCAGAACAACACTAGCACTAATGAAATAGTAGCAAATCTCCAGACTGAATCAATTGGTGCTAAGAATCTGAAACATATATTTGGGGAGAAGGCATTATTTCAGGCTAGATCTTTCCTGGCTCTGAAAACTGAACTCCCTCCCATGAGCAGTTGTGCATCCTGGGCAGACTTGCTTCAAAGCTGTATTTCTGAAAACTTTAATTCAGGTACACTTAAATAAAAATGGCATTTCTCATTTTTTTTGATGACTCTCTTTTCTTGTAGTCAAACTGAAGCACATTCACAACTTAAAACAGATTTTTCAAATATAGAAAAAAAATGTATTTCAAGAAATCTAAAAACCTCCAGAACAGGAGGTCAGAGATGCTAGAAGGTTAAAATACATCCAATATGGTTAAAACAGCATTTTTACTAATAAAGTCTTTGGGTGTGCTCTGAGGTTACTCAGGGTCTTTATTAACCAGTCAGTCCATCAATAACAACCTGAAGAACATAACGTGCATTTTTTTCTAGAAGATTATAAATAAATACGAGACATTTTTCCATTAAAGAAGTTACTTGCAGATATCTTTTTAATGCCTTCAGTTTTTCTAATTTAAATTATATTATTACAGAATCATTAAAATTCCAAGCAGGCAGATTTGGTCTACATGAAATGGGACACGGGACAGGCCTTTTGTGACACAATTAAGCCTGCTCCTTTCAAGGGCAATGTCACAAAAGGTGAACACTAATTTTACTAATATGGTAAAGGAGGATGAATGACTGTGGGAAGGAAGGAAAGCAAAAACAAACTAAAAAGCATAACCTTTTTTTTTGCTGGGAAGTTTGTCGTATTTAACTTTCAATTTCTAAATAGGTTATTACGGGGACAGAAATTTGCATAAAAAGATTAAAGATTACATGAAATGACAAAGACTGCTCTGCAGCTATAATGTGAACAAAGCAAAAACAGTCTTTGCAGATGTCAAATGAACTTCAAGGAAATGATTAAAGACATCTTGGTAATAGCACATGACGCATAAATTACCCCCAACACTAGGTGTCAGAGTGCATATGCTGCTTCTGAAAACGACTTAAAATGTCTCCACTTTCCCACATGAAAGCCAGAGCTCCATGAAAATTGAAAAGGAGAGCTCACAACACTCTTTTGCTTCATTCTGAAGCATTTCTTTAGAATACAGCAAATAGTTTTAATCAGATGGGAGAACTAAAACAACCATAAAATCATACCTCAGACCAAAATAATTTAAAAATTTTTGAAAACAGCTGCTCTAAAGAAATTAAAATCATGTAGCTAACACCCTTTTCAACACTGCCTTACTTGGCTCAAACTGCTGGTCATAAAGCACTAAGTATACTATACATTCATTTTAGTTCACACCAAGTATTAGCAGCTGTAGAACTCGACATCCTATTTCATAAATTCTTGAAAGCCTACATGCAATCTGTGTAATATGTATATTTAAAAAATCCTATACAATCAGTCTCCTGTCACTCAATACTCTTCTGAGTTGTAACAGTCACCCTTCCCATTACGTCACGTAACACAACAGAATGGAAGCTGAAAGGTTTATTAACTCTAACGGAAATACTCTTGAATATTCAGACTGATGCAGACTGATGCATACCAGGACGAGCTAAGTCATATGAAAAAATACATGCAGCCTGCAGATTTTATGGATAGATGCCGATTGCTTGCATAATTTTTGGGAAACCCGAGCAGCTGAAGTAGTTTCTGCAGCTCAGATCAACTACCAACTAGCACAATCCTAGAGGAAATACTAATATTTCCACTTATTTTTAGTTAGCACTACGTTTAGTTGATACTAAGACTAACTCAAGTCAACAAGCCCAAAGAGGAGCGGACCCACTTCATTTTACCCCTGAAAAGAAGAAAAACAAAAAACCTGGCTTCATACACTGTGACAGCTGGAAAGCTAAAAAGCCTGTCTGGGAAACTGTCCTCCACCACTTTGCAAGGTGGCTGTGATACATCTGAACGCAGCGGTAATGGTATGGATTCAAGTTCTAGACAGACCCACCACAGACAGATATCAGCAAGGGATTTAGACTGTCTAAAGGTACTGCATTTATACTTCCAAGGCCACAGAGTCAAGTACAGTAATGGTGAAATGACCAGGAATGCCATTTGGGAACATGTTTCTTCTACAGGACAGGTGCTAGAAAAATTATTTGGCTATAGTTACACAAGAGTATGGATAAATTAAAACTTAACTCTATAAAAAATGATACAAAATGAAACAAAAATGTCAGGAATATGAAACCCCCTATCTTCAAAGTAAACAACAGAGAATGAAGAGATGGTGATTTACAGATGATGTGTTCCAGTTTAACAGACAATAATTAAAATTATGTAGCAATACACCACACTTGCTAAAAAAGGGCTGCTCTCACAGTATGTACAGTCAGGAAACCAAAAAAGCATTACATATTAAAAACAAACACAGTATTGAAGAGAGAGAGAAATTTGCAAAACGATTTTAAAATATTTCATTTTGAGCTTGACTACCTCTTATTTGCAGCTTAAACCATTTATATCAAAAAAAATTACTCACACATCAAAAATAATGTCCTATGCTTTCTCATGTGATCTACAATGAATGCAAACAATATCTTATGTTCAGTGAAGCATCAGTTGGGTAATCAGCAAGATACTAACATAAAATGTGTATTTACAATGTCACATTCTTAAAATCTTAAAATTAGATAAAATAGATAAATGCAGATTAAATGTAATTTTGAGAAAAATAACATTCTACTTTTTTAGGATTATTAGCAGGAAAGAACTAGGACCCTGGAGTAGGTAACTAATGGTGAAATATAAATTGTCATACTTCCTAAAATTTTGTTGAACACAGGCTTGAAACCAGTCTTAAAAAAATAAATATATCAAGAACAAAAGGCTTACCCATAGTTAAGATGCAAAGGTATAAGTGGAGTTGGCTTATGAATGAAATACCAACTAGATAGATACTAACTGCAAAACTGCTGGAACAAGTCAAGGAGACTCTTAAAACACTGATATAATTTAATACTTATCCCTTTTTGTTTCCATCTTGAAAGACTTTCTGCAGTAGCTTCCTGATTAAAAAGGGAAATTTTGTTTTAAATTTTTGTTGATGCTGCAATATCAGTACTTTTTTCTATGTCTAACTTATTTTTGTGATACAAAACAGAGACAAAATGGAGTTGTCATAAGTCTTCCAAATTTCATGAGACCGTCTACATTATATAAAAGAAATTTTTTACTTTATAGAAGGAAAGGCAATGAACTACCACTTTGAATTACTTAGTAGGAAAATCCAAATGGAAAACCAAAAAGAAAAGTAAGAGAGTATTTGCTAAGAAGTTGAATGACATTCTTTCAAAATAGCAAGAATTCATTGCAAGAACCAGGATGGAGAGTTGCTCTAAGTGAATGTATTGCAGAGCTGAAAAGTTTGAAAGAGATCAGGAACAGAGTCTCAAAATGAACAAAGAAGAAAAATCTTCTGAGAAGTTCCATTGGATCTTATTTTAAATAATAACAGAAAACCCCCAAAATTGCTGTCAGTTAAATTAAGATTCTGGAATGTATGCATTACCTTAACAACAGGATTAAGCAGAACAACACCTGATTTCTTTGTAATAACTTGCTTTGTTGTGTAATGATGTTCTATGAGCTGAGGAATAGTTGGAAACCCAGTTCCTTCAAAACGATACTGATTCTGTATGGGGGCAAAAGGAAAAAAGTTATTTCTCCAGAAGTAATAGCTTGAACAAGAAACTGCAAAAGTGCACAACCAAACTTCCTTCACTAGTAACAACAAAGAAAAAAAATGTACACTTTTACAGAGTTATTTTAGGTTCCTTTTCTGACCTATTGAATAGCATTTATACTGACCTAACTGGAATGATAGTTAGAAAAATGATAAATTATTACATGCAAAATTACTGCATCAGTCATTTAAGGCAATATGATAAAATAACTATTTAAACTCTTAATTTAAATAGATAGGCCAGTTAAACTCAAAACTATCACAGAGTGAAATAAAAATACTCTAAACCAGTAAAAACAACACTAACTTCCGAATTATTTCTAAAAATTACAGCAAGCAAACTAAAACATCTATATAATAAAATACAACAAGAGATAAAATAAACAGGATATAAGCAATATTATCCTAATCTCATCTTCCTTCATTTATGGTCTCCCAAAATTAGTAAACCCTTGGCAGAGAGTATAGGATGCATGTTTGTTCTTTAATGAAGAGTATTTACCAGGACAGTCTAAACGAGCTAGAGACAAAGGCAGGTCACGCACAGGATTCAGAGAGAAGCTGGGCAGGACCCTGCAGCTGTTTGCGAAAAACGATAAAGTCTTCTGCTTTCACAAGATTCAGCATCTACAGCTAGAGAGCTTTTCCCACAAGGCAGAGCTGCCATAAGCTAGCCTGACAACGGCAACAATGAGCAAGTACTGCAATTAAAAAACTCGGAGCACAGATGGTGATTCAAGTTCATTTGCACAACTGGGCAACGAACACCTCTACCACCGGCATGTATTCTTTCTAGCCCCCAGGGTTGAATTCCTTGCACAGTGCATTTTAAGTTCATTGTTTTCCTTAAGGGTTAAAGCATTAACTTCCTGAAACGTGTCATTGCTGTTGGTAAAGACAGCTGGGTCAAGTCAGCTGTTTTTAACATTCAGAGATCTCTATCATAAAAATGTTTCCATAGTCTGAATGCTTTGTTGTTTATTAAATAGTGACTCAGCTTTGATTGACCACTAACACTAGTTCCCACTCCTTTCAAATAAGCTCGTTCATACTTCTGTGCTGATGATCCAAAAACTCTGATGTCTCAAGACTCTCCTCAGCACAACCACCACTACTGCCTATTATTTCCTCATCCCAGATCCAGCCACACACCCATCTGCTGCCGTCTATGTAAAACCTTCAGGGCAGGCAGTGTCCTTTGATTCTGTGTATTTACACCCAATCCTGACCCTTACTAAGGTCACTAACAAACAAAAGTTTTAAAATGGCACAGCCTCAAATAATAGAAGTGAAAATGATGGTAGCCCTGAATCACAGCAGTGAATTTTGATGCTTAAAGCTGAATGATGGATTAATTTATCACACACATAGGTGTATCAAGATTAGCCTTTAAAATAATGGTAAAACCAAAGACAAAACTCTTACACAAAAAAGGATTACTGTTAAAACAGTATTTGATTCAGAAGAAAATATGGAGACTTGTCAGTGATCCAAGAGTGTGGTTTGACTAGTCAGAGACCAAATTCCACATTGTTTATACCAATGTAAACAAACAAACAAATCCTTTGTACTAAACTCTCCTCCAACTTGCCTACAAAAATGTTCATTAATAAATCCCTCACTATATGACCCTAACACTCCCAACACCTACTTTCTAGAGCTTAATAAGCTTTTTCTCATTCTCAAAAAATTCACCCCATAGGAGTGTATATGGAATACCGAACATCTTCAAGGAAAAAAAAAGTGTTAACTTCCGTGATTGACAAGAAAATCTACCACAAATTAATCCCAAGAGCAGATGAACATAATGCTCTATTAGTAAATGTACAAGCAGATAGATATCTTGACCTGATGATGTTGGGACTGTCCAAGCTATGCAACACTAAACAGTATCAGTCTCACATTTTGAATGTAATTGCTAGGAGAAAGTACAAAATTATGGAGATAAATATAGCTTTTTGTTTTGTTTCATTTTCCTTTGGTGGAAAAACCTCCCTAATACGAAAGAAAAGACAGCTTACAGGTAGGCCTCAAAGTAATACTTGGAGCTTGGACTTGAAAGTTCTTTTATCTTTTTGAAGATCTACTTGCCACATACAATGATTTGCACAAAATTATTTCAGTCACACCACATATATAATGTGTATTTATTTCTGCTAGGTCAGATCAGGGAGTGCCAAGCATCTTGTAAGACTCTGGGTACAGGTAATTTTACTGTTTTTATTTTCTCATTCAGCACTCTGACACATCAAAATACTTTAAGGTCATAAAATCAAAATAAAATAAACACTGACTGTGCGTTCACTTCTACAACGAAAATTCTAGGTGAGAACTAATGAACACACTTCAGCATGACCAGTGTCTATAATCATTAATCCGAGGGAAGCATTCCAACCTCTCTGAAGTTTGAAAATATCACTGCCTCTCATTAAAAGGAAATAAACCAGGTACACAAAATTGAGTTACCCCAGGCATGCTGCATCATCTGGGAATTCAGACAATGAAATTCCCTCAGTGCAAATATCATTATGTGATTAAATTTGAGAATTCTTCTGTATGTGGGAAACTTTATTACGAGAGACTGAAGAGACAGCACTACTGAATCAAAACTGAGACTGATTTGCTGCAATTTCATACTTCAAGAAAAATTTCTAGTAATGTTATGGGAACTGTCACATTTTGAATAAGTTTAAATTTCTGAAAGGTAAAAAGAAGAATACATACATTAAAAAAACCAAGCAATGGATTAAGAAGAATAAAAAGAAATACACTGCCTAAAGGCAGATAATAATTAATATACTGTTAATTAAGTTATCAATTTTTCCTCAGTCAGAGCAGCAAAGGGTTCAGTTCTGGTCCTGAGAAGCATATGCACTGTGCAACATCCAGAAGTGTTTGTGTTATCCTGAACAAAACAATAACCACAGGACTAAAAAGAACATAAGCATCTCAAGTACAACAGGGACTTCGATTCCCATCTGTATAAAAACCAGTACAGATTATTTTCTTCTCCATGGCTGTTTCCACTTTTCAGGAAGATTCAGTGTGATCTTTACAGTCTGAACTAAAAGTAGCCTAACTTGCACCAACTATGAAAATGGGTTTAAAATAACCACATAAATATACATAAATAAACATGCATAAATAAAGAGTAACAAGCTCTAGATTTCAAAACATTTACAGAAATACCTTAGCTTTTCAATATAAGATCCTGAATATTGAATAACCTGATACTTCATATTTTTCCTTTGTTTCCCAAAATGACCTCTTCCCCTGATTCCAGCACCAATGGAAATATTTCCAACAGCTTTCATACTTTCACAGAAAGGCTAAATCCATTTGCTATAGTAAACTATGTAAATCCTAAATTGAATATTCAGTACTATATCAGAGACGTACATCAGCATATTGTATGATAAAGTGTCTCCGTTGTCCATCTGAAAACACAGAAAGGACATATTCACCAGGTTTCCCGTGGCTCTCTCGCACCAAGAAGTCTCCTTGCTGTTTTAACAGCTCCTGGGCTTCTATTCTTGGAATTGCACCATGATACCAGTCTTGCTCAGCCAACGGTTTCTCAGTGGTTGAGATTACATCAAAGAACTTAGGAAAAATATTGAAGAAAAATGTTACTATAATAGTATATTTTTAGAGTTTACTTGTACATGAAAAGTATCACAAACAACAATAATTTCTATTTTATGTACGTAAATTATGTGTTTCTATTGACCAACAAGATCACGGCTCTTACTTGCACAAAAGCATACTGATCACTTTCTTTTCTATTTACCTGAAAAATCAATATATCAAAAGCACAAGTTTAAGAAATCATCCATAAAAACATGTAATATTTTTTATCTGGCCTGCTATTTTTTTACTGACCAACTCTTTCTCACATGTTCTGACATGCTATTAACAATTGAATATTAATCATTTCTCTATCCAGACAGAAACTTCTCAAACACAAAACCATAATAAATTGACTTATACAAAGCACTTGAATTGGATAATCCATTTTTGCAGAATTTATCAATTGCATCCCAAATCAATGAGTAATTATGAGACTTTTTTCCTAGCATGTACCCTGTAGTGCAGAAGGTACACCTGGGTGTAGTGTCCTTACGAACTTTAAGATAAGAATTTCTGAAGACATAAATATTGTAAGGAATTATTTTCACTACATGGAATTGGCTGCAAATAGAAACTAACAGCTTTAAGTGGAAGTTAATGAGTTTTAACCTCTGATTTCACACATTAATTTTAACATGCCTACATTATTTAAGAAAACACTGAAGAAAACTTCATATTTTATCAATGACCACCTCAGATTTATTTGTTACGGGTAGGAAGGCAAGCCCTCACTTAAGCTGTATGTCATTCAAAACCATTGCCAGAGCTCATAGAAGTTCTCACAGCCAGAGTAGTAAAACTCTGAACGACATAACACAGTGCACACTGTACTGTGAGTAGAACAGGTACGTGAATGTTTCCCAGCCTCCTGAGTTGCATAGGTAACAGCATGGAGATCTACACCTCAGTGAAGGACAATCAAACAGACGCAAACAAAGCATACCACTCAGAACTAACCTCTCCTATTGCTCTGCCCTGATAAAAACCCAGCTTGGAGGCCATCTGCACATTTAAGGTCTTCCTCAGAAGATACTTAGATTACAATGCCTCACCCAATCTAAAAAACACTAGGAATGATCTCAGACTCTCAGAGTGGAAATGAGCAGACCCAGGAAAGGGCATCTACTCAGAAATTCTTATTTCCAAATATCTGCAATTCTTTAGCACTTGCATAAAGTTTTAGCTATTGAAAAATGTCTTTGCTGGCTCCTGGCTGCCTAAGTTACACCTCAAATGACTAGTTTAGTCCAGGATATTGATGGAAAACGGGAGAACATATCTAAGAACCTGGCAGACCCTTTAGTTCTCACACATCAACAGACAGAGAGAATCATTATGGATGAAATTCTCATCAAGGAGAATTTCAGACCCAAGATTTGAAACAAGCACTATAACCAACAGACTCATCACTAGAAAGAGTGAGTGTGCTCTGTTATGGAGCCAGAGACAGGAAGGACTATGTAAGAAATAACTACAGCTTGTCCACAAATTACAGAGTTTTTAGAGGCAAAAGCTGTACCCCAAGGTTATGTGTTTATCAGCACAGTGAGCTGTTAAAAAGCAGAGATATTGATTGGCCAAGAAGGTAGTCATATCTTTCAGTTTCATCAACAGTTAAAAACATCTCAGGCGAAAGCTGTATGCCACTGTTAAATGACATTATGTCACTTTCTTTCACAAATTCCTAAAAGAAAGACAAAAGCTTTCAAAATGTTAGACTATGTTATTTACTTGAATATTTATTGTTCAAAGATGCTGAGCTTGACTTGAAAGAAAACCTTGACCTCTGTTATGTTCAGAGCAGCAAACCCTTTAACACAGGAGCAGGAATGTTTCTAAGGATAAAAAGCCAGTAGAGGGTTACTAATCTACTTCACGGCCTTCACAAAGGAAAGTTTAAAAAAAAAAACCTGACATGCAATTTGTTTTATAGCTTAAAAAGGAACCCACCAGATAGTAACACCTGCTTATGTACAAAGTGGGTGCAGGCTGAGGCACCATTCAGACAATCAGGATCACATCCCAAAACAAAACATCTTAAGAGCCTTTATGACAGAGAAAGAGCTTATGGAAGGAAAACAGAGCATTTTAGACATAGATAACTATGGTGCTGTCTGTAACTCTATCATCAATTTTCCCTCTCTTTTAAATTTGATTGAAGTATTATTTATTACTTTAGAAGAAAACAACAGAAATTTCACAAAGTTTTCTCTGTTGATTGTCCTTCACTTTACCTTACCTTACCTTTACTTTTTATCAAATCAAGGTGTTTTTTCTGATTAAATATGCAGCAATAATCCTTGTCTTGAGTGTTACTAAAATTGCATTATTTTTATGAACAAGTCTTCTGATTCCAACATATATTCTCTATGATACAATATTGACCCTGACCGGCTATAGAATAAAACATGGCTGAAAGCCCAGAAAAAACAGTATCAATGCAGGATATATAATCACTTTAATATTGATTTCAACACAGTTTACCACTATTAGTACTACTATTTCTACTGCATTTCCTAGTTAGAATTAAATGATAGGTTAGTCTTTGAGGAAAATAGAGGAAAAAAAAAAAGCTACCTGCGCAAAATGAAATTCCCACCTCTTTTCTTTAAACTCTACTTAAATATCAGCCAGCAAGTTAATACGACAAGTTTATATTCTAGGCCTTAATGTTTTACAATCTCATTTGGGGGATGGATCTTTTGCTCATTTGTATGTACACTTGCAGAAGCACTCAGTGATTCAGCAGCCTAAAGAAGAAATACTGTTTCTAGGATTTCTGCTGTTAACTTGGCTTGAAGGTAAAAATAATTAACCAAATCATGCAGAAGGAAAGGAAATCACACTGCAAATTTCTACTCCCCCTCCTTCCCCCTCTTCTTCTTTTTGCCTGTTCTTTTTCCCTCAAGATTTCAGTTTATTGCCATATTTCACTCATCGATTATTGGGTGGGGCTGGGGTGTACGTCCTTATATATTTAATCACACTTTTTCCTTCTGTGAGGAGATGGCCTCATATACTTCATCATGCTCCTCATGGATCCAGTACTGTCCTCTTTACTTATATTAAACCCCTTTATCTCTCCCCGTTTAACAATCCATTGAAACATATGCTCATCTCCAATGGTAAAAAGAAGCAGTACCCAGCTGCTGCCCTTATTTCAAGAGAAAAACTGAGCAAACAGCAGTGTGTTATTACTAACTCCAAAAACTTGTATATTATTCCTGCACTTGCACTACCAATTAAATAAAAACAATAATGGGGATGATATTTTATTACACTAATAGCATGCTCAGTATTGTATTTTTGTACATATTCTGAATGCAAATATTCAGTAATTCCTTATTTTCCATCTTTGAGCAAACAAAACACTTTCTCAAGGTATTTTTTCTCTCACAGTGTAAAAGAGTAGCACGGACACAAATGAGAATGTAAAGCAATAAATTCAGGTGGACAATTTGAGACAACACCCTCTGGATATTCTGTCTCTGTGTACCTGGCTCATTCCCACATGCTAATAATATACCATCTGAAACAAGCATTAATTTCACCTCTTATCTTACAAACAATAAAAAAATTATCCTATAAACAAAAGCAGATGCTTGTATCAAGCTCCAATGTCTTGTACCAAAAAAAAACATGCAGAAGGGCAGAAGCTGACATTCCTGATGCAATTTGTTCAGACCCTTCATTCAGATTATTCACAGTATTTCATTACCGGTGCATGAAAGTTACCCCTACTGTTGTGTTTCCTCTCCTCATTTGATTAAACTTACATCTCTTGCTGTTATAGAAAATTGGCTTCCATTTTGTCCAAGAAAAACTACCTGAATCCTTAGCCATGATGCTTTCTCTTCGAACTACACTTTTTTCCTGTATTACTCCTTACCTTCTCATTCTGAGAGCATATAGAATTTCAATGTCATCACACAAAAACTCCTGACTGCTTTTGGAATGACATCATTTCCTTATGACTTTTTTTCAAATGACATACAAAAAAATCAGTCCTCTCTAATTTATACAAACAAAAATCAATTTATCCCACCAATTAAATATACTGGTCAGTGCTTTTAAAATAGCACATTTAAACAAAGATATTGCTCCATTTCTAATGTTCCAATAAATTTAGAAATTAAATACTTAAAAATACTTTAAAAAATTTCAATATTTAAAACAGATAATTTGAAAACAGATAGGTAAGATCACCTTTTAGACTAGACTATATGAGAGGATCAGTACCAGTCCTTTTCCAAATCTGCTTTGAGATCCTTTTTTATACTGGTCTATTTAAAAAAAATAACAAATTCTTTATGCATGTGAATATTTACTTTATAATACACATTCAGTAATCACTTTGAATACTTTGTTGATGGATAATAAGTTTTAAGTACCAGTTTATATATTTAGCAATTAAGCATGGTTATGTAATTGTCAGTGGGAAACAGCCGACCACATTTAACAGCTCAGTAGAAATTCATGAAGCAAATTTTAGCTGTATATCTATGGTCAGCTTTTCTAACACACACGAAATTGCCAAATCAAAACACAAAGCAAAACCAAAAATAGGCGAGCTTATATATTCTAATTCTGAAGTAATTTAGGTGTCATTTAAACGACAGGTAATCAAGATTGCACTTGTTACTCAGATTTTACTTTCTGACTCAAATGAACCAATGCCAATCTTATTTCTTCCAAACATATTCCAAGGTTTCTCCAATCCTATCTACCATGTATCTACAGCCAGATTACATCAGCTTCCATGGAATGAAAATCAGAGTGTGGAAAATAGCTTATTTAAAATGACACTTCAAGCCAATTGAAATTTTGACATTTACTTCCCCTGATTTAATCCAAATGTTTTATTTTGATCTTTCTCTCGAGATTTTTTTTCTCTTCCAATTTTTATCTGAAGCAGATTTAGGTAGATTTGTTCTGTGGTTTGTGGAAGCTTCTCGGTTTATTTTGAAGTCATAAGTTTTATAATATATTGAAATAGAGGTGAATGCTGTTTCTCACCTACACAAAAAACAGAGCTCACAGAAATTCACATTTTAATGGGTTTTTACTATGAAATGCTGCATTTTTGAAACAATTAGAAGTTTTATAAAATGAAGATCACAATAACGGGGAGATTTTGTTTAACATCAAGGATATTTTAGTATTTTAGCAACATTTTTCCTGTTACTTTTCAAATGTCATGCAACTTTCATGTTTTTCATAGGAAAAGCCTTTCCTAATTTTATCTCATGATCATATTTATTTTTCCATTCCTCCATTACTACATACAGTTTTTCTCTGTATATACATATACATTTACACATATGTAATTGTCATCTCTTCCACTCATTCCAAATATTGTCTAGCTTAAATATGGTTTGCTGTGTCCTTTAATGGGTCCTTGGATGCAAGCCTGCACCATAAAATAGAAAACCCATTGCTTCTGATGTTTTCTCAAGAACGCTGTTTTGAGCTTGTATTTTAGGTGACAAGATCACAATTAAAAGGCAATTTTAAACAGCTTTAAAAACTCAGCCCAACTTTCTTGCAGGTTTTTTTTTTCCCTTTGCTTGGTTTTTGAGTTGTTGTTTTGGTTTGATTTTATGTTGGGAGGGTTAGGGTGATCACAGGTTCCACTTTAAGAAAAAAAAAAGGAAGAAGGTTTTCAAGTAAAATCTAATGCATCCCTAGGTAGGTGCTCAAGGATTCTAACTAATCTTGCAAGCTTCCATATGAAACAAAGAAGAGGGAATACAAAAGTAAAAAAACAAGGAAGTTTGTCCAGCAATTACAGCACTTGAACAAAAGCCAACTATACCTCAGAAATACTCTACAACCATTTTCAGTGGAGTTTTAAGCAAGATTTATAACACTTAGTTACTTAAATAGTTCCAGCAGCAGTAGTAACAATATGCTTTCACACTGGAGCTTTTATAACAAATACGGGGAATACAATTATTGCAACAATTGGTAAAACATGTATGGCCATTTAACCTGCTACAGGTTATCATAACACAGTACATTTCAGGAAAATCAGCCTCATTGGGAAAAGCATTCTGAACAATATAGCACCACTCTGGGAGCTGCAAAGAACATATACATATTGTGATTCTCCTAAAGTGTAGCAAGTTGTTCTGACATACTATTATACCATGATACTATCCTGTATGTTGATCAATCAGAACAGTGTTTATGTAACATTTTTACAATGTAATTTTTGTCCATTCAAATGGAAATGCATAATGTTTCAAGAAAAAAAAAAGTCTTATTGAAGCTGTAAAAATAACAGAATATATCGCAACACTACAGTATTGGTACTACTTACTGATGATGAGCCCAACATGGATTTTGGAGACCTTATAATTCCAGCTATGGAATGACGTATAGTGTCAAATCTTGAGACTTTATCCTTCTTGTCCTAGGAGAAGAAAGGGCAGAATCTTCAGTGAAAAGAAGCAAATCTGTAGGATTTATTGGAGAATGTGCAATATAGATTCCTGAATTTTACTTAAATAAAAGATAGGGGCTGAGCTTGTACTGATACAAGTCAGGAAGTGTCAATATCAGCAGGATGAAGCTCATATCAATTTAACCACTTAGAAATTCTGTATTTCCTGAAATATTTTGTGCAATTATTTTAAGGCTAAAGAAAATTGGAATTCTTTTATACCCTAAAAACATGAGACATAACTCTCAGTTCTCCTGAAATACCTATCATTTTAAAGGGACAATTATTTGAAAATATATAATTTAAAAACCCCACACGGTAAAAAACTCTATGCATGTGCATTATCTTTACTTAATACATGTTTAGGGTTTTTTCCTTTTATTAACAGGTTCTTCTGTAAAAACAGACTACCTGTAAATATTAGCACCCATAGGTGCAAGTAATAGGAGCCATTTCTCTTCTGGCATTACTGTAAACCATAAGTGCAGCCACTGTCTGGATTTAAAATTCTGCATGAATAGGACTCTGACTGGAACACTGAAACAGACTTTAAGCATTCTAGTTCAGCATAAGTCAATGTAAATTCCAAGCTCTCATAAGTTGACTTAGTCCAAAGACTGTATTTTTCTTCATCACTTACTATCGCCTGTAAAATCATAACAACCTTAAAAAAAAAAAAAAAGTACTTTTAACATGGACAAACTGAGTTTATTGCTTGTAAATCAGCTTCAGAAACAGCAAAGATATTTCAATGAGTACTCACAAACTAAATAAACTTGAAGCAAAGAAAGCACACATTAGCAACCTCATGTTAACTAGCTTTAGGCTAACTAAACTGTAAAAATCCGATAATTGAGAGACACAACAATTGTTTGCCAGTGTTACAAAGAAAAATTGCTTCCAAGTTTCTAATGTATACCTTCGACAGAAGAACCCAAAAATCTTATAATGGAATAAATGCAGCTTCAGTTTATTCCAAGACTTCCAAACAAGCAACAAAACGTATACATTCTGTACACCAAATCTATCAGCGTTTGAAAATTATTTCCAAATACAGTTTATCTTACATGATACAGGTTAAACATTATCTTAGCAAAATAACGCTATTTATTTGGTAGCAAAGTCTGCAATTTGCCCTAATTTGTATGCTACTAAATAAAAGAGTGCAAAAAACAGTCAAATTGTGAAAACTCTGATAGGGAGTGCATCCATCACAGAAATACTCATTAACTGTGTGCCGACTTACCCATCAATAACATTTTTACACCTTTTATCAGATTCAAGTATTGTCATATACCAAATAATTTTGTTTTAATAAAACAACTGTGTGCTGAATCCTGATTTTTATTCTTATAATGCTGCTGAATTAAACTGCCTTCCCAAAAACAAACAAACAAAAAAAAAAACAAAACAAAAAAAAAAAAAAAAACACAAAAAAACCCACATGAACAACTAAGACACGAAGTCTGTATTTGCTTGCATGCTGGTTGTGGAATGACCCACTCTGCATATCTCTTCAAAGTGAGCCAAGAGATTTAATTAAATGTATATTTCTTATATAACAGGAAAAAGTAAGTTACCAAAAGATGCACGAATTCTACTTCACTTCCCACAACCAAAACTCAAGAGTTTTCTTTCTAGTGGCCACTAACAGCCTGCTTATCTAGTGACAACATCAAACTGCAAGCAAGGTTCTACATTCACCCGTTTCTCCTTAACAAAAAAAATATTAACAAGAGGGAGCTTTTTTGACTGAAAATACCAGTCTCAAGGACTGTGCCAGCTTTGATAAGCACCACTGAATGACATACAGAGGCAAACAGTTGCATTAAATAGAGCGAGTATTGAAATGTGGATTTAAGGGATAAACTTTGGCTTTGTTCAAAACATAGCCCATGTCCCGTTCCAACTGCAATACATTTAAAAACACTATTTAGCATTTCCATAGCTCTTTCCCCTGACATGCTGAAACTACTCTGTATCTTACAGCAATGAAGATTCAGAATTTGTCTGCACAGCAGGCATAATTAAACATATGACAAAACACAACTGTAGCCTGTACTGAGTTTATTTATTCCATTCAAGCATTTTTAGGGCAACCTAGATAAAACTTAAAGAGCTGCAACAGTGGTCTTCTACTGATTTTTTCCTGCATTTCAGCATTGCCCAGCTGCAGGGTACCTTAGAAGGATCCATCAGATCTTGCAGGAAACCCGTTTTTCACTCAGAATAGTATAAAACCAGTATAAAGGGATTTTTTAATGCACATTAAATATATCTTTTTTTCTAAACTAGTGTAAAACTGCAACCCAGAATATCCCATCTACTTCTTTTTATATGTCCATATTTATGTACATGTGTGTGTAAAATCTTACTAGTTAAATCAGGGTGTTAAGTCTGACTTACAAAATAAAAGCAAATACACCTCAGACCTATCTTTCAGTGATCTCTCCCTATCCACATCAAATTTTGAACCTCTCAGTCAAGCCCCTCTTAAGCCAACAAAGGATTTAGTAGGTGAAAGGATTATCTCAGGGTATTAGGTAATTTAAAATTTCTGAAGGAACCTAGCAGAGAGCAGAGACACTATGTGCTCACAAAGCTCATTGTAATTACACACAATGCTCATTCCAACAGACATCACGTCACCAAACAGAACAAACATGCCAAATACGTAGTCATGACAAAAGTTTCTAAGTTGTAAGATGTGACTATCACACTAAAAAACCTGAGCTAGACACTGGAAAGAAATGGGGAATTCTGCTTAAGGGATGCTGTAGAAAGCATTATGGAGTCATGTACTTGCTAGTATACACAAGGCAGCTACTAAAGCATATTAGATGATTCAGTTTCATTTCACTTTAAATTAACTACTAGCAGAGATATCAAGAAAATGGTAGCATGGTTTCTCAGTTCTTTATTTTATACAACACCAATTTCACTAGAAAGCAAACTTATCTGTGGGCCATAATATTTTAAGCAATAATTGAATTACTACAGAAAAAAAATGTACTCTACCATTAAGAAGCCAGATATGTATGAAAATACAAGCTGTCATTAGAGAACATTTTAACCTATCTGTGTTTAAACACACCTGTGTCATGAGAACACAATACAAATTATGAAAAATGCATTGACTGATATTTCCCTTTTTAGGACTAGCCATGTTTTTAATGACTCCCCACAAAGAACTGAAATGAACTACGTAATAAACTAGATATAACTGAGGAGGGTGATATCATCAGGTTTAACAACGACAAAGTGAGGGATGAGATGCCATCCCACTCACACCAGTGAGATGCCCAGAACCTAGAGTAGGAAGGCAGGTCAGCAGGAGAACACCTGAAAGAACACCAGGGAATTTCAGCCACTCCAGACACAAAGTCAGCTTCACTGGGAGCCCACTGAAATGTCTCCATGCTGATGCACGCAGCGGGGGAGTAAACAGGAAGAACTAGAGATGTGGTCACACTTGCACAGCTATAACCCTACCAGTATCACTGAAGCATGGTGGGGCAGCTCCTGTGGAGTGTTGGAATGGAAGAACACAGGCTGTTCAGTTTTCTTTCCTCCTTAAGAGGGGAAACAACTACTTCAGCTTTTTTCAAGAGCTGTCACAACAGAAGACAACCATTCTGACACTCTTAATTTCACTTTCCATTCTTGTCTTCTCACAAGAGACAGAAAGGAGAAATAAAGCATAAGAACCAAGATAGAAGGGCAGGATTCAGGTCAGTGGAAAAACAAAAGTGAAGCACTTGCTATTTTACTTGAGGATTTCTTCAATTGCATCTTTATATATGACCAGAAGCTGGGTTTCTGTGTTTCCTATGTTCTCTTTGGGGGATCTCGTGCAGCGTGAGGTCCTGTGTGTTCTAGTGGATTTTTCACTACAATTTATCTTCTGTGGTCGTGCACTGCAACTGATACGGTCTTGTGGACAACAGTCTCCCATTTGCCAAGCACACAGTTCTGTCGCTGAGCAAAATCACCGCAAATCTTGAGAGTGCATGAGAAATAAAACAACGTACCCAGCAGAGCAACACAATCAAAAAGACAGGCCAGATGAGTCATAGTCACAACAGTATTTCCAATGAACATAAGCAAGATAAAGCAACAGGAAAAAAAGATTTTGCTTAAATTGAACTGTGTGATGTAAAAGCCCAGAAGAGCTTTTTAGCTGTATAAATCCAGGATTGGGGCTATATTTTAGCTGTTATTATATAAGAAAAATGGTCTATACTCTTTAGAAAAGCAATGAAGTAAGAGGCTGGAGAGATAGATAAAATAGAAGATAAGATAAAATATCAGATGTGAATAATATTTCCAATGCTTCTGAGGGACAGGAAAATAGTAACACTACCAGCCAAAGGTAGAAGATTATCAATAAGAGACAAAGGACAACGCAGAATGTATTGAATATTCCTAAAACACTATTCAGTCATGTACGTACAGTGACATAAATAAGCCCATACTCGAATATTATTCCATTCAAAGAAAAAAAAAAAAAGCTTCCTGAGTCAGATGTGAATTGTCCACATGGATACAGAAGTTGAATGTGGGCTTGCAAATTAAATCACAGAACCTTCACAAGAAATTTAAAGGAAATGTGATGAGGACTCTCCAATTCAAGGAGAAAATGCTCTCAGAAGAAAAGGAGATTTCAATTAGAAGAACATAATCAGTGATATCTAAAAGATGAGAGTGATATCACTGTTCCTGTGATTTGGCTAGGGAACTGGTCCTCAGAGATTTTGATGAAAACTATTTCAGTACAGTACAAGGGCTCTACAATAAAACCAGACAGGGAAATTCCAGCAGCTACTGCAAATGTTATGTTCAATGAACGTACATATAAAACAGGCATACAGACAGTATCTGCCAGGGCACTTAACACAGTTTTCGTAAAGTGAATGCTAGCTTCCTTTCTTGTTTGAAGATACAATTTTCCTGATGAAAAAGGTGTTTGAACAACATTCATCTTAAGGCTTCAAATTTAGACAATGGGCAGAACAAGGAATATTTTTGGTTTTTTAGAAGCCTATAGAAGTATGGTGTGAGAATGAAGTTTTGTGATTTACAAGCAGGAACTCTTCAAAACAAGAGAAAATAATTTTCTGAAAATGATCCTCTGCATTAGTCACTTCAGTAGAGGAGATTAAAAGTTATCTAGGAGCAGCCCCAAAAGCATGTCATAAACTTAGACTGCGACATTAACTATGGCCTGCCTGTTGATGAGTGGATATACTAACCACAAAATCTTCATGTGTCTGTTTTACAGCTATTAGCACTTACTGAGAGATGTAAATGCTGACATATTAAAATGTGAGCATACAGCAGAACATGACCAATATCACTAAAGTCTGTGATTTTATTTCAGAAATAAGACTAATCTCTTTCCTCAAAAGGCTGTTCTCTCTTTTTTTTTTGTCCCACCCATGATAGAACTGGGTATCTCAGAAAGACCCCATGTAGAAAACCAGATAAAGAATCATGTATCTTTACATCTTTACCAAAAAACCCAAGTATTTTAAATTATTAACATGGCACTCACACACAAAATCCATTGCTGGCTGAATATAAGCTGATAACTTGCGCTGAGCAGATCATCTTTTTGGAGCCCCCTTCCAGGAATTATAATACGCATTTTTTTAGTTTACTATTGTAGATACCTAAAACCGTGCAGAGCCATGCAGACATAATATAGTTATTAAAAATTTAAACATTCAAAGCTAATTAAAAATATCTCAACTACACAGCGAAACCAATTAAACAACTTAGCCGTTCAAAAATCATTTTATGATAAGGCAGCATTTTCTCTTTTAAACACAAGTAACACCTTCCAAAGCAGCAGAAATGATGTATAATTGATGTACACATATTGTAAAACACTGCATTCGGTGCAAATTAATGCTCCCCATTCTGAATTGCAGGGGGTAGCCTGAAAAATAAGACTTACTAGTGGGAAATTTAATAACAGTTATATTTTCTCAGACCAAAGGCATATCCCAGACCATGCCACTGAAGTAAGAAAAAAAGAATGACAATTCTTCAAAGCACGTCTTTGTCCTCTGAAGACCTGTAGTATAAGATCAGCCTTACTAGTTAAGATGTGACGCTTCTACATGCAATGGTCATGGAAGGATTTTCCTTCCCTATTTTTCAGCTGTTTTCTGAATCTATATAACCTATTACAACCCACTGCTGTAGCAATCAGTTGCGAAACTTAATTACACATTTTTCAAGAACATGTTTGTGGGCTTGCCTTGAATGATTTGCCTACTGTGGTTATTTGATGGCCCACACTTCTTGCTTCTGCAAAGACAGAGAACAGTCATTGTTCCTTATTCACTTCCCCCATGTATCCCCACACCCTGAACACATCTTTATTACACTCCTCTTCATCGCATTTCTCAAGTTTGTAAAGCCCATCTACTTATTCACTAATTCCACAGAAGCTCCTCCACATATCTGAGCCTTATTTTGTCTTTCTGAATTCTCCTACATCAGTTTTCTAATTAAGGGAGCTGAAAATATAACTGGTTATATGAAGCCAAACTCTTCTGTGGTACATAGCAAAAGGACAATTTGTATTAAGAAAAACTCCAGTTAGATACTGAAAAAAACTAAAAACCTCACAATGAGGACAGTGATCAAATACTGAAATAGGCTTCCCAGAGGGACTTCCATCACTGGAGCTGTTGGAACCTCAACATGCATAAGGCATTTTGCAGCCTGATATAACATGAAAGATGGCCCTGCTCTGAGCAAGAAGTGGGACCAGATGGACCCCCTGGGATGTTTTCCAATTTAAGTTATTCTGCAGTTCTATGGCATTTGGGAAGCAGGTGCACATCAATTTACACAGTGATGTAATGTTTTTTGCTCTCTCATTTCTTCTTTTCCTGAAAATTTCTGGCATATTTTTCTGGTCTTGATCACTTCTAGAGACCTGGTATCTTCAGGAACATTTAGATTTTATTTTGAGTGGTAACTCAGAAGTCATTATTGGTATATGTGAATCAGGCAGTGTTACTACAGGCTGGTCTGCAGGCATAACACAATACGATGTTAATATTAAAAGTTTTTAAAAGGCAGTTAGAAATGATATGTGCAACCTGTAAGAAGTTCAGGAATTTACTCAACTTACTATCAAAAAACATTTGTTTTCTTTCAAAATAAAGTTTTTTTCTCTTATGATTACTTTTACGCATTTCATTCCTTATATACCAGATCTTAAAGCTAAAACAGAGGCTAGAAAGTAATTTTTTTTTCCCAGGAAAACAGCAGTAAGAAAAAGTATTAAGCAAGAGATTAGTGAAATATTTGGAGACAAAAACCTGAAAAATCTTTGGCAGATTTTACTTAGGAAAGGTTCGGATGTCAGCAAACACTCTGTGCGAATAGAATAATTTTTATAAAATAATTATAAATACTATATGATTGACCCTTTGCTTTTTTTTTTTTAATCCCTATCTATAACAGAATGTATGGTTAAGTTGCCTACTCTGTTTTCTCTTTTAATTAAGACTTTCAGAAGACTAATTTTTCAAGCTACATATGAAATGTCAGGGAAATGTCACCTTCATCTTTCAAATAATTAGCAAATCTTCCAAACATATGAACATGTATTAAAGGTCTTAACGGAAGTCGAGCACCTCTTAATGGGGGTTAGCAATGACATTTCCAGAAACATTATTGTACATTTTAAATCTTATACACCTAACAGCTTTTTTATTTTTAAAAAGATGATACTTGGATTTCACCAAATTATCATCAAGAATGTCAGCACTTCTCTAGAGAAAAAGATGGCTACTTGTACCTCTACATCTAAGCTGAGGCACTGAGATCTTGTATAAAAACTGTTTTTGTGGAAGGAAAAAGTAGCCAGACAAAGGCTTCTGCAGTCCAGATAGGTCCCTGAAATTAAGTATTCCTTCTCTGCTTAATGAATGTACCTCTACACCACTAAATCCTAAGACACCTTCATTCACTGATCACATAATGATGCCAAGTAAATGACATCTGATTTCAATAAAGGCAATTTAACAACCCAATTAAGACTTTGGAAAGCTTACAGACACATAAACACTTTTTAAAAATTAAGTTTAAATGCTATTACCTTATTTAACTGTGGAAACGTGTAACAGGGAAAATTAAGACCTCTATCCTTCAAAAACCTGAGGCTGGTATGTACATTTTCAGATATGAACCGTTTCACTGATTTCAAGAGCACTGTTATTAATCAACAATGCCATTATTAACTGAATGTACAAAAATATTAATTCTCAAACTATCACTTTACTTGTTTCACTTAATAAAAAATTATCAAATTTCAGTACGTACAGCAATTGCTACATGAAAGGTAACTACTTTTTCATGGCATGGTCCTTCTCTTCCTTGGTTGCCATTACCACATCACAGTAACAGATCTCCAAGCACACCCACAAGTTCTCTCTTGCTGCAATTCTGTGCAAGCTCATGAAGATGCAATGGGAGAACATAAAACAGACTGCACTGAGTGCTCGCAGTTGTACTGCAGCATCTAATGCTCACAAAAGCTAGAAAGCCAACATCTTACATCCTCTGGCAGCTCATCACTCAAAAAAACAATGGTATGAAAAAAACCAAGGGTATGATGAACTAGCTGCTGTTGAAGGTCAGCATCTTGCTCAACATTCAGGCTGTGCTGCTTCTTCTTCAAGAAAACCAAGAATCTCAAATCAAAAAGCAGTGACTAAACGTGCATCCACAAACCATTTCAATTTAAAAGTTCTTAGGAGCATTTTTGAATCAAAGAGGCTAATTTTATTCTTTCCTTTAATACTGCATATATCCAGTTGAAATAGTTTGAGGTTTCTATGACCCAGATTCTCAGAAAAACAGAGAAATGCAGTAATGCTGGAGATGCTGCCCCAGAGTTTTAATCAAGATCAAGACTAGAGCTGCCATTTGAAGTGGTAAAGTCTTCAACATGAAGTATGTTTTAGAACTGGTTATATACATCTACGCACACACAGGCTGGTCTTGCCATCCACTTTTCAAGTTAAAAAAAAAAAAAAACAAAAAAAAAAAAAAAAAAAAAAAAAAAAAAAAACAAAAAAAAAAAACACCAAAAACCCGAGATAAAATGAAAAATGTTGCTANCAAAAAAAACCCAACAACAAAAAACAAAAAAAAACAAACAAACAAACAAAAAAACCACCAAAAACCTGAGCTAGAATGAAAATTGTTGCTAAGGTAATGGAAGAAATGGATTTTTTCTACATAGGCGTGTTAGGCAGCATTACTCCTCTTTGTAAAAACTGCATCTCTACTTAACTAGATCATGACAAAACAGCAACTGAAAACATCAGTGTTCCTCCACTGAAGATGGCCATCAGTGTAGAAAATAAATTTTATGTCCACAGTCATTTATTTGCAAAAAAAAGTATAATGTTAGAGAGTGGTTTTGGCACTCGTTAACAAATTACAGTATTCTGTAATGGCACTTCCTCAGTGGCATGGTGAAGTTTTAGGTGTACAGTGTTAGCTTCAGTTTTAAAAAAGTTTACATCAAACTTTTCAAACTGGTAAATACTACTTAAGGGCTAAGAGAACTTTATTACAACTGCTGGCCTAACAAAAAGAACTAGTCATCACTACATGGGCTGATAAAAAAAAGCCACAGGTGAAGAACCCCTAGGCTACATTTCACAAGAGGCATGAAAAATTTTCCAGTGCAAGTGCCTGAAGAACTAAGCAATGCATACAGTACTTGACACAATGAACTCAGCAGACTAAGCAAATAAAAACATAATGTCAAGGACGTTTTTACACCAGGATCCAGCCTGGTGAACACAAAGTCTTGCAAAAAAATGTCCAAAATACCATAATTCCTAATATTCTCTGCAACAGTCAGTAGCTGAAATAAGGAAGTGATGAAGATCACCCACAGCTACCACAAGCATGTTGGCAAATTCCTGAAGAGCAGTGTGCATGCCAAAGAATGCCATCTGGAACTGGAAATTGTCTTTACTAGCCACAAACTTAAAATAACAATAATAGGTTTGCCAGAACTCCATATATACTTACACACCCTGCAGACTGAGATTTTTTGAGCACAAACCACTCTCCGTTACTCATTACTATAAAAACCTGTGTTGGTTATTTTAAAACTCTAAAACCTCCAGACAGGAAGCCAAGCCACATTTCAGGAGAGAACGAAACAAAAACTGTTCTCAATCTTTTATTCCAGATCCACACAGGCAAAGCTTCTCTGGTCCCACTGAGTACAATGGCATCTGTATCTTGACAAAATATGATCTCATAAAGCAAATCTGTATAGCAGTTCAAAGGTGGGGGATTGTAAGTCAGCAAAGAGGAAAATTACAGCTATGAGCTACAAGCAGGTGATTTATTTCTGCCATGGAGGTCAGTTAAAAGATGCGCGAGGGAAGTACAGGTAATATAGAACTAAGGAAACAGGTCAGTGAGAAGGAAAGTTTGGGGAGTTTCTTCCTAGAGATTCTGAAAAAAAGAAAGTAAAATTTGCCTGACCTCAACTCAAGCAAAGGTTCCATCCAAAACATGTTTTTTTGGATGAGGAGGACTGCATCTCTTTAGAGTTCAGCATTTTGCATCCAAACAAGATATGGGAAGACAACTGAAGCAACTAACTGGATGATGTACCAACTGCACAAAGGGAAACTACAGCTATGGGAGCAAGTACTCTGTGCATCAGCCAATGAAGCAGCTAATGCTGCTTCCAACTGTGCCAACTGGGGATTAGTCAGCCCAAAATATATCTAAATGCAGTATTTGTAAACATAGCATGAACTGACTATGGCATTTGTTAGTGACTGCACTTAGTACACAGGTCAATTACTTTAATTAGAATGCAGTACTCACTAACAGGAGGAATGGCAGTCTTTCCAGATCTCATTAAATATATTCAAACACTGTTGGATTTGGTCTGTTTTCAGCCACATTTACACTCAGTAATGCCTGCTCAAGATAAGTGTCTTACAAAGCCAGTGGAGGAGTCTGGATCTTAGGCATTTAAGTACAAGAAAGTCTGGTTCCTGGAAGGGATTAGATGTATTGAAGCCAGTTATACCCTGAGCAGCTGTTGGGGAAGCAGTGGACAAAAGTCAACATGTGAAGAACAGAGAACAAGAATACCATCACTATATTGCATGACCTTGAAATCCACAACTAACCATAAATCTTCCTATGGTTCCCAAGACACCAAGAAGTAAATAATTGATAGCTCCAGGATTCCAGGCTGCAGGCAGAGAACTGCAACCCAACATCAGCAGAGGTCCATGCCAACCTACAGAAAACACTATTCTTTAGGACAACGGGGTGGCGAAAACCCCAAATTTTCCCCTAACTTCAAAGAAAGTTCTTACAGGCCTGAGAAGAATCCAGTCTCCCCAGCCAACCACCACGTCATTGTACCAGAGGGGCATCGTCTTTATGTTTGTCATCACACTGCTCTGATTGGTACAAGGTAACATTTCTTCAGTTCTGCCCTCTACACTGTGGCATGTACTGATCAAGATTCCTCTTGTAATTCATTAACTGGCTCGAGTTGACTCACTGACTGGCTCTAAGGAAGCCACCTGGCAAATGCTAAGCCAAGCAACAAGAAATAGCATTACATGTTATGTGATCAGACAGGATGTGAAGCCTTTTTCTTCTCCCAATAAACAGTGTTACTAAATATGGACTGGTGATTGTAATCCGTTTGGAAAATCATATTGTGAGAGGATGCATTTGTTTTACCACAATAAAACAAAGTTTCATGGAGTTAGCCCTGAAGAGCTTCAGTCAGATAAGACATGACAGGTTCTTAGGCAGATCCACATGTATGTTAGATGTGTTAAACAATAAAACGGAACCTTTCTTAATTGGAAATGGCTTGCATTTTGAATGCCTAGATTCAAATTTGACCAAGTATTTCTGTCTGACAGCTGTTTGGCAGGGCAGTCAGAACATGACGTTTGCTTTTGGTTTTCACAGATACTTGTTTATGGAGAAAATCAGCCTGCATGTTAATAGATAAAATGATAGACCAACTTTGTGACAGCTTGAGCACAACTTGAGCACCATAACTGAGGCAGGCTTAATGAGTAATCTTTGCAGGGTGCCAAAACAACAAATATCTGCCAATTTAAACAACGGAACAACAAAAATGCAAACCTTCAAAATCGGCAGTTTTCAAATTATTCTCTGAGTAAAGCCTATGGTCCACTGTACTCATGCATAGACCACAGCTACAAATCATAGACACAAACAAGACTATTTTGAAAATACAGACATCAGTGTGCAAGTCTCAGTAATGGTACCAAGTAAAAGATTTCAATCCTATTCAAGCTGAGGTTCATAAATTTTATCTAGCATGATGAGCCAAAATAAATAAGGCAGCACTTCTACAGAAATGCAAAAAGACTTTGAATTAGTAGTTCAGTCAACAGATTCTCCTTCTTATTTCAGTCATTACTTATTAAAAAGGGTCTGAACAAGCAAACACTGTTCCCTCAAAGTTCCTAAGTTGTACTTATTTAGCATGCTCAAGCTGCTTGTTGAATCAAAGACTAGTCTCCTCTGTTACAGAAGAAACTCCTTTTGTACCCATCCTCCTCCAAAAAAACCCCAATAATTTCTAGTTTATGGGTAAAGTTATACACGATTCAATTCATCAACTTCTTAAAAGGTATGTTGAAGAAAGTAACTGAATGAATACTTCAGTTGGTTGAAAAATCCTATTTTCCTCACTTTTTTTAATTACATATTATAAAGCTACATATATCATTATCACACAGTTCCTGAGACACATAATGCCAAGTGCAAATAGCACATACAACTATACACATAACCAGTGCTAATTTACATGTTATATATAAAAATCCCTATGGATTTTTATATACAGAACAGATCAAATACTCAAAAGCAGCAGCACCTGAAGCAGACCAAAACCTTCCAACACACAGTCACAGCTTTGGATATTACTACAAAACAGCCTAAGAAGAAAACAGCTGCATTTTTCTCAAGACACTACTTCACTGGCCCGTACAAAAATTACTCTAAGACAAATCATTCCTTCATTAATGGTACTTATCTAGTTGTCATACATTACTGTGGCCTGGAACTTGAATCAACAATCACTAAGTGAGCACAACCACATTGTAAGAGGATCCTACTAGGTAGGAAATGTTCACAATTCCCACTTGCAAGTTTGTCTTTCCCCCCAACCCCTACAGAGAAAACAACATCTCCCCTTTATGCTATAATAGCCAATAAATTAACACAAGAAAATTGAATTTATATCAGCTGCACTTAAACTTTCATTTTCTTTGAGGATGTAGGCTTCTCTTTCAGACTAACAAAATACAAGTGTACCTAAAAGGTTTTGGTTTTATTAAACCGAGAAGTTACTTCTTTAACTTTTCTGGTTTTATAAACCAGAAGTTAATTTTTTTTTTTTTTTTTTGGTTGTTTCTAACTCAGGAGTTACTTTTAAACTTTTTTATTTTTGGAACTCTCCGAATACATCTCCCCTCACTTAAAAATTATACAAAAATTTGCATTCTCTTTCAGTACCATCGCCTATGGCCAGCTCAGTCACATCAGCTCCTTCTGTACAGCAACATTCACTGTATTACACTGAATTCAGTATAAACAATCACCAAGTTCAACTGCTCTAGAGAGCAGCTAGCACAGAAGATGAAAACTTCAGGTACACATGATACAGAAACTGTCAAGACTGTCAAGCATCTCATTTTAGCCTCCTGACCCCCAAACCAATATATTGTTTCCATTTTTCTCTCTCTCCTACCAACAGTTCTTTGTTTTCATTTTAACAGCAGTTGCTGAGTAAAAGCTACAGTTTTCTAGAGTGAGATAATTTCAGTTAGATATTGTGAAAGTCCTCATTGTTACAGAGTTCTGGCAAAACTAGGCAAATTTAATTTAAAGGGGAATGACAAAAGTTTGTATTACATATAAAGCCAAACATTGAGTGATTTTATTTCATCTTAGTATTCAGAGCCAAGATGTGGAAATAAAACAAGTCATTCTGAAGCACATAAGAAACAAAAATTTGCAGTGATACAGCTCAGGTGTATCAATTCTACACTGTATTTTTCTTATCATACTATTTATGCTTTGATCTAGCACCCAATTTACCATAGTGGCAGCATGTGTTGATAAAGTCAAAGCCACAGTCTCACAGAAATACTGTCTCATGAAATTATACTGACAACTGCTCTGCCTCCAGCCCTTCCTCCTGGATGAGTCCTACATGACTATGTTGTAGGCTTCTCCAATCCTATGTTTGGTCCTGTGTCCTGGACAGACTTTGGACACACATGATAGTCTTGTCCTCACTACTGTCTCAGACCTCTTCTCATTTTGCTCCTGACAGGACTCCTACGTGCACTCTGAACCTGACTAAATGCTCTGCTGCCTCTGGAGCTGCCAGTGTCTGGCTCTGCTACTCTATCCTTAGTTTGGTTTCTTTCTTTTTTTCTTTTTTTTTCCAATTTTACTAATCTATATTCTAGCTTCTAGACACCACCAATTCTTGCTTTTTGCAGGAACTTAACAAAAAAATGAGATTTAAAAAATCATTTTGCTTGCAGAAAGACTTCGCAGTAACTTCCTGAAAACAAACCTGCTTTTGATCCACAAAATCCTGCAGTGCCCTAAAAGTAAAGACCTTCAATCATTTTCCAAGAAGGACAAATTTCCATGCATCTTGGCTGTGATACTCCAAGCTTTCTTTCTTCTCTAGGATGAGGAATTTAGTTTCAGAAAATCATGGATATCTGCTATTATCTTCATGCAAATGTCATTGCCTTTCTCACATTACCCTAACACAACAGCCAAATAAAAATTAAGTTTCTGGTGATCTGTTTCTGTATCTGCCTAAAAAGAAGCTGAGATAAGTAATTCTGGAATCTTTTTGCAAGATTACAATGCCTACTACTATCTCTCATAGAACTTTAATTTTCCTTACCATTAAAGAATATTTTGAATAGGAACCTCAGTGTCTGTTGGAAAGGGGGCTTTACCTGTTTGAATATTAATATCCAGTACTCTTTATGGCCTAGGTTATCCAAGGCAACTACATGGGAGTGGCAGACTTCAGTCACAGCTTCATGTCACAGGCAGGATACCTTAAGCAATCTAAAAATGGCGTTAGTGCTGATGTTCTGGCATCTGGATCCCAAACTGACCAGAAATGCTTTACATCTATCCGACTGCTGGACAATTTAAAAAAAAAAAAAAAAGTAATATCTGAAACATGGTATTTCACTTACCCCACTGTTAAAAATCACCAACAGTAAAAAAAAAAATAAAAAAAAATAAAAAAAAGGAGAGCAAAAAAATAGGTCTGTAACTTAAAGACAGTGGTCTGAAAATTGGATTGCCTTCTGGTTTCTCAAGTCTGTAGCAGGTGAGAACTTCCCCACATGGCACAAAAAAACAGAAGCTAAGAATAAAATCATACACTTCAATCTGGCAAAAAAGTTTACTAGATTAAAACCATAAATCCTAATTCCAAGAATTATTTTAAAGCAGATTTTATGAGTTTTAGAAGCATAATAATTGCCTTTAAGGACAATGGTATTTTTAATCACCCACTTAAAAAGGAAGAGAGCAAAGAGGAGAGGTGATTTAAAGCAGCCAAATTCTAACACATTACTTCCTGTGTGTTGCCTAGAGGCTATGAGAAGTTAGCAATCACACTAATTTGGTCCCAACTCTACAAAAAAGATGCAAGAAGGCAATGATGATGATTCTGGCACAGAAATACTACTTTCCTCTCAGCACACAGAGAAACATATGCTGGATACCAGTATGTAATTTCTGTTCAAAAGGAAACTTCTGTGTGGAGCTTTCCTAATCCACAGAGAAGATTCTGACTGAAATAACAAATCCCCAGTGGGTATGCAGTTCTGCAACACTACTATGGTGCAGCCTGCTTCCTCAAGGAAGAAATGAAAGCTCTTGAAATATTTTTGGCAGTTCAAGAGAGGTCTATGAACTTATCTAAAGTACTTATAACTCTCCTTTATATGGAGAGGGCAAACTAATTCTGCACTTCAAATATTCTAAGAGTTTTGTTTCTGTGAATGATCCACCTCCCTCAATTCCTCAAAAATTTTGCTCACACTTTTAATTTTGCTTTTCCCCAAGACCAGGTTATTTCTCAACACATTTTGATAGATAATATGCTAACCTTAAGAAATATCTAAGTTCTGAGCGTTAGTGTGTGAACTAGTCCAATCTTTTACTTCAGAAGTTTCCAGGCATGTTCACTGGCAAGAGGCTTGACAGCTCCACTGACCTCTCATCCTGTAAATTCTGGACCAGTCAGTGGGACAAAGCATGATTGGTTTTATCTGTCTACTACCTTAGTATCTCCTTTTGTATTGTTCTTCCTCTGATGTATGTCCATCAGGCAGTTGGAATTTACAAAAAGAAGAAACAGAAGCTAGAACACATTCACTATGAGAGAAAGATTAACAGAATTCATCCTCCACGCTTCCTAAAAGCATCTGACATTTGGGGCATTTTTGATCCATGTCAAATTCTGGCTGTAAGCCAGAAACACAGGCCCCAGCCAGCAAGCTTGGAAAGAGGCCATAAACAAAGACCACTTAGTTGAACTTAAGCTGTCCAGGCAACCACTAAATAAAACTGTTTCTTTCCAGGTCTTTTATGAATAAATAGGCAAAATTTCTACAGCATGGCTGCACTGGCAGCGTTTCCTCAGCAGAGACTAAAATAAAAGAAAGGATAAGGATACGAATGCTGCACAGACTAACTCTGGCCCTGTTTCTATAGACAAGAAAGTTTAAAATCTTGCAATAACACAGTGGAAGTGTACAAGATTCATAAATACATAAACCAAATAATTGTGAAGGGCTCCCCTACCATGCCCTAATACAATCTTAGTTTTATATAAATATCATGAGCCTCAAATCAGTAGAGAATTACTTACATGGACAGATAAAGGAGATGTTTGGTGATGCATTACAGAGCATAAGAATGCATCAATTCTTCTCAATCAGTAAGAAAAATGACAAATTTATCTCTACTGTTACGCTTTCTGCTATTGCTGAAATGGTCTGGCACAGAAGGTAATCACTTCCTTGCATCTATTTCAAAATAAAGAACCTGCATAGTCTAAAAGGGCATGGGAAAAGGAACCCCCAGGAGTGTGGTAGTTCTCTCAGCAGATTATGTTTCAGGACCTTATGATCCAACATCTAAAATGCAAGCAATGAAACATCTTTAATCAAAAGGCAAACTCCTGCAAAGCCTCTTTCGTATCTGTGTAACTGACAGTAAAAAAATCAAAACATACAAATGGATAAAATTTGTCAATTACTATTTTAGTGAGAGTTCTGAAAACAGTCACTTCAAATCCAAATCTGCAGAAGAAGACTCTGACTATTGGTTTGTTGATCATACTACTTAGAGCACCAAGTCTTGGATTCTAGAAAGCAAGGATGGAAATACAAAACATTCACATTAGGTAGAATAATTTACAAACAACGAAAGTAGCACTTTAGCTCTGTTTCATGCATTTAGGTTTTTTTTTCCTTCCATAATAATTGAGGACTAATTTTTTAATTACCACAACCTTCACTAAAAGCTGGCTTATTTTACTTTTAAAGCAATCAATAAGGATAACATCTCTGAAGCCTTTTAAAAAGGAATAACAAACAACAAAAGCAATTAGATATGAGGTGAACTTCTATATTTTTTTCAAGTAATTATGCTACAACAGATAAAACCATTTTCTGCTGTGTACAGTTTTAAACCTGGCACTCTACTGGCACAAGGCAGTACAGCATCCCAATAGCTGTACCATGGTGTTTCAGCTTGCTTCTACCCTGTCTACCTCTCATGAGTTCATGCTAACAGATTTCGGTTATTCAGTCATAACTAGTCTTCTGGCACTGAGCTCCACCTGCTGACAAGTCTCTCAAGTGTTGCAGAGCTTGCACACCAAGTCTCTCAACCAGTTCCAGGAAAGTGCTGCAGTACGCAAAATAAATCTACTTGAAACATTTCTACAGTGAGAACAGCATGTAATTTCAAACACATATTCTTAAAAGTAATGGGTTTATGCCTTTATAAAATTTGTTTTTACCATGTAAGGAAAAAGAAGAAGACATATTAAAGTGGCACAGAGATTTCACTATATGATTGCTAAACAAAATTAATTACTATTTTGTATTAACTAAATCTATTGCCTGGCTTAAGCACTCCCTGAAGATTTCTATAACAATTTCCAAGGCAATACTGATGCTGTAAGTTTAAAGCTTTACCATGAAATGCAAATCATCATAATTGCACATAATTACCTGAGTAAATGTTTAGCTGGCACTGCAATATTCAAAAATTAATGATGTTTTTATTACTAATCTGATCATCAGACATATAAAAGCTGTCTGAGCAGTTTTGTTGCTGTTGTTTTCTTCATTTTAATTACCATGGACTACTGCCATGCTTTGTTGATCATATTAACAGCAAAAATATACCTCATGTACCTTAAGACAAATGACAGGCCATACATCCACTGACTGAACACCTAAACATTGAGAAGTTGGCTCAAGTTGCTTCCAGTTACTGGTTAAATTTTATAAAGTGACATGACACATAATACTGTGGATACTACTATATTTTTGTCAAAATATATCTGTTTACAAGGAATAACAGGCTTTTTTTTAGTATCTAGCTCCATAATTTAAGTACAGAAGAAAATGTGAACTACGAATCTCTCATTAACATAGTGAATAGCATAAATGCATAACTCTAAAGGGCTCAAAGACAAGATTTTAAACTTGTAGTACCTTCAGCATTATAAGTATCTCTGTCATGCATGGATAAGTCAGTAGAAAAGTATAACTGCTAGTAACAACAAAGTGTTTCATTTTTCCATATACAATGACAAAACTATTAAATGCAATGTTCAGAAATAACACAAAATAGGTTTTTTTCAGTACTTGCTATGATGCCCTGATTGAAAAAAAGAGAATCGTTCAGCAATTTCCTTTTTTTCCTAAAATGAGTAAATGACTACCAATACACAGCTAACATTCTACAAAAAATGTATTGACTAAAGCAAACCATACTGAAGACACTAACAGAATATGAAACTTCCTACAGTTAATAAGAGGCAAAAAAGAACAAGGAAGCTAAGTTAAAACAATCACGAAACATTACATTGTCTATAAAAACACATCTAACAGCATTTCAGAATTTCACTCCTTGTTACTATTCTATTACACAGTTATCTAATATAAGAGAAGGGAAACAAAACAATTTGCAAACTATTCCACCATGAAATTGGATCTATTTATATGACATAAATACTTAGGAGATACAAAACTTTACAAAATTGCTTTGCATATCCTCTTTTAAATTTTAAATTACAAAACAAAAAAATTACTTCTGACTGAGGACACAAAAATTTGCTTCATATGGATGCTGACAACACAAGCCAACTGTGATTTTTTAATTCTTGGGAAAAAAATTTGTAGAACAAGTGTTTACAATTAATTTCTGAAGAGGAATAAATAACCACATTTAGGTGTATCAGAGCAACATTTAGATGAACTGGTCTCAGATAAAGTGGAGAAATCTAAACAAATTTATAGCTGAAGAAACAGTGACCCTCTTGAATGATACCAGGATGAGCCATCAGCAGCAAGAACATTTAGTTTCTGATCTTTTACAGTCCTATACTTTTAAGGAGTTTTACTAAAAAAAAAAAAAAAAAAAAAAAATTTTAAAAATAAACCAAAAAAAAAAAAAAAAAAAAAAA
>VZTE01003721.1:1269486-1325244 GCA_013397775.1 Eulacestoma nigropectus
CTATACATGTTAAGGGATTTATAAAAAAAAAAAAAAAAAAAAAAAAACATTTTAAAAATCACCAGGATGTTTACTTACAGAAACAACCCATCAGAGTATTATTTTTTCATCTTGAGATACAGCCAAGACTGCCAGGTCAGGGCAATGCCAGACATGAGCACAGACTGGGAGAAAGAACACATGAAGAGCAGCCCTGCAGAGAAGGTCTTGGGGGTGCCGGTAGACAAAAAGCTGAACGTGAGCCAACACTGTGCACTTGCAGCCCAAAGGGTCAACTCCATCCTGGGCTACACCCAAAGCACCGCGAGCAGCAGGACGATGGAGGTGACTCACTCCCTCTACTCTGCCCTTGTGAGATTCCACTTTGAGAACTGCACCCAGGTCTGGGGTCCTTAACACAAGAAAGAGATGGAGCTCTTGGAACATGTCCAGAGGAAAGCCAGTAAGTTGATCACAGGGCTGGAGCACCTCTGCTATGACAACAGGTTGAGGGAGGAGTTGTTCAGCCTGGAGAAGGGAAGGAAGATCTTCTCAAGGAAGATCCTCTCCAGGAAGATCTCACTGAAGCTCTTAAGCAGTTAAAGGAAGCTCATAACAAAGATGGAGGGTGACTCTTTACACTGGTAGATAGTGATATGATAAGGGGAAACAGTCTTAGTCTAAAAGAGGAGACATTCCAGCACCGGAGCAGAGTCCTGCTCTGTGGGGAACACAGCTCTGGCATGAGCTGTGAGAGAGGAGACAGCCCCAGTGACCACCCAGTACTACCTTAACCCTCTCTGCTCCACTGCAGGGTGACAGCAGTAGTCCTTTCACGTGCAGAGACAACAGGCCTGGCTACTTCTGGCTCACTGGAGTGACCAGCTGGGGAAGAGGCTGTGTGAGAGCAAAATGTCCCAGAGTCTGCACCACCTCTCAGCACTTCTACTGTGTGCTGTATAAGTGCAGAGCAGATAGCCCAGGTGTAAGGGCTTACCCAGCATCACAGCCATCGAATCGTTTTATGATCACCCTTTCTCAGAAGGCAGGGCCAATACAAACACCATCAGGCATGTTCAGCTCCTGTCTTTTTTCAAGTCCAAAATCTGGTAGAATTCTTTACTGAGGTGCAGGAGATCCTGTGGGTCCTAAGGGGAAAAACAGCATGAGCAGCAGGATGAACTGGACCCAGCGCAGGGTGCAGTGGATCACGACCATTTCCTTCTGGGGCAATGTCTGCTGATCTCAAGACAGCCTCAGTACCAAAGGCCTCCATGTAAATGCTGGATCCTGTACATGTAAATGCTGAACTTGACTTAGCTGTGGAAATAAAGTTGCCTGCTTTCACAGTTAACCCTGTTTTCAGTTCCATTCAGTCTCCTGTGCAAGATAAGGACTTCCACATTCGGCACCCGCAAAATAAGTCTGCAAGTCCAAAAGTGGCTTAGCCCTTCCGGCAAGCTTTGCCTTGAAGAAGCAAGGGAAGTGGTAATCCTTCACAATTTAAATTCTTCAGATGAAACTTAACACATCACACTTTATGACAGATCTTTTCTGCAAGGTGCTTGAATGATCAGCATTATTTTTAAAAAGGTGAAGGCACTCTGAACTCTCAGATAACATAGGCCAGACGGAACTACATAAACTAGAGCAAGTTACTTAAAGTACAAAATCCATGCTAAAAATGTTAACATTATCCCTGACATACAAATACCTCCCCGATTTACTTTCACGAGCTGCCTTAACAGTAAATTTCACTTACTGGTTTAAAAAATAAAACAACAAAAACCCACATTATCTTCTCTTTCAGCTTACCTAACATCATTTGGTGTTTTAAATATTTCTGTTTCCTTTTGTACCAACTTCCTGTTCCCATTTTACCTTCTTCCTGAGAAGCTGACCAGACTAAGCCTCTCATCATTAGGCCCCTTTCTAAGTGCTTTCATGGCTTCTCTCTGCAACCTTACATTGGGTTGAAGTGGCAAGGTTTTGTAAAGGGGTGCATCCTGCTCTAGTGGAAGGTGTTGAAAGGGGTTGGAACTAGGCAGTCTTGAAAGTCCCTTCCAACCCAAACCATCCTACAGCTCTATGCTGCCCCTTCCCCTGCCCTCCTGCAGAGGCCACCATGCCCCAAACTACAGAACCAGCCACCCTGTGCCATCTGCCCTGGGGCACTGTGGGCACATCAGTGGCCGCACTGGAGGTGATAAGCCCTCACTCCTTGCAGGTCACCCTGGAGGTGACACAGTCCTGGCAGTGACGGAGCTGCTGTGTCTCTGTCCTGTTGGCCCTGTGTAGGCCTGCACTCAGCACACCAGATTATTTTCTTCCGCTCACTGAAACAAGAGGTTTGGACACCAGAAAGCAGACTTCAGTAATCTTGAACTGAAGGGAAGAGTACCATTCTTATGACTAGACTCATCATCTCAACTAAAACTAGCAGAAACTAATCACTAGCACTACTACAGGATATGATATTAAGTAACTAACAAGATAGCCTACCCCAAAAGGATTCCAAGCCTCTTAATCATTTGCAATCATTATCTTGATTCTTCTTTTCTCTTTCTTCATCTTTTTGTACTTTTTAAACCCCTTTCTAGGTCACGACAAGCACACAAGCTTTGTAAAACAGCGTTTTGTACCAGTGTAAATGACAACCACTTCTTAGTGTCCTGTAAATATTAAACAGCAGTGGAAGGAAGAGAATGCTGACAATCAAGTATAATTGTAGAATGGGAATCAAACGGTTCCACAAATAGACAGAGGAAGAAAAAAAACTTTCGTCTCAGAAACAACCATTTAATTATCATTTCACAGAGCTATTGCCCCATGGGCCAAAAAGAATGTCAGGCTAAACCTCAAAGAAAAAAAGTCACAAATATCTCCTACATGTCAAAACTAATCCACAAAGGCAAACACTACTGTTTGTCCCTTTAGTAAACAGGTACTGTTTGTTTGCTTTTTTATGTGGCCTACAAAATCTGCACACAGCTGCATACAACTGAGAAAACAAAGTCACACAAAATATTAGCCAAGTAAGGTACTTACTTAAATTACATGAGGTCTCTTCAAAGCAAAAGAAATTTCCTTTTAATTATTGTAAACATTTAAAAATAAGTTGCAGACAAACCAATGTTCATTTCTGTTTAAGAAAAGAGTAACTATGGTATATAAAATTAATTTCTCAATTACTAACATATGCAGCAATTCCAAGAGCTTTTGCTGTTAATTTTCTGTCTACAACTGTAAATGTATTTCTTCACCACAGACAAGGAAATTACCAATAGCTACTCAGTCACATTTACTAAACCTGTGTAAGGGTTAAGAAAATCTAAGCATCAAGTGTAGAGAGGAACAATCCAAGTCCCCAGACATAGTTTGTTATGAGTTATTGCCACTTAAAAATAAAAAAAAATCACGCAACTGAACTTCTTGTCCAAACAACTCCCCAAAAATGCGAAGTCAAGTCCATTCACTTTAATCACTCCAGTGAGTATCTTGATACTCTGATCCTGGGTCTGAAGTACAATGGCAGGGCTACACAATTCCGTTAAACAGATTTAAAACTTACCATAGAAGTCACTGATCTGGCATCTTCTTCATAATTCACTACAGGTGGTGGCTCTTTCCCATCATTCTCTTGAACCTTTTGTTCCAGTAATTCTTTCTGGGCTGCAAATTTTGCCTCAGAGCATCTTAATTGTTGGACTGTTTGCTTAAGTTCTTCTAGTGCTTGCTTTTGGCTCAGCAAGAGTACAATACTGCAAAGAAAAATAACAATTTAAAAATATACATGATTCAAAATAGTTTATTTGCTTCATAAAAGCTGGGGGGAAAAAAGCATGACAATTCCTCAACATAATTATTTATTCAAAGGTGAAGCAATTCTAGAAAATTTTAAAAGCAGCCAGACAATGCAAGCAAACACCCATTCTCTTCTGTCTATCAGGAAAACACCCATTCTCTTCTCTCTATCACAAAAATCCTGTTGTAATAAATACAGGTAAAACTCCTGCTTTCATCCACTTTTGACTGAATTTATAAACACTGGAGTTCCCCCTCCTTTAGAGAATAAACAAATTTTAGACAGTGATTTCCAGTGATGAGAAATCCACTCTAATCAGTGTAATTGCTGCAATAATAATTTGCAATATTAAACGCACCTCACATCCAGTATAAATTCATATGGGATCACATCAGAGGTATCTGTTTTTTTCCTCTGCTCCGTAAGTATTTCTGGACTGTGTTATAACTGTCTTCTTATGAAGCTAAATAAATTGATCTTTATGAGGAGCTAAAAGCAACTTTTTGTCTTCTGCTTATTTTTATGGTTCTTCTCTGAATACCGCTCATACTTGTGAATACTCGAGACAGTCATGATTAAATCATATTGAAGGACAAGCACTTGGAGCATCTGCAGATACCCAGATGACTCTATTATCCCAAAGAACTGCCAAAACCAAAGAGTGACAGAAGCTGCCTGAAAGACAGAATCACCCACAGTATAATACAGACACCCTTAAAACCACTCAACCAGAGCCCAGTGACATGTGGTCTATAGGAGATGCAGGGTTCTCAAAGCCTACAAGAACAGATGAAGGAGGTAAATGGACCAGAACTATGAAGAATGAGGACAATACAAAGGAAAAATCACAGTATTGTGTTGCTCTGTATCTTCAGGACAATCCCTGGAAGACAAGCCCTCCTGCAAGCTCTACCCTTGCAGAAAAAAAGAAAGGCAAATGTTGTTCATACAGGGATCGATCCTTTACAAACTGATGCTCAGCCAAATGAATATTTACATGGGTTTTAAAGCAACAGGGGAACCACCTGCCATAAAATCCTCATTGGCTGAAAACATACAAATCACATCCATATAGGTGAGCATTACACCAAGTCACTAATGAACAAAACTCTGCATCATGAGCCAAATGATCATTCACTCAAAAAGGGTGAGGTATGCAGACACAATTCCCAAATCTGAAACTGGTATTTGGCATAAGCCTGCACAGAATTAAAGGATCAGAGAAGCAAATGAACAATTATCCTGATGTTATCCCCAAGATAATGTGTGTTCATCTGGTCTCCTTTATGAGAGAAAAAGATCATCACCCTGCGAAAATAATAGGCTTCAACTATCAGCAAAGCTTTGGTGAATGCTGGCTAGAGTGACATCCTCAAACACAGAAAGGTTTCAGCCTATTAGGACATGATGATAACAAGACATACTCTGCTAGTGACAAGTCAGTCACAAGCTAATCTCTTTCCCGAAATGTGGCAAGATGGATTAAAATCTGATTTGGCTTCCCAAATCCAACTTTCAGTGCTTGCCACTCCAGTTATGCATGAAGAATTAGAATCTATAAAATTATTTGTCTGTGGCTTGCATGAGTGCAAATTTTAAAGTCCTTGTTGCTAGCAATAGCTACTAGGAACTTCACAGAGTGAGACCTTTTGTGAAGGATCCCTGCAGATCAGGGCAACATACAAGAAAGTGGTAAAAAGGTGAACTAAATCAAAACCCAAATATTCAATATGCTATCATGTTGGGAGGGCAGATGGTATGCTTGACATACACACATATAAATAAAAAACAATTAAAACGTTTTCTGTGTTGAAGGTAATACCTTCATTTGAAGACGGAAAGGGATATTAGTGCCATGGTAATAGTACCAAGACACGGCCATAAGGTATGACCTTATGCAGTCATAATTAAACCCAATGCAACAGGTAGACAAGACCTTCTGGGGACAGTGAGTACATGCTGAAACATCCATATCACTCTGCACTGCAGCTAAAAGTGATAATGGGGTTTGTTGGAGGTAGGCATGATCAATGACAAATCAGAACAAGGATGATTTCAGGGAAGCCTTCATCTTACAACTAGATATCTAAGCCAGATTCCCTACCTTTTAATAAGACAAACAGGTATTGGTGCAATCTGAACCGAAATCATCTCCTCAACAACACAACCATCTGCTAAACAATCAGTCAGACAAGCCTCCACACAATAAGAAATACAGGAATGGTCTGAACTATTTTTAGAGTAACAAAACAATAGTGAGGGGAAAAAACCAAACAACACTCCATCAAACTCAACTAGTTCAAATACAGTTTATCCTTTAAGCAGCACACAGTAAAGAAGACAGGTCAAGAACCAAAAATTGGAAAACACACTGTGAGTGCGTGGGGACTTAACCAAAGAAAGGTCTCGAAACATATAATCAAAACACAGATATAATACACACAAATGAAGTTTTGTATGTGAATTAAACACGATACAATGTTTCACTGTGGCAAGGTTCCTTCAACAAAGAGCTTCAAGACTTCTTTAGTGAACGAAGGATTACCTGAAGGACTTGCATTCCAATTCACTACTGGTACTGTAAACTAATATTTATGACCAAATTAGCAAGATTAAGATTGATTGCAACAAGAATCAGAAAAATACCACTACAGACAAAAGGTTTCTTTATCTGTTGTATTGACTTTCATTTAGAAGGGTATGTGAATATTTTTTCTAACCAAAGGTAGAAGAAAAACCTAAAGATGTTGCCCAAGATGATTCTTTATAATAATGTTTTATTTATGGTGCACTAAAACACTCATTAAGCCCTTACCTTTGGTATTTACTATGCAGTACTACTATGAGATATACATTCTTTACATCTACACTTTTGTAAAGGAAATGTAAAGAAGAATGAACTTCCAAACTTCAGTTTTATTATTCAAACTTCACTTTATTACTGCATAAGAACGAGTCATGCACACGACTCTGAAAGCCTTTCACAGAATTACACCTACACAAGGAATTCTGTCAAACAGAGAGGCAACTGAACTCACTCATCTTCTCTGATCAAGTTGAATTGAATTAATGAGAGGTCCAGCTCTTGAGCCATGGCAAAACTATGGCAATTATATTAAACTCATGGAGCTGCTCAGTTCTTCAATGAGTTTGGGTCTGCAGTGGGCAAGGGTTATTTTAGAGACGAGAAACTAATTTATTGTTGTTTTTCACAATAATTGCACACACAAAAGCAGAACAAGACTAGTGAAGGTTATTTCTTATTTAAGTTTTAGGATTTGCATTATAGACATTTTTCCCCCTTGAATTACTGTATTTTGAAATTTAATTTCAACTTACTCAGATTTCTTTTCACATGTCTTAGAAGACTCTTCTATTTTTTTCTCTAGTTCCAACACAAGTTCCTCTTTGCTCAAAAGGGTTTGCTGTGTCTGCATCAGTTCTTCTATTACTGTTTTTAACCTGTAAAATAGATTTCAGAAACCCAAGTTGCGAATGCATAAACTGTATATATTTGGGAACATTGTAATCTCTTTCCTGAAGATGCAAAAGAGCATAATTTTTTAGATTATCTTACTCTGCTTGGTGATAACTTTTTTCTTTTTTTGTGTGGATATACCTTTACACTGTGAATCTGCATTATTATAGATTGCATAGTAGCCTCTGAATACAAACAAGGTTATAGAATGATAATCTATCTCCTATCAAAACTATTTTTTCCAAAATATGTGATGAGTTCTGTGAATTAATGCCTTCCTAATACATTGCTAAATTATGAGATGCTTTAAGAAAGACAAAAGCCTTCCAACTCCTAAAGCATGTGTTAAATAAATATACAGAATCAGTAGCTGGGTTGTATTTACTTCTAGAAATAGTAAAAAGCAAAAGTACAAATTATCACTTTCTGTTGTAATAGTGATTATAGCTCGATTCACAATTATCCTTTTCAGGTTACAATCTCTGGCAATGGTTAATTCAAAGTAAAGATAAAACTGTACAAAAACACTCAATACTAACAGAGAAGGGCTTATCACACTTTAAAACCATCACTGACACTTCGTAATTATCCTAGTAAATATGCCAATAACAAAAAAAAATCAGTGATTGTACAAAGACATTTGTATTCTGAACAATGCATTGTAAATGTCTTACATAATGATGACTTCTAAAACGTTTATCAATGTTGACTTCAAGAAATTGCAAAGTCAGAACCATCTCTTAAAAATAAATAAGCATGTACATCTTGTTCCCTTCTTGGCATTTATCTACGCATCTTTGACTATCTTACTTTATTCCCCCTGTATTTTCTAGTCTAATTTCAATAAAATTACTGAAGTAAAGAGTGGAACACAATCAAAATACATGTAGTAATTACCACTGCACAGATCTATGGTCCAAAATCATTCCAGACCAGGGAGTGGCACACTCAACTCTCTAAATATCTAGGAGGCACATTCCACATGTCCATATATACCAAATTGAATTGTTTGATTCTAAACACTGAATTGCTCCTCTCCTTCCATTATATTTTATACAATGTTGATTATATATGATCTGTACTCAGCCATGCATTTTATTCTAGGAGACTTAAATTACTAAAAAAAGCCATAGAGTGAACGACCAAAATTTATTTCCCAAAAGACAAACCTTCTACATGTGTTTATTTTGAGATAAGATAAATACTTAAAACATTTCCCTCAAAGTTACATGCTCACATCTCGGCTTTTCAGAGACATTTTTATTAGTTTTAGGCTATCAAACTCCGTGTTTTCTTATACTGGGTCTCCAACTTATTGCCAACTAACTTTTTTATTTTAATACCTTGCTAAAGAAAGCAATTAACAATTTTAACTGCTTTTTGATCAGCTTTCTAAACAAAATTTTAACCAACATTGTATTTGCTTAACAACTGATTTACAAGAAGCAGATGTTTTATCTAATGATCAAGCATTAATAGTCGTGAAATTAAAACCTAATTAATAAGACTGTTCATCACTGGAAGGAAAGAGTATATACATGCAGATCAAACATCTTCATTACTTCACCACTTCAAAAATATTAGATTTTATATTTTGTATTGCAGTATTAGATTAAAATATTAAATTGATGTAGTTCTTCCTGAAACGTCTAAGATACTTTAGGACATTTTTATTTATCTTAGAGAAAAGAAAAAAAAGCTACCATGTACACCAAACTCACTTGCCTCCTTGTACTCAGTATCTATTTTTTGTTTAAATACTAACTTTTACTCAAACTGGCTACAGCTGACAACTACATCTGTCTTGTATCATCTTGGCTGTGGTTTGGCAAAGGAATTTTCTTGTGGTGTCGTATTTGCCTTCTGGATACAATCAGTTTACAAAAGGGTTTTTATTTCTAACCAGTCAATCAGTATAACACTTAGCAGCTTTAAAAACCACTGAGTACCCCTACCTGGAAAGCTTCCTTTCATATTTCTTTAGTTATAAGCTCCGTTCTGTTGCAACTATCAATTAAATGTTTGCTCTTACAGAACTTATATTTCAGAAGAATTGGATATTAATATGCTTACTGATGAACTTTAGCTTATTCTGGTTGCCTCCTCTCAGCTTTTAATGCATGTCTCTTCAAAGCATAAACTTTTATTCTGGTACACTTTTCAGAATTTCTCAGTATTATTCAGTGACATCTATGAATATTTATCAGGAGACACCATAACTCATTCCTTAGAAAGGTTAGCTGGTCAACACTGACTTTTAACTAACTCCCTCTGTCAAAACTTTATTCATAAATAGAAGTTTACCTTAAAATGTAAAAGCCAGTTTTCTCATCATGCTCCCTTAAAATATACTTTATTAAAACCATTAAACAGTTATGGATGCAAAGCTCTCATTTTTCCATTGCATACTCAATAAAACTGCTGATTCAACCAAATATTACTGATTACAAATCAATATATGTCTTTGAATGTTTTAGATGTTTGTGAAATAAATCCATCATGTGCACTTATTTTATTTGGTAGATACCGAAGGTAGTTCTCCTCTGCAGAAACATAATGTTGTAGCATTTTACAGCTCCAAGGCCACAATTTCAACACTAAAGATCAAAAGTCAAATTTCTACTGTTTCATCATGTACAGAGCTGATTTTTTAAAAGTCATCAACTATGGATAAAGGATGTAGCACACTTCTCTTACTTGCAAATGTCTAGTCATACACAGTTGATGCAAATACCTGTGGGGACTTTTTGGCTGCACTGGCTTTAAGGCAAGACTGTAACAACATATCTAAAACACAGTTAACAAGGTCTGCGAGTAAAGACAGAGAACTGTACCAAAAATGAAGGGTTCTCACCTGCATTAAAAAGCAAAAGGATTAACAGGGTAGGAATAGACAGTTTTTACAGTCCCAGGGGACAGTGAAGCTTCATAAATAATCTGCACTGCCTAATATGTTCATAATAATCCAAATAAAAGAAGTGTTTGAAAAGTGACAAAGAATGCTGATCATATAATGTTATTTGAGGTAGGAGGAAGGCTCTGAATGTGAAGAATGCAAAAGGATTATTCTGGACTTTATGACACACTATACCTGGGCTGTCATTTCAATACATATGGAAATAGGCAAATATACAGTAGGGAAAAATAATCCAAAGCTTTATTTATACAGTGGGGAAAAAATAATCCAAAGCTTTATTTACTTATTATTTACTTTACTCTATTTATTATTATTTATTTACTCTATTTATTATTATTTATTTATTTATTTAATGGAGCATGGTTCTAAAATTACCATTACCGTTCAGAAATGAAATGTTGGAGATATAGTAGATGAAAACACTGGCTTGACGAGCTGTTGGGGTCAGAAAGTCAAATTGAATGATTCTCTAGGATTTGTTAAAACCAAAGCAGAATAAGAACACAGGAAACCTCAGAAGGCCTCTCTCTAAACTCTGTATCTGGATTACCTGTAAAATTCTAGTCATTCATCTCAAGATCAATATAGTAACCTTGAAAACATTTAAATAAAGGCAACAAGATGGACAAAGGATGAGTAAGCTTTGTGAAAGGACAGACTAAAGCTAAAAGATCACTCTGAAACAGAGATCACAGAGCAGAAGTTGAATAGAAATTTACATTATCATAGGCAGAAAGGAACAGATTGTTCCTATTCTCTTCAAAAACAAAAGCTTAAGAGCTATAAAATGAAAAAAGATATCAGCAGGTTCACAAAATAGGAAGTTCATTTCTGGAATTCCTTGAGCAAAAATTCTATGGACAACAGATACTTTTACACACAGAACATGACTGAAGAAGGTCTGACCTAATACAGTTTAACTGTTTTTCTCAGAGTCCTACATCTATACCAGAAAGTGAACACCTTAAAGACAGCAACTGAAAAGAGCTACCTGATTCCTGTTGCAGAAATAATGCCACACCACAAAATTTCTCACTCAAATTCGCGAAACGATTTCAAGTGGATGAACATAACACAACAGAACACAATGAAAATTATACTGAAAATGTATACATGTAGGCAAATATACAGACATACATTTATAACACAACTATACATTTCATCAGAAACGTTTATCAGAAAAGCAACATTTCATCTCTTTTATTTAGATATGCTGCTGTTTTATTTCTGAACAGTGGGATACAAAAAGCAAGCCAAACAAGAATTTATCTTCTCGAGCTATGAAAGCCAGAATCTTCGAAAAATTTTAATATTCTATTAAAAAGGAAGGTTAAGTATCAATATATTTCTTGTTACCATGCTGAAGTACAGCAAGATGTACATCTGCAGAGTTTAGGCAGGAATAATCTCGATACAGTAATGATGCAGAACATATTAAAAAGAGAAATGTGTTTAAAGGAATAGGTGGGGCTTAATCATCATGGGATTCTTCGATAAGATAAAGCTGCTTCATGACTAAGGAGGCAGATACTTCATATTAAAAAAACTATTTCAGTACTTATCAAAGGAATAGATTTACAAAAAGTAATCAAATTATACAGGAAAAAAAAAGAGAGGAGTATTAACAACCTTAAAAAGAAATTAATAAAATCCAGGGTTTCTGCCATGTTGAGAAAACACAGGGATTAGAGTAACCTGCAGAAGACACTGCAATATGTTAACATTTGAAATACCTCACTCTGATTTTGATTTTTATAAAAACCTACAAGAAATAAGAACCATAGTTTGATTAACCAAATGAAATTTAAAAAAAAGAAAAAAACCAAATGTAAGAACTCCCACAATATATAATTGATGTCTTATTTGCATCAGTTATACTTTCTAAGTGGAAAATACTTCAAATAAGTCAAACACGAACTGAAATACAATAGACTCGGCAAAAACATCATCAACCAATGAAATTCTGAATTTCCCATTTTTAAGGCATGATTAATAGTTGCAATCTCACAAGTGACCACGCAGGACCACTTTACGCCAAAAGTTGAGGCTGATAATATACAAACATAATAATCTCAGCAGTCGATTCATTCCCCGTAACAAATGATTAAAGGTGAACTTGGTAAAAGTAATGAAAATATTTAACTAGGCAATATATTAAAAAACACATAAAGAGGCAGTTCATCACCCTAAAAGCTCTGTGAAATGCTATACAACAGCTACATATGTGTTACTAAGTTAATATGTTCTAAATGTTACAATAATGCATAAGAATCTCCTTTGGAAAACAAAAGGAAACACTTAAAAAAGGAAGAGAGATAAATATATTCATGAAAATTTTCTACACGGTGATTTAAATCACTGACCACATAATTCTACTCAGTGGTTTCATCGAAGTATTTTGCTATTTTTCCTAGAGTAGTGAATGTAGAAACACTTCTGGGAAAATGAACTGGCATGTTCCCAAGGAGGACCCATGGTAGATTTGGGGCATTTTATTAACCGGCACAGAGAGAAACATACATTAAAACTGACGGCAAGTTTCTGGGGAGACTAAGGAGAAGGATTTTGTACAAAGAGCAGTAGAAAGAGCATGGGAAAGAGTCTGTAGCCAGAGAACACTACATTTAGAAATTGGACCTTAAAAATGGGGACACAGCCATGCCAAGATCTGAGTGAGCATAGATATAACACAGAACAGCATTTCCAAAGGATGAAAGATTTGTAAAGAGACTTACATGACTTGCAAACTTTCTGCTGTTAAATTATTCCACATAATCTCATTAGCCTGAAGGTTTTCATTTTCTTCTAGTAAAGACGTATCAAACTCTATTTCTTGTTCAACGACTTCTGATGACCTAATTTAGTAAATAATTGTTATCATTTCAAAATCAACATGTATCTTTGAGTAGATAACAGACCAAATCATTAGGTTTTGAAATACTTTATCAACTAGAATATAGTTAAAATTACATATGAAATAAAAGGATAGACAGCAATTGGATACATACTCTTTTTCCTTTGAACAAAGAACATAATTCTAAAATCTCATGAGATAATAAAATGCATTACAATTCTTTGAATCAAGTTCACAGCACAATAAAGGTTCTCAAAAACTACCAATGTGAATGAGTGACTCTCACCTGCTTCCATCATAAACCTGCACGTGACAACCATCAATTCACATATAACAATAACAAAAAGATAATGCAAGAAGTCTTAGGACTATTTCTGCATATACTAATACAGAGTAATAGTTCAATAAATGGGAAATACACTTTACTTTTTAAGAAAAAATTTTCTTGCATTACCCGCACACTCCGAAGTCTCAACCTGCAATAACTGCAGCGTACAATTTAAACTAGAACAAGTTTAGCCCAGAATGCAAATTGCATCTAAATAAACAGTAAATTAGCTCGCATTGAGTCTAGACTGTAATGTGTAGTCTGCTGTCAGTACCAAAGTTATGGCTCTTCTCATGTAACTGGAAATTTGTTTTTCTAGAGCCAGCCAAGCAGACTGTTCAGCCAGCTTTCTGCACATACAAGCACAATAATTTTCAAATTAGGATAAAATTTTACAAGTAACAATGTAAAAGGAACCAAAGAGAAGCAAATTCCTCTGAACACTTAAGCAGAGATGCAGTTTAATGCAGGGTTTTCCCAAGAAGAAACATGAGATGAAAATGTTCACCTGTGAGTATCTATGAAGTCATTATACTCAGAGTTAGGGTCTATCTGTTCCACCGAGGTCTGGATCTCTTTATGGACATTCACAATCTCTTCTGTTACAAGACTGGTGATCTCGCTATACTCATCCAAGATCCCTTTTCTAGAGAGGAAAAAAAATTCTAGTGTATAACATGGCACTGAAGGCACAGATGGCATTGAAAATGCTTCAAATTTTCAATGTGCTGTTGCTACAAACTCTTGTTGCAACTGGCTAAAAAGGGAAAAATAAGACAATATATTATTTGGAGAAACAGTGCATCACCTGTGGCCTTTTCTCTACAGCCTTAGGCTGGCTACAAGTATCTTAAGACCATGCTCCTTCTGCCGATTTCAGGGCACCTACACACAGCACAGCTAAACAAAAACTGGAGAGTTTACAAGGAAAGGGAATGTATAGACCTCAGTGATGATGCTCTTCTGCACAAAGGACTTGCCATGCTTGTTATAACCCACACTGAAGATTTTCATGTTTCATGACAAAATATATCCTATTATAAGCATAAGGCAAAACGAGTTACAGAAATGTGTGCATTTCCTTTAAACACCGGTTTTAACTCTTTTTTTTAATATATATTTATATTATGATTTGTCATTCAGACAAAAATAGGCATAAATCACAAATAAGTATATATTTACAAGGGGAGAGAAAATCAACCAAGTTGCTGTGAGAAAGTACAAGCCACCAAATCTCGTCTTTACCTGCTTCCAAGAGTGGGAAAAAACAAGTAAAGAGTGAATGGCAGAGAAAGAGGTGATACTCAGAACACCCTTCTATTCTCCTTAACTTTTAGCTTTCCTTCATAATGTACCTTCGTAATTATTTCCAATTTCATTCTTATCCCTGACAAATTTGCTAGCTTGCCAGGATCAGAAGTATGGTGGCCTCTCAAAAAACACTGATGAATTTTGGCTAGCCAAATATGCAGAGAAAGAAGTATAAATACATTTTTCCTGGATAAGATCTGATGTTTTGTTTACTCTGTAAAAAAAAAAAAAAAAGGTGTGACAGGATTTTTTCAATACATTTGTTCTGGACACAAAACAGACAAGAGAAGGCATTAAATCTTGCCTTTTCTGAAAATATCATGTGTGAAAAGGTTCCAGAAAATACTTCATGGAGTGTGATGAAAAGATAGCTAAACATCAACTACAGCAATGCCGTATCTAAGAGAAAGAGAATCTGTATCAATTACAATGACCAAAAAAACGGAAAAAACTTATTAGCAATGTTAATCTATACATTTTCGAGTTTAAAAAACTAGTTCACCTCCAAAATTAGGATTATTGAGGAAGTATTGTTTCACACAGGTTGTCACACTAAGCTCTACACCTGAATTCAACATCTCTTTATGTACACCAAAGTTATTATAAAAGAATAATTTTCCCATACACTCAGAACTCACAAAAATGTCTATGCAGTGTCAAAAATATTTTTTACAGGTTTCTACTCCAGGCAGAGCAAAGATGAGTGGTTTCAATAAGTTCTTGTTCCATCATAAATTTCTTCAGTCAATTATCATATCTCATGATTCTAAAAAAAATCACCTTAATTATAGCACACTCATTTAAATTTAGCCTTTTGCTGTGATCTTACATAAAAAATTAAAAAGGACTGTACAGGGACTACCACAAAGGTTTATTTCAATACCAGCACCTGAATCAAAAAAATTAATATCATACTGCATAGGGAAGCTAATGATGCCTGCACCAAGTAAAGTGTGGAATCCCCAACTCTCCTCACTTCCTGTGCACTGAAATCAAGATGAACACTGACTTCAGAATAGGTATGAAAATGAGTTAAAGAAGAGTGTTTTATATCTAAATGAACAATACTAACAAAAAAAGGTAACCACTCTTTTTTTTAGGCTAAGACAAAGGCGCAGCATGGTCACAAACCAGAAAGGAGGGCTAAAAGTCCTCAATATCTGCTCTCAGGGATCATCACTTTGCACATACTGTGTAGTGATGTAAAGATGATCTTTTAGGAAAGAGGTAATTGTATTTTTAAGAGTGGATTCCTTACAGTGAGATCAAGTCTACATAATCCTGTTAATTCTTCCCCCCATGTCATCAACCATCCATCTGGCTTGGCCCTCCTCCACTATCACTTTGAAGACACTTGGGCAGTTTAAACCAAATTTGTTGCTGGAATTTCATAATAATGACTTCCAGAGAGGCAGCAAACTTGCCCCAGTCTATCAGCTGAAGGACAAATCATGAGCTCAAATATAAATACTGCAGTCAATCTGTAAAAATTTCTAAGAAGATGGTGTCTTGTTGGTAGGCTTATGTAAGCACTCAGAACTACTGTCTGCATCATTTGGATAGACTTTTATCAACTGTTATCCCCTGATATATAATTAATTAATCATAGTTTCTTACTTTCAACTATTCCTATAAATTAATTAGAATATTACACATAGAAATTGTACAAGTTAGAAATATATAAGAATATATCTTACAGGGCTTTAATCATTTCTTCTTGCATCTTCTGTAGTGAATCAAGTAACAGAGGAAGCGTAGTATCATAATATTGATGCTGATGTAATTGTGCTCCTTTCAGTGCCAACACATACTGGTTATGCAACATATGAAGTTTCATAGTGGCTTTTTCACACCGATCTTTGGCTTTCTCTGTCTCCTTTCCTGAAAGAAAACAAATTAAAAATGCACATGGTGGTTTAAAAGTATACAGGCCTTTAGATGACATACATCTGGTAGATTTATGACAAATTTGCCCTTTTTCTACAGTAATTTTTAAGGTACTTCTCTGAGGAAGGTAAAATCTGACCATTTTCAGATAATTAGCATGATCAAATGTCTAAGTTTTCTAATTAATAAACTATGTAAGAATAAAGGTTATTTTCTTTGAGCAGAAATGTGAGAATTCTTTACCTAAAAGTATATGAAAACCGCAAGTGTAAAAATAACTAGGAACAAGAAAGAAATCTCAGACACATGACTATCTCAAAGCTATTGATTTGCAAATAAATAAAAAATGAAGAGATGCCCTACTACACCAGATTCATTAAAAATCTATTATTTTTTGTATTCAAGCATTCCTATTGCTATATATAATCCTAATAAAGCAATGATGCAGTCTACATATGAGTAGCTGAACCCTCACTCTACTACTGCTCAAAATGAGCAGCTTCTGTCCTACAACTTAACATTTCTCTATCACATCGATATCCTGATCAGGAGGTTTGGCTCTACAGCCTCAGCTTTGCACCATTGAGACTGGAAGTCCTCAAGTTCAAGCTGACAGGACCAGTTCAGGGTTGAAATGCTGAGCCACAAGGTACTTCAAGAGATCACCTATTCCATTCTTTGCCACAGTAACTGCATAGCTATGTGGAGCATGTTATCAACACTGTTTCCACCACAAACCCGAAACACAGCCTCGTAACAGCTACTGTGAAGAAAATTAACTCAGCCATAACCAGAACAGACACACATGCTTTTAATGACACCCTTGCTGTCTTCTTGATATTTATCAAGTATCTCATTACTTTTTCAGGAACTAAAACTCATTTTAAATGAGTCCCATATCTGCAAATATCTCGTACAGAGTCACAACTACTTGCAGAGATAAACATATGCTACCGAAAGCAATCTAATTCAGACCACTGCATTTCTTATAAACTTAAAATAATTTATGTAATAAAAAACATGTCTACTACCCATCACAAAGCAGTTGAGAAAAAAGAAAATGTAAGCATTCATAGCTAAGTGGCAGAACAGCTGCTTGAAAGCAGACCTTGAAGAGCTGTGTCATATAAGGAATACACAAGGGACTGTGAACTCAAATAAATCAAAACAAAGACACACATTAAAGGCATACAAAAAAAAAAAGTTGGGGGAAAACCAGTAACAAACCCTATTTCATATACACTGGAGTCAGGAAGCTTGTCAGAGAAAGTAAACGACAGTCACCATATAAAAGGAGCTGGTACAAGTAAAGAAAATTTTTTTTTCCTTCTGTGATCACTACCTAAGACCTTCAGAGATTTCCAGGATGAAACATTACTTTGTGAAAGAGTCAATGAATCTCTTTCTTCTGAGGTGTCAAAAGAAGAGGTTGTTGAGAATAAATGAAATAAGAACAAATTATGAGGCCTGGATGGTGCTTAGCTTTGAAACTTCAAAGGCACTTGAGAAAGTTTTAGCTGAAATATTATGATTAGTTTTTACAGGAGGAAGTAGGCATTCAGTGGAGAGCCCCAGGAATATCAGCTGGGCTCTGACAGATGAGGTGATGAAGGTGATGATGAAGATGCTGAAAGTAGCAAATAGGGAAACCAAATGTGAAGAACTGGAAAAGACACCTCGAGAGATACTGATTAAAACTCAAAATGGTAAATTATAGAGTGAAATTTAGAGATGCACATGAGTAAAAAACTATTCAGGTTTAGTAATCCGTTGTAAGCTTACTGAATGCACACAGAAATGAGATCTTGGGGTCGAGTACAGAAAGATTGATGGAAATGTTAACTCATTGTTCAGCAGCTGCCAAACACAATGTTACTTAGCAAAGGAGTAGACTGGGTTGGTATGCCACTGATTAAATCCACATAAAAGTATGCAATTTGCTGACCTCAAAGAGGATATATTTGACGTGCAAAACGTTTAGAGAAGGGCATTAACCATCAGAAAGGTAAGAAACAAGACAAATAGAGAAAGACTGAGTGCAATGAAGGGTCCTGAAGCACTAGGAGTCTGAGGAGGAACATGCAAGAAGAGACACAGTTAACAGACCCACACAACCTCTCCCAATGTAAAAAACGTACGGCATTATACAGAAATAGTAAAAACAAAGACCTACTTCAATGAGAATGCAGCTAACCCACACATTCTTCTGATAAAAGTTATCGTAAGCATAAAAAACTTATGTGGTTTAACAGCGAAGGGACAAGTGCATGAAAAAATAAAAAATAAAAAAAAAATTTAAAAATCCTGAAGAGCTACTAAAAACTAGGACAGCACTTCTGACTCAGGAACTCCCTTGGTAACAAATTACCATGAAGCTGAAGCACGTTTCTATCAGCCTGTACTCTCGCTTGGCTCTCTAGACACTTGCTACCTCGCCACTGTCAGCTACATTTCAAACATGGATTAATAAAAATCATTTTAAAAGGATTTTACGTCTTTCATTTAATTGAAAACACTCCAACTGCTCACCTAATTTTGTACATGGAAGGTACAGACTTCTAACACTACATTTTATGTGAGTTAATCTGTACAACAAAGACAAAACACATCTCCAGACCTGTCACCAGAGAATAATTTTTCATGTAGGTATGAATGAAACAATCCACTTTATAAATTTCTGTAGAACTGTTTAGGAGAGATAACATTCACAAGTCTATCTTAAACTTTAGCCAGACATAGGAGGTTTTGTCTTTGGCAAACCATCTGAACTCGTTTTTCATGAGGAGACTAATTTTTTTTATTTCCTCAAAACAAAAAGAATCATGCTAATTATTTCTCAATGAAATGTTGACCATTTATAAGGGGAAAAAAATAATCCAACACATCACAATAATACCCCAGAACTTAAACACTCCCAAACATGCATGTCTGATGTGTAAAATCCCATTTTCGCATCTGCCTTAAGGACTAAATTTTTCCTCTATATACATTATTTCTGAGGAGAATACCTCAACTAATTTCAGAAGATCATACAAAAGTATCACACAGACTTGTTTTTAAATACAGCAGGCTACAAAGCCAACCTGGTCATCTTCAGAGTAAAACACACACACTGTAAGGTCTTTCTGGAGAAGGAGAGGCATGTGGAACATGGGGAAATAATGGAAGGTGACTGAAAAGGGTTTGGAAGGCAAGGGAACAGGTCATGTAGCTGTTACAGGATGAAGACTGGATGAAAAAGTTGAAGACAAAGCAACTGGAAGCCAGGGCTGAAAGCACCAAGTTTGCTTGCCAGTCCATTGGGAGACACCGTCCAGGGAAGCCAGAAGAGTCAACCAAGGTTTGGCAGAGGCAAAAATGCTGCATTATTTCTCGGGTTTAATCTGTGTTTGGCTAATCCTACTCAAGCATGCCCTAGATCAAATAATCCAAAATTATCTCCATATGTCATCATTTAAGAGCTCAAAACCTACAAGTTGTCTACACATGTGTTTAAAATACATCCCTTATCAGTTTTCAGCTTATGAAATACCAGCACATGTGAAATCATACCATGAACCATCAGTACGGGCTTCTGACCTGTGAACTGTAACAAACCACCTTCAACAGTTAAACTAAACTGAAAAGTTATGCTAAAATTATCAAATCCACATAAGTAGCAATTTAATAATACTATATCTCTTTCAGAAACCTCATTAACAGCTAAACTATCTAATTTTCCCATCTGTTTTAAGGACTAAATACATTTGCTATACTCAGCAGAACACCTCAACTAATTGTGACATAAATCAAATTATCATATTCACTCAACTTTAAAACAGTGTCTTGGACCTATATTTAACTCAGAGAACACAGTTACAGTATTAGTTTCATATTGTAATTTATTTTTTAAAGTAGCAAAATGCAGTGAGGCAGCGTACACAGTTGTTCTACATGTCAATTAGCACAGAGGAAAACATCCAATTTTCTTTATCTGTATAATGAATTTCATAAATAGATCTAATTATAATTCTACTGCCATCAGCTGTTGACAAAACTGTTTAATGTTAATAGAAACTGACTGTGTATACAATATGTCACGCCATAAACTGCACTGTGAAGCTTGCAAAATTCAATTATGAAAGTTTTACATTTACAAAGAAAAGGCTGGCACTCTTTTTCAATCATTCTGGAGTCTAGTATTTCAATTTCTAATAAAAACTCAACTAAGATTTTACTATATACAGTACAACACAGCCATCCAGGAGAAGAATGTTTTAGTCTATTTTCAATTAAAAGGCAGATTTGCTAATCCGAAGTTCTTGCAATCATAATTATTAGACTCTTGTGGTCTAATAATCACCTAGAATGGATGAAAAAATATTGGATGGGACAATGAACCAAGAAAAATTTCAGCTCATAATGTTTACTTCGTATTTTTTTATATCAGCATCAATGTATAGTGCAAATGTCTCAAAGAAGCTGACCTTAAGGAAATGAATATTGCAAACAGACAAAGTCTTCACACATATTTTGGCTTTTAAAGAAATAATTATGCCAACAAGTTCAGGTTTTTACCCTCTTACAACTCTTTCCAGCTAGACCTTCAGCCATTCCAAAGGGATGACAAAGTGTTCATAAAAGAGGCAACAGAGACCATTATAAAGGCTTAGCTCACAACAGACAAACTAAATTTCTAGATTTATAGCTCCTGGTATTGAAACATGACCTTTGGCTTCAGTGCACAGTGAAAGCCACGTAGCTACACCAATGAAGATAATATCTATCTCACACAATATTACACAAGCCCAGTTTTTGATAATTAACTTAATTTAGTTTCAAAAGGAGCCAATGACACATCTGATGTGACAATATATGGTTACATCCCTCCAATAGAAACACAGTGAGAAGCCTTAAATATGCTAGAACTGCAGAAACAGACAAACAAAATGAAAAATAGAAGGACAAGCTGAAAATCTACATGAGTAACAAGAAGGAAGAAAGTCTTTATACATAAATAAAACCATGACTAACAATCCAGAGAAACTGAAGACTAAAACACATACCAGGAACTCACATAACTGTCTCTTGTAGTTCAGGGACTGCAAAAAGCAAATCCATCCAAATTTCTGGGTATAAGTAAGTATAGGGAAAAACAGCAGAGGCAATGTCGTAAGAAATGTGGGCACCAATGACACTGCCAGGGGAAACCTAGACAGTACCAAAAGCGACTACAGAGCTCTTGGGGCAGACATGAAAAGCACGAGGGACCAGGTTGTGTCCTCCTTAATCCTGCCAGTGAAGGGAAAAGGCGAAAGGAGGGCACTGACAGTACAGGTTGATAAGTAGCTGCAGAATCAGCGTCAGCCACAGGGGTTTAGATTTTACAACTACGGGACCCTTTTTGCAGACCACCATCTGCTTGGAAGATAGGAAGCACCTTCCTAAGCAGGGTAAAAGTATTTTTGCCAGTAAGATGACTGACCTCAATAGGAGGGCTTTAAATTAAGAACTACATGGGATGGAGAGGGTGACCCACAGTCCTGAGGGAGCGGTGAAGGAGACTGCCAAGGAAAGGGCATGGTAAGATGGGAATGGATCAATCACAAAGAAAACAAAACAGACTTTGTCCAGGTCACCTCCAGCAGGTGCAGGTGAGCAAGAAGGTTCCTACAAGGCACCAATGTGAGAAAAGTCCCCCAAATCCTCTCCAGGACCTCAATACTCTGGGATGACATGCCTGTGTATTACTGCATGCAGTGTGGTGGACAAATACGGTGAGTTGGGTGTCTGTGTGCAGCTGTAGGGCCAGGATATTGTCAGGATCATGGAGGCAGGACTGGAGCTATACAAAGGAGAGTTCAGACTTCTGGGGAAAAGCAGCCCAGGAAGTCAAGTAGAGGGAGTTGCCCTTTACATGACAGAGCAGCTGGAGTGCATGGAGCTCTGTCTCGGGATGGATGAGGAGCAACAGAGAAGGAGTAACCTTACAGGTTAGGATTAAAGAGGGAACAGCAAGGTCCCACAGAAAGCTAAGCAGCTTGGCTTCAGAGTTCTTGCAATTTTCTACATTAAAATCTCACTAAGTACCACAGTATTTGATTTCAGAAAATTTTAAAATGGAAAAGGAGTGGAGAATCAGAGCTTTGGCCATTTTTCTTCCTTTTCCTCTTTTTTCTTTTTTTAAGGAAGCAACAATCCTCCCTTGAGGAAATATGCAAATTTTATATATAGTATATATATAAGAGCATATAATAATTTTTAAGACATAAAAAACTTTTCTTCTCCAGTTTGATTTAGAAACTTTTATTTTTTTAAATGCCAGCACTAAACTATAATGCTGTCAATGCACATAGTGATCTACAACACATTTCCTATTGTTTAGGACTGCAGTTTTCCAAATAACTTTCCAGAACTGCATTTATCTTTCTATCTACCTATTTTTTCAGCATTTTCAACAACAGAGATAATTTCTGAGCATTTTGCTGTCTTTACATTTGTTTATCAATAACAAAACTCCAATATAGTCACTTTCTTATTTATTTCAACTTGGGAGACACACCTGTTCACAGAGCACTATTTAATTGTGCCTGGAAAAGAACACTCCATTACACTGAACACATTCTTTTATACTTATGAATGAGATAGCTCTTTTTCTAGCAAGACATTTTTTTAGGACAATAAAATATTTTTACATTAGAGAATAGTAAAGCTTGATTCAACTGCTCTACAGACTAAAACTGGAGCAAATACCAGTGGGACTGCAACACGGTCTTTATCTCAATTGAATTTTAGTAAGGACTAAGCACTTAAATTACAGCAAATAATGTAAAAGCCTAGATATGATGGGACAAAAGGACTTCGTTTATATATCAAGTCAATGTAATTATGTATATTTATATTAACTGATTCCCAGTAATGAAGAGTATGTTACACAACTTACAGTGAGTTCTTGAGAAAAAAATTGTTGCATCCCGCTTTTGGAGGCAACCTTCTAACCTCTCCAGTTCTATTTCCTCATAGTTGATTCAATTTCCCTGGTTTTCATTGCTCAATAGCAAAGACACAGGTTGTAGAACTTGCTCCGTAACTGATTACTTTTTATTACCCATTTAACCGATTTCAGGACCTTCCTGACCCAAGTTATCTCCTTCAATTCCATATTTCATACTACAGTGCTAGAGACATCTAAATACCATAGGTGATTATGAAACTTACTGCCTCATACAATAGTTCTTATACACCCCAAAAAAACCACCAGTGACATGACTTTTGAAGCATGTAGATTCCCATACTGAACCCAGCTTCACTTCCCTAAGGCTAGGCTAGGCTATTCCTGTTGGAAGGGACATAGAAGAATCAGGAAGTTAAACTGTCTGATCTGATCAATTCAGGGCTAGCAAAAAACTAAAGCATGTTTTGGAGGGCATTGTCCAAATGCCTGCTAAACACAGACAGGACTGGGGCATTGACCACCTCTCTGGGAAGCCTGTTCCAGGGTTCTAACTCCCTCTCAATGAAGAAATGTTCCCTAACGTCAAATCTGAACCTCTCCTGGCACAGCTGTGAGCCCTTGCCATGTGTCCTGTCACTGGATCCCAGGGAGACGAGATCAGCACCTCCCTCTCCATTTGCCCTCCCCAGGAAGCTGCAGAGAGCAGTAAGGTCACCTCTCAGCCTCCTTTTCTCCAAACTGGACAAACCCAGACTCCTCAGCAGCTCCTCTCAGGGCAGCCCTTCCAACCCTTCCAGCCCTGCTGTCCTCCTCTGGGTGTGTCCCAGTGCCTTCACATCCTTAAACTGTGTGGCCCAGAACTGCTCTCAGTGCTCCAGGTGAGGCCTCACCAACACTAAATACAGAAGACAATCCCTTCTGTTGACTGTCTGGCTGTGCTATGTTTGATGCACTCCAGGATGATATCTGTCACCCTGCTGACAGATGTGGAGCCTGCAGTTCACCAGCACCTCACATCCCTTTCTGCAGGGCTGCTCTCCAGCCACTTCACTCCCAATTTAGACTTGTGTCCAAAACTTTTTAAACATTCCTATCTATAAAGTAATTTTTATGCAAACTGCTGCCACTACACTAGGATAGCTTTGATTGTTAGTTCTGTCTCCTGAAGGACACTCAGAAATTTAGCAGGTGAGCAGCCTTATCATGACTCTGCAAATCAGGAGATGCAAACACAGTGCTCTTAATTAACACAGGTTTTACAAGACCAAAATCACAAAGACAGCCAGAAACAAGACAGGATCTTCACATTCAATCTCTAGGGTCTTTTCCCCTTTATGTCTTATGAATGTGTTTCTTCAACAAATAAAATCACGCAGTCCTTTCTCCACTCAACCTACTTTTGAGAAGAGGATAAGAAGTTTCTCCCAGTTACTACTTAACAAGTTAATGATTGCAAATAGTAAATAGTGTTCTAATGGGAAAAAAACCCCAAAACTATTTGTGCATTTTAAAGAGCTCAAATTTACAGAACACCAGATCTAAACTTCTGAGTTAAGTATTAGTTCACCAAAGCTATCAGCCTAATCTTATGCAAATAACATAGCATAAAAATAGCAAAAATGAATGTTCTCTTTTCAACTGCTGTCGGGTGTTTGAAGTATTAAGTACCTCCAGCCAATTCTCTCAGTCCTGTGCCTGCTGGTCTGCGAGGACTGAGGAGAGCACATCCTGTGGCTGCATATCGACGTTAAGAGGAAACAGTATGTCCAAGCTGGTCTCACACTCCACAAGAAGTCACCACGATCTCTTTGCACCCCCTGGGGTTTCCTGCCCTAGAAGCTTTATTTTACACAGAAGGAACAACCCTATCCCTTCCAAGCACACACTGGTAGTATATAAGTGTTGAAACACTTACAGTAGAACATTAATTTTAAATCTGTGCAGTCTGCTGACCTCTGTAAGACAGACCAGTTCAGCCAGTGTTACTTGTTTTGTCTTAACAATACGAGAGTTTTAGTCAAAACTAAGCTTAAAAAACATCCTACTAGGAGTTTCCCTCATTGCAGCAACAACTACAGGCAACACATGCCACCAGGAAATGTAGCTGTATAATAACAATTTTAAAGGCATCTCAGAATGAATGCACCAGCCACCTAATAAGTATTTTCTGACCACTAGGCTATTACAAAGAATAGTAGGACAATAATTTGATTTAATGAAAGCTTTTTTAACAGCCCCCTTATTTATCATAAATGTGAGCTTATGCTGCTGTGCAACTTCAGTATGTACCACAGAAGTCACATCAATTCTGAAGTATTAAATCACCAGAGTTGCAGGGAAAACATTCTTCCAGCAGAAGCAACGTGGTATAATGTGCTAGGTGTACAGTTAATATTTCTAGGCTCCTCTAAATCACAATGTTGTCACGGAACACAAGCCTAGAGAAATCTGGTGCAATATTTTTTATCCTGCTGTAGCAGCATAAAATGGAATTATGATATTAAATACTTACAATCCATGTATTTTTTCTTTACTATTTATTTCAGATCCATTATGTCACCTAAGAATGCTGCAACACAGTTTCTACATTTAATCAGTAATGGACTAGGAATAAGAATACAAGAATGACATGTAATTAAAGTATTTACACAAAAACTGTAATTTTTTTTAAAGAGTATGTTGTATTAAAATTCAGTATGAACCTCCCAAAGCTACACTGGCTCTGTTCCAACTTGCAATATTTACTGATATATGAGCAACTGTTTCACACTTCAACATCTAACACCAAAATCAGCTACAAAAACAGAAGCTAAATTTTATTAATGCATTTCAACTTTTTAAAAAACATGTAATGAACTGAGTAAACTACTGTTTAATGCAATCATTATTTCCTTATTTATACAGCAGTAAGTAATGCTAATCAAAAAATTCAAGGATGAAAACATTTGAAACCCCCACAGACACATGGAACTATATGAAATAGAGATGCACAATCCTGCTGAAACAAAAATAACTGTGCAAACAGCAAACTTCAGTGGAAGCAGTAACTGGTCCAACCAAATGAGATTCAAACTGTAATGAAATACCTCACTTGATACGTACAGTTGTCCTGCAGTCTCCATTTTGTATTCTTAATACATTATTCATTAAATTATTTCAGAAGATTTGTGACTTCTTTAGTGAAGCAATGTCTCTTCTATCTGGCACAAATTTTGGCTTGATGTGTTTTTCACATGCTGTATTGATGTGGCAACATCAACATGCCACATTCTAATCACCTTGTTACTCAGCATCACTGATTAGCACAGCACTGTAAACTCAGACTTGCATACACTCTGAGACTGCTGTTGTAAGATGTTTACACTGTTTTTTCTAAGTATCACACATCCAAAATATTTCACAAGGCTGTCCATTTCATCACAGAAAAATAATATAAGAAGCTTTTGTCTTATATTTTGCTCCAAAGACCCCTGCATCCCCTGTGACTCCAATGCCCCAGTTCTGCAAAGGAACATGCTCTGCATTCCTTGTACATACTTTGTGGAGTTTTTTCAACAAAGCTTTCTAATCCAGAAGGCACTACTGTATTCAATCTGTCCATAGAGTTCCAGAAACTGAAGCATGCCTCATTAAAGAGGCACAGGAGTAGTTCAGCTTGCTGACGTCATCCCCTCTAAACCTGTTACCTCTTACCATACATTAAAAAACTCTAAGAATTATGACTGGGGGAAAAAAAGGCAGAAAACTATCATGCTAGCAGAGGGTTCTCCAGAACAAGTTCTGAGTCTCAATCTCAAGACACGTTCACCTTCCTCCAGATCTAGACAGAAAAAGTCTTCTATAATGAAGCTCCTGCATTCCTTCAGAAACCAGTTCCCTTTTCCCCATTAAAAAACTATCCAAAAATCCCACTACATGCTTTACCCATTGCCCAAACACTAACAAAACCTGTAACTAACCAGTATCATTATTCAGTCCTTAACACTTAGTATTCTTTCCAATGGTTCCCCTAGTGTTTTCAGCAAAAAATGAAAACACCTGTAACCCTGCATCAGGGTGTCATTGATTCAAAGTGACTGTCCACTTAGCTGGTGCAAAGTAGCAAACACAGATATTCAAGTTTACCTGAGAATACCTCCTGATTCCAGAAAATCATAAAATCATCACTTTCCACTGTATAAACTTTGCCAGCCTTTACCCTTTTCAGTTAATGTCCTCTACTGTGTGTGTTTAGCCCAGAACTTAATATCACTTTTAACAACTCAATCAGAAAACTGGGGAGTAATTCTCCTCACAAGCTGAAGAACTAGTTGTACCTCTTGCACTAACAGGTCTAATAAACCTACTCTCACCAGAAAGTGGCTTTGCTATTCCAAAACAAAGCAGAAAAAAGTCACTACATTTCAAAATCACTACTCTTGCAAAACAGAGACATTTGTCAGACACTACTTTGTGTGATTTTCATTCTTTTCCTGGGGATCAGCTCATACAGGTGCTGCACAAATTTACAGGTAACCACTGGGGCAAAGCTAAAATTCTAAGTCCTAGGGGGTAGTTGTCCCCTTCGGCTCCAGACAGGCAAGGTCAGTCACTGTCTTACAGACTTGATTGCTGGAGGAATAGACTCTGTTTAAAACAACATTTTACACAAATGGACCTGGATGGGCTACTTTAACACATTACTTGCAAGAGCTGGTGTCAAAAGGATTTTCATTTTTTTGTTTAATAAAATGGTGTTCAGCTTATTTTCAATACTTGGTCATGCTGTCCCACTGTTGTGGTAAGCACTGTTTCTTCCCTTGTTTTCAATAATTCTTGAAATCCTGAACCAGTTTATACATTAACGAAAGTAATATATCTTAATAGCACATAATTTGAATAAGCATTGCTTACTTAATAAGGAATACCCTGGAATAATAAATCATTGTAATTTTAATATTTCCCTAACTTTCCACTTCACTAGCCAACCAGTTTGACAACTTAAAAGCTCAGAAATACCATGACTTAAAAAAATTGAAGTAGCTCAGCTGACCCGCAGCCAATAAAGAACTGTAGTAGCTCATCAAATGCACAAGTATTTGTAAACAGGAACACGGCCTGGGATGCAGCGGGGGAGAAGCAGTTCTGCAATTTTTGGGAGAAAAACCTGTAACATTTTTCATGGGCGTCAGTGTTTGTCAAAACAGATTTATACTAAGATTTTAGCGGAAGCGAGATTAAGTATGAATTATATTAAGACAAACATTAGATAAAACCCTGAAAGAGAAGGTCAAAGAAAACCACGGGAGATAAGTGTCTTAAAAACAATTTATGCTTGCTGTCTATCTAAAGAAACATTAATTCAGTTAATCAAAACCACAACAAAACATCACTGCTGCTGACAGCCAAAACACTCCTTTATTCCAATGGGAAAGTTTGGTACTTCAGGAATAGAGAATGACCAGATTGGTAAAAGGAAGACAGGATGAAATACGCTAAAAATAACACACTAAGATCTGAACAACCTATTATATTTTCCATGTTACATACCACATATTCCAATGTTAAGTAGTTACTCGAGGATAAACCAAGTAACCAAATTAAGTTACATACAGAAAACACGGAACTGGATGAAATGAACATCTGAGTAGACATTTTGAAGTAATTATGAACTTCACTAAAAGAAAAAAAAACGGTAAAAGTTCAACAGTGCTAAGTGTAACTTCTTATCCCCTGCTATTTCACCCAAATTTTAGACAAATCTGGAAAGAAACCATCTTTCTCTCCTCGGTGAGAGCTACTGTAACTATACTACAACAGAACCAAGAACATTAACTATCATTTAGACAGTCAGACAGGACCTTAAGATGGATCTTGGAATTACACTTACATACTGCCATTCAGGCAATTTTCACTAAAGGAAGAAAAGAAAATCTTAGAAGGACACGTAAGTACAACTATTAGCAAGCTATTTCGATACATAATAGAACAAAGGCTCTCTTTTATCTCATCATTCAAGCACAATTCAACAGGAATCAAAATCCATGTAGACTGAACACATCACTCCCTAAAAAATAAAAAATCTCAGTGTGCAAATGACTTCTTTTCCTCTTTTAGATGAGGTTGACAAAGGTTGGATGTGTTACAGTGACAGGAACTGATGCTGATGCCACTGTAGCAATAACAGTAGTTCACAGGCAAGTAGGCTGCAGCTACAACACAGATGAGACAAGTCCATCTGAGCAATTTTAGATTTCAAAAACATCCACTGAAGGAATAATACAAGAACCGAAAAGAATCACCGTTTATATTTTACGAATTTTTACAAGATTATACCAAGCATACATGATGACAATCAGCCTGTCTTACTTAGGACACTAAATAAGCTTTTACGTTGTAATCAAGTAGCTCAAAATAAAAAAAATTACCTTGTTTCATTCGAAGAGTTTTACTAGGTTTGAAAAAGGCACTACTAAATACACAAAATTAAGTCAATCATACCTTTAGCCACAGCTTCTTTGTACTTCTCTTTGGCAGAATTTACTTCTTTTATTAGTTGCCTGTAGCTAGATTTTAGTTTCTCTAGTTCTGTCTTTGTGACCTTTAAGAAAAGAGAAATATAAAAAGCATTAAAAATACTTATTCTCATCCCATTAGAAAAACATAACATCAGTAAAAGAGAATTAACAAAATTTATTATCCAAAATAAGGATGCTACACTCTCCACTGGCTCGAGAAAATCTTAATAGGATATTACATGGCGCAATTACATATGCAAATTACATGTTACAAATTACATGGTGCAAAATCAATAAATGCATGGAATTAAATAAGAGGCCTAAGACACAGATCCCCATTCAAACCAATGTAGTTAAAAATATATTTAGAAAATACAGCTAATCATCAACAATATTCCACTTCAATTACAAGGAAAAAAAAACATCAAAAAGACGCTTAACAAATCATACTAGTTTAAAATGTCCTATGCATAGGAAGGAATTTCTTCAGCACCTAAAAAAAAGCAGAATTTTTAGACATTACACTTCACACATATGGCTATGGAACAGCAACTTGGCATGAAACGGTCTATCAACTGTAAAACTTAAACCCTTAAAAAGAAAAATCAAGCCAACAAACAATAAAACCCTAAAAAAAACTCAACTACAGAAGCAACCAACCAAACAAAAAACCTCTAGCATGAAACAGAGCACTAAACATAACATTTTTGGTCACAAAATTAAAATAAAGTTTTCTCTTCTACCCCCAGCATTCATTCACTGTGTGACAAAACTGGTGCACTGTTCAGAAATAATCCCAAAGCGTGAACTTGCAAACAAAAGCCAGTAACAAACCAGCCATCATAATACCAAACAATTGTAAAGAAACCACAATACTGTAAAGAAAAACAAAAAAATCTGACCAAAAAATAGGAAAAAAAACCAACAGAAAAATAGACTTCCATTGGAAAATCATGGAAAAGAAACTTTTTAACTGATTTTAATGGAAGTGCCCCTCTCAGTGAATGTGCAGAAAAAGTTCATTCTACTGAAAAATTTTTCCTCTTGCAGCTGGCAGGAAGAAGGCTGAAGTTCACAATTTTCCCTTTTTTTCACAAGTCAGGGCCCAGATAACACTACTTTCACCCCCCAGAACATCTGAAAACTTAATGAAACTCCTTAAAGATCCAACAAAGTGCTGTCTACAGCTCCTATTTTTGGGCCAACTGTGCGAAATCTCATTTAAAGGCAGAACCTTTTCTCCACATCAATCACATATACTCCGTCTCATATTTCTACACTCTGCAAATTATGCTCACAACTGCTGTTATTATACACCAATAGAGGTGATACAGGAGAAATAACTTTATGACAAATTTGTATAATAAAGACATCATGGCAAATGGAGAAAAAGATTCAGTTAAGAAGTAGTGATCATAATTAAGATCTAAATAACACAAACAACTTCTCATAGAGAAAACTGAAAAATAAAAGGCCACTAGCATTATGAAACCTTTATAATTACGTATAACCTTGCATTATGTATTTCACTGATTTTTAGATTGTGTTTTTCCAGCAGATAAAACCAACACTAAGAGAATATCTGCTCCCAAAGAACATTTAAGGAACTAAAATGGTCACAGATTACTTTAAACTCAGTTTTTATTTCAAAAGGTCTTACCCACCTAATTAGCACTCTAATTAGTACTCTATTTTTTTTCCCTCTAATTTTATGAAGAAAGAAAATTATTCAACATCTTAATGGAAACTGGAATAAATCTACAAGATTCAAGCCCTATTACATTTGTACAAAAGTGACGTTATTTCACTGTCCTTAAGAATTTTCCCTATAAGATTCCTCACTGTAGAGCTGTCTAGAATAAGAAAGGATGACACTGCGTATTTCACCTGAACACACTTTTATGCCAGCTTATACTACACACAGGAGCTGCACAGACACTGATGTTCACACACTTTGGTTACTGTCCTGGGATATAACCAGCATTCTACGTCTGTGCATAACAAAAGCAGAAGTAATGCCACAGAACATGAGAAGTATTTTGAATTTCAGGGAGTCATTCTGAAAGGGCTCCAGGTACACAAAAGCTCGAACAAACAATGTCAGCTAACAATGGGAGAACACTATTCAAATACTTCTTTGCAAAATCAGGAAGGGGAAAAAAGTAAAAAAACAAACCAAAAAAACCTCAAATCAAACAACAGTGCAAGCTTATTCAGCAGGATGCAAAATATTTTCATGGCTATGCAGATCATAATTAAATAAAGTCAATATGGTTTGTAATAATCGTTTGGCGAGTGCTCAATATGCATTATGTTTTTTTGGAAAAGCCTTATTTTAAAAGACATTTTTATTAGAGGTTTTATTGGAGTTTGGCCTATTAACAGAAAAAAAAACACTGCACGGTCTCTTTTCAAAGCATACCTGAGTTTCCAGCAACCTTACTCCATTCAGCCTCTCTTTCTTATTTTTCTTTTTCTCTTTCTGCAACTCTCTATAACTTCTACTATTTCTAACACATGCTACCAGTTTTTCCTCTTCTTCCATCCTGATTTTTCTGAGATGCATCAGTCCGTAAGTAGCAGTGAGTGATTATTTGGCTTGGAAGTTTTATCAAATAATGACAGCCTACTGACCATGCACCAAAAAACATGTCTCCATAGTCTCTACTTGGGGAAGATGCCAAGATTCTAGCATATTATGGAAGCAATCTTATTAGAGCCAATGTGTTTAATTTAAAATATTCTTAAGTTTAAATACAGAATAGCTCCAAGTTCTTCTCAGAACTAGCCCAAGAATCTTTCACTCATCAATCCGTGACAGTGTTACTGCTTTACTCAGATGTTACATTTTAATTACACCACTCCAAATCCCAAATTCTCTGCTGGAACAAAGAAGAAACAGTGCTTTTCCTTCTCTCAGTAGACCTTTCAGACTATCACTCTGATTTTTGACATCTGTAGCTAAATTTCCCCCAGAGCATCTGAATGAAACTGTGATTTCTGTCAGCTTTACTGACAAGATACAGCACTTTCAACACAAGCAGGACAACTGACATGTCACGGAAAACACTCTGAAGAGTTTCACCTGTAGTCTCAATGTTTGGTTTACACCTGCTTTATATTTTAGCATAGGGACTAAAAATCCTGTCCCCACCCAAAACTGTCTGGACTGCCAAGAGCACTTGTTAACAAAAGTTTACAGTGCCCTGGTCCCACGAATGTCCAGAGTGGAATGAGAACAGGAAAAAAGATGGAATAGAGAAGTGTCACCCAAGAATTATCCTCCACTGGAAGAAGAGCATTTCCAGAACTAACTGTCCATGGAAATTCACATAGAGGAAATTTTCCATCTTTGCCTTGTCAGCTACCAGGAAAGAAAAACTGTGTAGAAAATTATTAAAATTTAAGTTAAGCATTCTATGTTTCACCCACAATGCTCTTACCACAGCACGAACAAAAACAGCAACCAAAAAAATCCACTCTTAATTTAATAGTTTTAAACATATAGAATTATAATCAATTTATCAAGCACAGCTGAATAAAATACCTTGTACATCTCTGCTTCAATTTGTTGATGAACACCTACAAAGCTCTTCTTAACTTGTTGCTTATCTTTGATCATCATTGTAAGTCTGTGCAAGGGCCCAGAATTAAGATCCTCTGCATGTGTCTTCATAATTTTGCTCAGCTGTTCTGTTTGCTGTACCACGAGCAACCAAGACTATAAAAAAAATCAGAACAGAAAAGCAATTTTTATTTCAGCTCACAAATAACCAAACATTAATAAGAACTGTGGGAAAAGATGCATCGCTGTCTAAAAAAATTCAACAAAAGAACTAATTTTAAACTTACCCAAATGCATTTGAGATCCTCCTGCAACAGCGAAATCATGCCTCAATCTTACTCATAAAATCACAAAAAAGCACCAGAGACAAAAACACAGTATCGAATATTCACCCTTTAGTACTGTCCTAGTATTTCTGAACACCAAAGAAAGAACTGCAGCCTAATTTTTTCTAAATATACCCCCAACAACCCTGAGAACTGTGTTCCCACCTCCTTCGTCCTCCAGTTTCTCCCCACAGTTGTTCTGCCCACGCTGACTTCCACCTTTGTCTAAATACCTGACAGCAATGTGCATTTGAGTGGTGGTGGTTTAAGAGGATACCGTAACATCAGCTGCTTCATACAGCAGCAGCAGCCAGGCCACCAGTACCAAAGCACAAACAGACATGACACTCATCTGTCCCTGTAACCCAACATCTTTCTGTACCCTTGCTTTAATAGCTTTCTCGGACATTCTATCAGTTTTCAGGACAGCTTAATGTGCTGTGTGTGGCTTTGAATACACATCTACAGATACCACACACAAATGTGAAATTAAACTTCAGTTCAAATAAAAGCCCTGGTTACCCTCAAGATTGCTGTCACATATTGGATTCCTTAAAGATAACTCCCTGACAAGGAATGCTGTCCTATATTTAAGATTTCAGATCGGCTACATGCCATAGAATTACAAGGTTTTGAAGGCAGCTAGCATATGAATTTTATTGGCATTTATCTTACTCTTACTAAAACAGGAATCAGCCTGGTATTAAAACTTCAGAAAATTAATTTGTTTGTTAGCTTTGAGGTTTCTTTCTATCCTGTATACAAACATATATATATAATATTTCCATCTCTACATGACAATGTTACAACAGAAACTGGATTCTACAGAACAAAACAAAAGACAGTTGATTCCCCTATATACTGGACTATCTGTAACATTTCCTCCAGCTTGCAGACATCCCATAGATTGGCACTGAGCTATCTAGACTGCTTAAAGCGTGGTGTTGTAAAAGGTCAAGGTCTAAAGCTTCCCTGCTATGGCTGGAGACCATTTCAGAAGCCACACTGCAAAGCTGCATAGGATAAAAAAATCACTGAACACCTGCGTGAGAGGAGTGGGCCTTGTGGTTACAAACGAGTTCATATAAGTGCCCTCAAGGTGAAAATGTAGTCAGGAGTCATCCATTTTCTATAAGGCAGATTTATTACTGATGAGACAATTACTGTTTTAATCCTGAAAAATCACAACAAAAGCATTTTTCAACAGTACAGGTATTCTAAAGAAATGCTTAGTTTACAATTCATCAAATGAGTTTAAATAAGCCAAAAACATAGCAAATATTTCTCTTTCCATTAAAAAAAAAATCATTTGCATATTCTCTTGTTCTTCACATCACTCTTTCCATCAGGAAAAGATGAAAGTAATGTTTCCATAGGGAAATACCAGTTAAGCAGGATTTCTGTGCTTTGTATGATTATACTTTACTATTTTAAATTAAGAGAAGGTAAAGTGAAAACTATGCAAAAATAGAGATTTATATGGGACAAAAAAGCTGGGTGGAGACAGCAGAAAAGGCAAAGCATTTCCTTCCACAAAAAATTACTACAATCCAACAAATGCAATAAAATACAATATTGTTTGGTTTGTTTGGTTTAACAGTATTTTTTAGACATATAAAGACACAGAAGAGCTGTCTGGAAGCTCTTAAAAACACCTCTTCTCTAGCATTACCAGTTGCTGCTACCATGCCTTCCAGCAAGTTTGCCGTCTCCACATGAAAAAAACCAGGACAGATTTTCCCACACACCATTTCTCTCTAAGTGCTCACTCTTGCTGTACACTTACAGATCAAAACAAAGCAAAAAAAACAACCACAACAACAAAACCATGAAAAATTAAACAGCTTCCTATTGGGTTTTAATGCCACAAAATGTCAAATAATACCATAATACCATATACCAAACATATATTAGAAGATATAAGATAATATACTTATGTCCCATAGTATTTGCATCCATCTTTGGTTCTGTAGAATGCCAGGAAAAGAGAAAAAAGAATCACGAAAGAGTAAAATCAATTAGAATGAGATTAGTTAATTAATCAATAATTCAGGCTTTTTAACTGCCAAAACCAGTAAGATAATGTGTCTTACGTAACTTTAAAATCCAAGGTGTCAGTGAAATTTTTAGGCAAGGCCATACAAAAGATCTGCCAGTCCATATGAATATTTTTCCTGTTATACAAAGTTGTAGAAATCAGGGATGCGACTTAGCGAAAAATTACACCTCCTTAAGAGGAAAAAAAAAGGGAACGAAAATTATGCTGAAGGACAACTTGAGTGTCTCTTGTCAAAACAAGACTTCAAAATGTGACATGCATGCCTCTTTTCAAGCCAAAAAGAACACGGCTTAAGTCAGATCTCCAGATTTTTTAAATCTATCTGCTCACAAAAAGTGCTCATGTTATTAACATGAACTATCCTAGACGGAGATACCTATGAGAAAGTTAATGGTTGTTTATGCCTTATAAACACTCTGTGCCAATGAAAAAAAAAAGGGCAGTATTTCAATTTACAAGGCAAGAATTACTGTGGGGGAGGGAAGCAACAACAGAACATGTAATATATAAACACAGCACAGTGCTGAAGCAGCCCAGCTACAGCAGCACAGTCACTTTAACCCTGTATAAATCCAGTCTGCTTGCACAAGGAGCAGTCCTGTTGCTACTGCAACGCCACAGCCACTGTGTCCAAGCAGCCACCCCATAAGCCCACTACATAAAAACTGTTTTGTCTAAAATTTAACTTGACCCAGAAAGGGCGTTTTCCTGCAGAGAGAAAATGAAGATTTACGCCAGACTGAAGGGACTGTGTAACCACTGCTACAGCACAAGGGCCAAGAACCGAATAAGCCATTAAAACAGAAAAGTCTCCTCTTGTCAGTAGAGGATCCAGGTCAGGAGTAAAACTTTCAAACAGGTGATAAAGGAAGTTTGCTTCATCGGTACATTTACAGGACTTGCTCTAAATCTGAAAATCAGTTATCTGGAGAACAGACAGCCTTACGTTTTTAAAAAGTCAACACAGTTATTTTAAATGGAATACAAAATAACCTCACAATTATGAGAAACATCCTGAATTAATGTTTTGTTTTTACAACACATGCTGCAGTGTGAGTAACAGCTGGAATGCTAGGTTTTGCCTTGGTTTCCTGGCATTTTTCTATTTCTGTCACAAATTCTATATAACATAAACAATAGTTTCTACCTTAAAAGAAAAGGTTACTATAGCTTACTTGATTTTCCAAACACTAAACAAAGTAGCAGGCTCAACCCAGTTATGCAAAATACTGAATTTCAAAAATCAAGAATGATTCTAGTTCAGTTAATTTTTTCAAAGCAAGACTAGAGCTCAACTTCTGCATATTTCACTGAGAAACTGAAAGAAGCCCATTTTAAATACTTCGGCAACATTAACTCTCAAGAAAGTGAACCGATAGGAATCCAACTCAAAACAAAAAACCAAAAATAAACCCAAGCACCCAAGGATATCCAAAATACAATATACTTCAGACTTACCTTGGACACATTGCTGATATAATCCAATTGACATGCGCTCTCTTTATCTACTTGGTTACAAAGATTCTGTAAAGTGGACGCATATTCCTTATCACTTTTTACTCTCATTACCATAAATTTCTTCACTGTTTCCAGCAGTCGTAGTTCCCAGTCTTGCAGTTTTAATAAAGCATCATGAGAATACTTCAGGTCACCTCCAAACCCCATTTTTTAAGGCACTATATACCAGACAGGGGAAAATGCAGGCTCTTCACCACATCTGAAAGGAGAACAAGACTGATGAGACAATTATAAAAAGAAAAACTTCTGCTGAGATAAAGAGCAACTATTAATGCCTAACCCTGATATAACTTAATCATAAGATTAACCACATACATTTACGTTCTCAGTATAAACTGAAAGGAGGCTCAGAACACTGTTTTGAACACCAAACTCTGACTGGAAAAGATTTCAGCCTTAGAACTGCTCTCATTTCCATTCCTGTAAAAATGTACCTCCCTAACTTAAAGTACAGTATGAAAGAAAACATAACAGCATCTAAGACAAACACCAATCTACATATTTAACCAAATAAGCACAGCTAATAGTATCTCCAGACAAGCTGCCAACTGCACTTTTCTACTCTTGTTGACCTGAAACATTTGTTTCTGGTGTTTACTGTCCTAAGAGCATAGAAAAATCCAAATAAAACACCAGCTCTCAGACACTGCATCTGTGGGAAATTGATAACTATTTAGAAGCTAGTTTGCTCCTAAACCCTATGTTAACAGGCCATTAAACCTGCAGATTCAACCTCCCAAACACCAGAAAATATCCCAAACCAGGTTTTCCATCCAACCATACACTGGACCCCTGGGTCAGAGTTCTTTAGTTCACATCATTTTACCCTGGGATAGTCCAGTCCTATTGTACCAAATACACATAAAATAAGATTGATAAACAGGTAAGATGTGCAGCCTTATGAAATCCTGTAGCAGAACTGAAGGTCAAAGACACGTTGCTAGAGTCAGCTCTGAAACACTTCCATCTCATGCTGGTAAACATGCAGCTACATTGTGGAAGAGCTGAAACCACACATATAAGGAATTTCCACACACTTTAGCACACGTTTTGTAATGCAGGCTGAACCCTCTTTTCTGTGTACACACCAACTACCTGTTCCTATACTCATCTGCTTCCAACTAGGTAAGATAAACATATATAAACTGCAACCCTTATCTCTGCACTGCAGTGCAGCCACAGCCTGTACACTGCCTATTCACTAATTCCTGCACTACAGCAAAGTCCTGGTTCTTTTTAACACAGAAATACCTATTTCTTCACAGGCTTTACATTACCACTTAAATTAGCAGTGTTCTACAAGCATTAACAAATTTATCTTCCTAGCACTCCACTGAGGGAAGTAGGACTAATATTCTTATTTTACATTAAGAACTGAGAGACATAAACTAATGTCAACACAGTGGCAGCTCATATTGGTATGTACAAGGCTCAAAGACAGACTTTTCAGAGTGCCTAGCATTTTTAGCGTATTAGGTATTCAGAAAAAATAAATATATTATTGGCTTCAGTTACTGCACAAAATTTCAGAAGATTCTGCAAATCAAGCAGCCTCTGAAATAAGCCTCATGTACGACGTGTTTATTCTGTGTTTATTCTTAGAGCATAAACCATGCTACATAACAAAACAAAGATCCAATAAAGAAAACTAGAACAGTGCCGCATTACTATGTATCTACACAATACAGGCAAGTCAAGGCTGTATGAGTAACCTTAAACCTACTGCAAGCTTTTATAACCTCTTTAATTTGAAGCTGTATATTTTAGTCAGAATTATTCCTGATGGCTAGGAATTCAGTCATACACAGCAACAGTAAATAGTTTACGTTGGCTGTATTTATGAATTATGTCATTATTAGTAGCATTAATGAAAATACCCCCACAGTTAAAATTCAGGAACAGTCTTGCAGAACCACAAACATTTTAGTAACACGAACCAAAGAAAAAAATCTTAAAGTCCCTGTTTATTAACATAACTAAAGCTGCACGAGCGAATTTCTGATGCCCTTTAGACCTAGATCCACTTTTATGACTTCTCATTTTTCTCCTACCCCATTTTAGCACATTACCTAACTATCCTAGCACAATAGTCATGGGAAAAGACAGTACCCGTGTTTTCTTACACTCCAGATTTAGAAGAGATGGGAACTTAATCTCACAGTGAAGTCTGGCCTTGTGCTGTAAGTAATAGCTTGCTTGCTTTTACTGTAGCCTCTGTTTTTTACTGAGAGGCAGAATGGCAAGGGAAGGAGGAAATATTCTCAGCATGTGATATTTCAGTCTGCTTCTACTGACTTACAGAGGAGCCATAAGATTATAAAAACCAATAGAACAAAAGACCCAACAATATCTCACTCCAGCCTGCTACATTGCTCTTCAGGAAGCAGTAGAGATGCCTGGATACACAGGCAAAAATTATACACACACTGGACTCTGGTCTTTGTTTTAAAGTATTCCTTTCACTGTGACAGAAGCAGCACCACAAAAATTTGTTTTGCGAAAGTGATAAAACTCTGATTTGCTAAAACTAACAAGCATAAAGACTCAGAACTGATGATTCCCAAACAGCTATGCCAGCTGCCATGTGACTTCCATGTAAATTAAGAAAACATTCAATCAAGACATTTGAATCCAGCCAAATTCAAGTGCTTTACTGTGGAGACAAAAAGTGGTGAAGAAGTATTCAAGACCCAAGCCACTTAACTAAGCTTAAATTTTGATAAGCTAAAAACCAATGCTGTCACTTAAAACCACTTCTAGTTTTTTAATAGCTTAAATAGTAACAGTACAGATCACAGTCATTTAGTTGAAGTCAGAACTGTAAGATTTACAAAACATATGAACACTCAATCTGATTTTCAAATACTCTTAAAAAACACAAGCACATTTTGAAAGGCCAGTGTTCAAAAAGACAGTATCTGGCACTAATACAGACAGGTATTTTTCCAAGCTTGGCATCCTCCTCATTAGTGACCACAGATGAGGTGACAGCTGCCCTACAGGGTCAGACCAATAGAACAGAGCATTTCAGTCACAAGGGACCTACAATGATCACCTGGGCACACTGACCCATTTAGATCAGCCCTGTGTCTCCAATCAGGGCACAAGAAGATGCTTAAGGACAGCAAACTAGCCAGGCTATTCATCGTGTGATCCTCCTCGTGCTTCCCCACGTTCACAGCTACTGGATTATGGAATACTAATATTCCCGTACTTTTTTGTTTTACCATACAACATTAAAATACTCACACTGAAAGACAAAGACAGATTCTCAAACAGATTTTGCAATCACGGACTACTGGCAAAATTGAGAAGCACAGCAAAATCTGAACCCAGAAAAGACGTAATGTAGAACTGGTATGAGATATGGTGGGTTTGAGACACAAACACACTTTCTTCTCTAATCACAAGATGAAAATACAGTGCGAGAGCTATTCTGGGTTAAAACAAAAAAAAATTCTCAAAAACCATGGGAGACTATTTGATCTTAAAGGAAAAAACAGAGATGGCACAATGTTTTAAAAGAAGCTAGATGGAGAAGTGATAACAACAAATATGATATGCTACATTCATACAGAAGAAAACCTTCAGGAACTGCTTTACTCTTACTATGAAGAGATTTCTTCTGCTTCTGGTAGATACCCACAAGGTTTATCTCTTTTTCCACACATGAACAAAGTTTGCATAATTTGACATGCCAGTGAAGTTTCAAACAGAATTCTAGCATGTTTTGTAAAAGCAATAAAATACTAGTACCATCAAATAAGACAAGTGAGTTTCAGATTTTTTTTTTTTTTTTATTTTGAAATACAAGATAGATATAGACATATAGAGATAGGTATAGAAAGAAAAAGAAATTACCGGACACGTGAATTAGTCAAAAGTATTTGTTAAACTTAGGAGTCAAATATGTCTCACAGGCAACTCCAAGAAAGTAGGACTTACTTCATAGTGTCACACTCAAAACAATTAACTAATCATTCACAGGAAGTACACATTGAATGTACATTTAATAATATAGTGTGAATGAGCAACCAGATCTCAAACTGTTCTAAATTTAAGCGGAGTTACCGAAGACAATTTACAACTTCTCTCAACCACCAACACAGTGGTGCAGTCAGATTGCAAACAAATCAATGCTAAATTTTATCAGCCTAACAGTGAGAAACTTCAATGGTAGTCACATAATCCTTCAATACTGTAATACTCTGCTCAGGAAATTAAGCCAATATTCCAGTTAGTCATGTTCCTGGATTCCAGCAGCAACTCTGAAGAAAGTAGTTTCCATAAGCAATCTACATTTAATTTAAAATGTGACACATGAAAGTGGCCATGCCATGTCAGACCAAAGGTCCTGTGTCTGACACCTGCTGAAATCAAATGAGCAAGCAAGAACAGAGCACGTACAACACAACACTTTCACAAGATGCTCTCCTACCCTTATAACAACTGGTGCCTTCTGCTACATATTGCCATCAATTATATCCAAGGTTGTGATGGGCAATCTTAAAATAATGACAGATCTACACATATCAGCTGGAACCTGTGGTTTCACAGTACCAGTGACAAGGTAAGCAACTAAAAAACCACAAACCCAGAAAGACACTTGGCCCCCAGTTAAATTTGGAAATATAGCATAGCACAGATCTGGCTTCTCTCACTCTTCATATGCTGTCTGTGAATTTAGATTGCTCCTAAATCTGCACGAGCTCCAAATCACAGAGAATACAAAAGGTCCTTTATTTTGCAAACACTTTCTACAAACATTAAAAATACATCAAAACCAGAAAAGAAAGAAGATCTGGATTCAGGAGACAAATCCTCAAAATCAAAACTTTCTGTACCAAACTAAAAGCATTTTTACAATAGGTTATCAATTTGTTAGACAGTCTTTCTCAATTTCTCAGTGTGAGGCTTACAGTAGTCACATAACATTAAAATAATGAAATAAATCATTCTTAGCTCTCCATCCACACCTTAAATAAAAATTCGACAGTCAAACAACTGACATTTCTGTTAGTGTACGATCTATTCCTAGAATTCACATGAAGACCATGAAACACAAAACAACACATGCTTTACCTACCATTTGTTTACATTAACCACATATTCAGATGATCACCTTTGTACGCATAGATATGATGTATACAATATAAACTAACAAAATTAATCATTCCACAAAGCTTTTGTCAACAATAAACACCTGAAGCGGTAATAAAAGCTAGCCTGATTATTTCAAAGCTAGTTTGAAATACTGGTCCACTCAAAGCAAAGCAGGCAGCTGATCTTCAGGAAGGCTTTTCTGCAAAGCATAACTTAGCTCACATACCTTAGAAGTTTTCCTCCAGAAATGTCCTTTAGTACTGTTTTCCTATGTCAGCAGCTACTTCCTCTGATTTTCACTTTCTGAAATACACTTTTTTTTTCTTTTCTGGGGACTCTGTGAAAGAAAAACATATCAAACTTATTTTTACTATTTCAGCATTTTCAAATACATTGCAAAATTCAAACTTAGGTAAGTTGCCCTGCATTTTCAGATTATTACCAGAAGCCAGTTGCTTTTTTTTTTAAAAAAAAGACAGTTCAACTGAAAGAAAAGAGCAGACTTCTCGAACGACTGCACGTAGTAGTATGCTATCACTTCATACACATAATTTTGAGTGAAGAAATAATTTTGCCTCTACACATGTAAGAGAAGATTTTTTTTAAGCTCTTGGAATTTCTTACGACAAGGGTATTGCAGCTGAAAAATTAGACAATCTCATTTCTTTCTGAACCTTGCCCTTTGTAAAACAAAAACAGAAGCCAATTAACCAGGAAAATGAAGGCCCGGAAGGCCAAAGTTTGTTATATGAAAGATAAAGTTAGTAGTGGTGTTTTCATAAAAGTTGAACACAACAAGTAGTAATATGAGAAAGGAACCACTAAAGACACATAAATGTCTTATATGGCTCTAACTACTCTAATATCTAGAAAAGTAAGAGGTCAGGAAGTTAGGATGACTAGCAGGACCAAAATTTCAAGTTGTAACTCTGGACTGCAATTTATGTGAAGCAAGCACAGAAGGTTTTTGAGAGTTTACATTAAGAAAAAAAGTATATAAAATATAAAAAATGGTAAGGAACAAGCTTTGCATGCAGCTTACAAGTGCAAGGTATACTGTAAGATCCACATGTGGACCCATGAAAAGCATTCACTCGCAATCTCACGCTAGAACGTCCAACTTTAGATGAGACATTCTGTAACAGTTCAGCAATGCCCTTATAAGAAAAACACATAAAGCAAAACTGAAAGGAAGATACAGTGTGTAAGGGTAAAGAAAGCAAAACTATTTTCAAAATCTCCATTATTTAAAACAAAGCACTGATCACAGACACATTCATAAAATCTTACAGGGATCTTAAAAGGACAGGGATAGTCTTAGCTCACGTTTAAGCAGGCATTATTTAGTATTCCTTTCTGGTTACTTAGTGACGTTCAAGAAACAAAGAACTGCCTAATATAAATACAAAACTTCTATTCTCCATGACCAAAAATAGAAAAGACTGAGTGATGCTAACATTCAGTCACTGCAAAGGAACAGCAGCTATGCAAGCAGATAAGAAAGGAGAAAAAAAAATGCAGGAGATTACAAGCATTATAAAATTAATCACATTTCTAAAAAACAGATAGAAAATCATTTCTTCCAAAGTTGCAAAGCCCAAGGGAAAGTCTTCACTAGCAAAAAAGTACAAGCAGGAGCAAAACATTAGAGTAAATTTGGCTCCAGTCTTTCTAACACAAATACAGTCCAGACTGTCACTGGACAGGAACACAAGTCCTAATCCACATTCAAATGGGACTCGTGAAAGTAGAACTAACGCGACCACCAGCACCTGGGCACACTCAAGTTTCAAGCAGACATTAAGAACTGCATGTGGTAAAATGAAGCCCTTAAAAAAATTCCATTTATCAAATGAAACAACTGATCGGAGCCACTCCAACACAAAAAAGTTCTATCTTCTGCTCCCTGAACACAAACAATGAACATACCTTTTTTTTTTTTTCTTTTTAAAGAACTACTCTATCACGTATTTTAGAGAGCAGAATTTTGTTTGTCAATACAAAAATTAAATGCAAACTCAACTTTTCTTTAGAATTTCAATTACTACTGACTTTGTACCTATCTGCATTTTTTCATCTGCACACAGGTCATTAGGAGAACTTAAAGCTGGTAACACAAGCCCAATGCTGGTCTAATTGATAGGCGTACACTAGCTAGTACATGGAAGCGTAAGAAAAGCTTTCCAGTCAACTGCACAGCCATCTGTCAGAGGGCAATAAAATCTCACAAAACTTCCACTGCTGTTTCTGAGCTCAAACATAGTAGAATCTGTTAGTTACAGACATCTTGCTACTGCAATGCAATCATCCACTAGATAATGAAGATATAAAAGACAGATTTTTAAGAGGGTAAGTTCAGAGAAGAAAACCTAGATGAACTGTTTTTTTCTGAAATTACTACCAAGACAGTTAAGGCCAATCCGCAATCAGATCCTCTTTAGATTTAGGGTGTACAAGGCATTTTCTAAAAGTGACGCATAAGAGAAGCAATTAAAAATATCAAATTAATAGTAGAAAGTCACCAGAGCCAGATGCTATTAACCAAAGCGCTGAAGCATCAGCTATCAAATTTCCAAATTATTAATTCTCCAAAAACTTCAGCTTAAGGTGAGCTAAGCAAAGAGGAATCAAGAGTGGAAAATAAATCAATTTTTTTTCAGAGCTGACAAGGCAATCAGAAGAAACACAACACAGTCTGACTTTGATAGTGCACAAGGTGGTTAAAACCATACCTAAGAATCTGTAGACTAAACAAATTTGAAAGAAAAAAATCCAATGCAGCTTTTGCAGAGCAAAATCACGTTTCACAACTTGAAGAGTTCTGTGAAGGAATCAAGGATCCTGCGGAAAAGGTGTGGAAAGTGGGAAGTTTCTGCGGATGTCTCTGATAGGAAGCTGTTGGAGAACTGAAGACCTTGCAGGGTAAGACTTAAGAGACAAAGACTGACAGGAGAGAGGTCTCAGAAGCCTCACCCTAATCTGTGCCAGGACTTGGGCTGCTCTTCAGAGTGGTTACCTGCCTATGTGTCATCACAGAAGCATCCGTGCTTTATCCAAAATGATTATGATTAATCAAAACTGACAGATCATTACAAAATTCGCAGAACCTCAGAACTCTGAGCAGCAAGTATAGAAAACAGTCACATGTCAATAAATGGAACATAATACAGTAGTAGCAGTTATTTAATACCATTTCCAGAAAAAATTGTGGTAGCCTCTGAACATACACCTTCAAAAACATTTCTTCAGCACTTTCAAGCAGTCAGGTTAGAAACCACTCAGAATATCAGACTATTTTTTAATGAAGGGAAGGGAAAACATAACATGTTCTTATGCTGCTGATACATTAGTGGTATTCCTATATGTTAAAGTTCTTCTAGCTCATAAAAACCATAAAGCACCAAAATGGTATAGATAATATTGATCGTAGCATGGAGCAGCTTACACACAGAGAAAGTAAAGAGAATGTTTTATCTCACAAAACAGGTAAGAATGACAGGTCTAAGATCAAAGTACGCTAAAAGAAAAAATCATCATAGCACAAAGTGATATGGTATGTCAGATGCCTGAAGTGTTTTCCAGAAGAACTTGAGAACATCAAATGAAGTTTTTTAAAAGTTGCTCTTATGTGCTTCTTTGGCTAGTAAATAATTAAATGAGATAATTCAATGCCTAAAGACACTTCTGAGACCGTGAAACAAAGAAGTACAGAATAATTATAAAAATTCATTAAAAAACCCACAGATCTGTAGCATAGCAAGAGTTCCATCTTTTTAGGATGAAGAAAACTGTAAAAGCAGAACAGGAACTATTACTCTACCCTTGTGCCAACAGCCCCTTCTTATCTGACAGGACCAAGCACTGAGCTACATGGATTTTACTTGGTCATGTACAAACATCCTCAAACAGTGCACTCTCATTCTCTTATCCCTGCAGCTGCAGGAAGACCACGCTTTTCCCTAGCAGCTCCTGCAGCTGTGATGTTATTAAAAATACATGCAAATAAGAAGCAATGGGCTCCATCAAAGAATAGGATTTACGCTTGTCAGCAGTCCAAAAAAAAAAGCAGATAAAAGCCCAAAAAAACAGCTCCCAGATTCTCTGCCTAGAATCACAAGTCACGATTCTAATTTTTTCAATCTTTCATTTTAAATCATTTTCTAAACCACTGCTATACTCTAAACACCACCCAACTGGTCTCCATCTCACTTAAGAAGTCAGAAGCTAAAATGGTGGGGGTACAGTAGGACCAACCAACTCTGAGAAGAACAGAGAGATTAGCTCAAATTACTTTTGAACTCCTGGCCCAAGTGCCTACCCTCTTCCTAACAACATGACAATATATCCTTATTTGTTCATCATCCAGAAACTCATGTTCTTTTTCCACAGAACTTCATCTTCCCATTTCTTCCCCCACCACACATCCATTCTGTCCAGCCTACAGACAGCCAGAGAGCTTTCATGCTCACTGACCCCTGCTTTCTTCCACATGACACCTCTCATTTGCCAAGAGTATTCTAAACAGTAATCTCATTCTCCACCACACCTGCAGGTGTTTGCTACTTCCCATGGCCTGGTAACTTTCTCAGCACGCTCTTTATCATCTCAGGCCTTCTGTGAAAGAATGGGCAAAGGGTAGAGCTGACATTTGGCAGTGAACCATGCAGTAAGTGCTTTTTTAGGTGCAGTTACTCAACTAGTTTTGCCTCCACCCTGTAGAAGTTTCTACCTCACAGTCACAGCTAAATAGCAAGACTGAATCTCACCTGGCAGAAAAACAAGAAGGTGAAGGCAGACGCAAGTTAGGAAGAAAAGAGCTAGTCTGGGTGACACAAGTCACATCCTGTCACTGATGCTTCAAGACTCTTCTGGTCTTGGTAACGCTGAGAAAGTGACAAAATAAGCCACACACCTCTCTTTTGCTTTCAAAGGGTAAACACACCTAGTTTCTCATTACCTTTCATGTATGTACAAGAATAAAAAAGCTTTCCTTCCTCTATTTTTCCAAGAATTATACTTTCCTTAAATTCAGTTCCAGGATGCAAGGAAAGGCAAAGGAAAGCAAGACTGAGAGCTCCTGACCAAGAAATCTTCACTGAACTCCCAACTCTGCAGTGTTGCAACATGTATCTCCACACTAAATCCTAAAAGAAAAATGGATTGAGCAGGATAAGGCTGCTAAAATTACTGTCATGGGGCAGGTACTGTGCATCTCCAGCCCTGTTAACCAATTCTACCAGCTAAAGAAAAGTACTGTTCCAGAATTACAAAGAAATACATAATGTTGAAATGTCCAAAAATTTGCCACAAAATGAAAACAGAATAAAAAATGCATCCCTGACTCAAGCTTGCTTAAAGTATACATTATATAGTGTAATAAAGAAAATTCTGAGCAAAAAAGAGCTACTAAAAAAAAACGAAACTATTGCATTTTCAAGAGATTTCTTGTCTTAGATGACTAGCGAAGGCAGAAACAACTTCTAGCAAAAGTCAACACTGAAATTAAAAAGTATCTGTAGTAACCATTTTGACTAAAGAGTTATTCTATAACACAGTTAACTTATCTCTTTGCTGATTTCTTTTAGATATTTAGATTTCAATTAGATATCAAGTTCTCTAGTCTGATGGTAGGAAGCAGTCTTCTTAACTTGAAAAAATACCCCAAACCGCTCTGAAAGTAGCGCTTCATATCTTGATATCCATCTGTCTCGAGGTAAATACATGGTAAGTCAGAATGAACACACACAAAATCCACATGCAAATCCTCACTCTCAAGGCTGCCAATGTAAGTATCTCTCCTGGGGAAACAGGATTGAAGAATACTCCTACTGAGGGTCTTTCATCATCACAAAGCTATACCTGAGACTCCTCCTTAAGACTTCAGGTCCCAAAATTCATCTGGCTGCTGCCATTGCACATTTCAACTTAGAAATCCAAAATACTACTAGAAGCTTCTTCCAGTAGCACTGTATTAACTCTCAAGATTTAAGGACAGCCATAGCAAAACATAAACCCACAGGATGTGAAATACTTTTAGAAGTCTAGAGGCATTTAATTTCTTCCTATGGCCCAATATCAGGCAGAACGCCTCACTTCAGACAAAACAATCAGACAACAAATCTGCCATCAGTCCATGATATATGACAATACTGGTCTCCTCAGGAGAAACATAATCTAGTTCCAAGTATTTACTGCTCTTTGAAAAGAAATCCAAAGAGCAATCAAGATGTTCCTTCTTCTTTCCTCCTTCATTAAACTAATTACATCCTTCTGGTTCATTAAGCCCTCTACTTAGTTAACGCACTGTTCATTCAGTCTTCTCGAGGTCACTTAATTTCCTTGGCATCATTGTACCACATTTAATGCAGTTTGATTACACAGTATTTTGTACAGAAAATACTAGCCATGAAGACCACAGGTCTAGGAGAGAGTCCTGTCTCTTCCCAACTGCTGATATTCCAGGCTGTTACACAGCAGGAAATATAACATATCGTGTGTTCACGTATTATGTACCTTCAGTGAAAGGTGTTGCCTCAAGCCTTTGTATGCTGTTTCTGAACTGAATGACTGTTCCTTCCCATGCTCCATATCCTAAAAGATACTGTGATAACTCTCTCTGTTAAATGGGATACAGTTACTCTCACCAGAAGTGCAGATGACTGAACTATGCATTTGTACCTTCTTACATGCTTTAAGTGTGTAACAAATTTCAATACATATATTCTACAAATACATACCAAAATATATGACGAAACCTACCCATCCTTTTCTTAGTTCCAGTCAGTTCTGTTAGGGTATCATCAGCCATCCTAGTTATAAGGAACACTCATTCTGAAGGGTATTATTCTCATTTGAAAATGTATGAATGGATCAAGCTTAAATTAACGGATGCTATTACAAGCAGTTAAAAGTGGTAGAGGTTTAATCTTCCAGGTGTCTGGACAAGTGGTCCTGAAGTGCACGTGCATGCTTGGACTCTTCACATGGAAATTTATTTACATAAGTAAGATTCAGCCTATCTGATCTTTATTGCAATAGATTATTATTTTATACCCTGTCTTTCCTTCTGCCTCTCAAAACTATTCTTTCCAGAAATCATACCAGGCAGCCAATATTGCATTTAAAAGGACAATATTCTTCATACCATAGCATCTTTCATAGATGGTCTTCAGAAACAAGTTAGATATGACAATAATGTTGTATTGTAGACAAGGGTTATTTAGCTCTCTCAGAATTCTTGCCTTACTGCACTCTGAGACAGCTGAAGGGAATTTGACTGATTGCATCTTTAAACCTGAAATCTCAACCTAATCTGAGAAAAATTCTGTAGTGGGACACAAGCCATGCTATTGTGACGGCCAAATGTTAACAAGCACCTGCTTAATCAGAGCTTTGGAAACGGCAGCTTCCCCCCTCAAAAGCAGACTGACCACACCCATGCTGCTAACCCCTACATCCCCACTTAGGGTCCCCAAGCCTGGATGGGGTGCCTTTGGTGATTAAATACTAGAGCACAAGAAATTACCATGTCACAGCCCATCAGACTGATTTTTTGCACAAGGTATGCACTGCACGCTTCCTGGAAACATGAAGCCTTGGGACACAAGGCATACAGGGACAGGACATCTCTTGAAGTCTGTTCTGCAAAAGGCATAAATCTGCTGCAAAGAGCTTTCATATTGTGACTGAAGCAGAGCCTGAAGAAAACTCCCATCACTTATGGGCAGGTTTCCTTTCAGAGGGCACCACCTGGCTCCAGAGAAGCAGAGCTAGAAGGCATGCAGCATGGAAAACTCCGAGACCATGGAGGAGTACAAGGACTGACTCAAACTGAGAATTTGACCTCGGTAAGAATGGCATATAATTACCTTCTCATATTAAAAAAAAAAAAAAAGGAATCGTTTAGATAAATCAGATTATCTGGATGCCAATTAAATGTATTAAAACAGTAGCTTCAAATTTACTTAACACATTCACTGATGAGAGATTTTCCACTCCAATTTCAACATTCTCCTAATCCAAAAGGCAGAACTGGGTATTAAATAGCTTTCCTCTTTGTTACAGACCCTTTAGAACTGTTTGCTTTTTCAGATGCACGTCAGCTGCCAACATTTTTTCTGTGTTTGGCAAATTAGGCATTTCCTTTTATTTGGTGAACTTCAGTTTATCAACCATATCATGGAAATTTCAGAAAAGACACTCTCCTTGGGAGGAAACACAGCATTCATAGCCTTGAAATACAACAAATATACCACAAATAAACTTGGACATCTTTTTCTGATTCCATGTTTTCTATTTTTTTAATCAGTAAAAAGCTGCTGCAAAGTTGTACGATTTTCCGTAACACTGAAATTCTCACATTTTGCTGATTGCCTACTTGCTTCAAAAATATAATTTTTAAAATGCTTAAGCTGTCAGTTTTTAACTAACCACTTTGCTTGACTGTACCCCTTATCTGTACTTCCTGACACTTAGTTAGAATACAAATGCTGTGGGCTATTATTTTACACTTACGAACATTTCAAAGAAGAAGCCACAACTAGGAAGTCAGATGCTATCTTAAAGACACACAAAACATAGAAAGGAAGCTTTAGCATAATTCTAAAAAGCTGTATTTGACCAGACACAATAGCAATACACTACAGTGATCATATTTTAACAAATTTATACAATTTAACAGCAGATAGAACAAGCTTTATGTGTTCAAAAACCGAGATTTATCCTATGATGCTACTCCTACTTGTTTATAGGTTTACCAAAGGTGAATTTTGTCATTTACTAGTGGAGCAGCTAACAACCTCCACCAGCTGAGCCATTATTAATAGGTTATTTGTCTAAGTATTAGAGCACCAAATATTCAATAAAATAATTCCTGTCTTACTTAATAATCATTAAATCTATGTCCTTTCCAACTCTCTATTAAGAGAGAAAACAACTTATAACTGCCACTCTCAATTCAAACAGCAAACATTACCAATGTGATGACAAACCATGTAAGCCACAATATGTTGTCAATGTATGGAATAAGAATTTCCAAATTTTCTAAAGCAAAAAGTTAGGCATAAACAGAACTGGCAAAAAGCAGCAAAGCTGACAAACCAAGTACAAAATTAAGAGACTCACAAAATGAGGATGAAAACCCAAATTCCAGCCTCTCTGGAATATGCACTCTGTGATTGTGTAGTAACTTTCACAGCGCTTTTCTCCAGAAATGCCCAACTCATTTATTAGAGAGGATGGAGTGCTCTGAGTATGATTCAGCACTCTGTCAGAGGGGCTCATCTTCACGGCTCTTATCACACTCATTGCTGTAATTGTATGTCTCCCGTTTACTAAACAGGCAATTTCAGCGAACAAACGGCTCATGATTAATGCACTCTAACACTACTCTGGATTTAACTTCTGCTTCTGGCAAAGAGTGCTTACATAATATGCAACAATTCACAAACTTTTCACAGGTTGCCACTACTTACAAGATAACTGATTTTTCATTAGGTCTTACTTATGGTAATTTAGTTTTACGCTTAAGCTTAATTTCTTAATGTTTCAGCTCCTCAAGTTGAAATAAATCACTTAGAGAATCACAGTATGGAAAAAAAGGTTGTGAGACTCTTAAGATCAAGTAATGACAATTGCAAGACCTACCTGCCTTCAGACCAAGATTTGAATGCCATATAGAAAAATGACAAATACAAGAAAAACCATTAAGTACTTACTAATTATTTTCTTACTAGCTCTTACTAAGAAAGGGTTGCAAGTGGACTACAGTATTGTGCAGGCAATATTGTACAGCATACCTAAAGGACAGATTAACAGTATACATGTGATTTTTGTATTTCCCCCTCAACAGCTGACAGTTTCATGTGATAATAGAAAGCTAGTTTCATGTCTTAATAGAAAGCTACATCACAGAAAGCTCTCATAGTATGCAATTAGTTCTGTTACTCCACATTCACCCTGTCAACAACTTGAAGGAATGATTTGGTCCAAGTAGTCCCCTCAGCAGAAAATAAGAGCAGCCATATCAGAAAGCCTCACAAAATACCCTTGTTGCTCAAGGCTGCAAGCCCACAACATAAACAAGATTCTAAAGAGCCAAGTAGCACGCTCCAAAGATCAGTAATTCTGTCAAACCCGTACATGGGGACAAAAATCAGCCGCTGAACTGCAGTGAAGTTATGAGTACAGAGAGTTGTCTCTACAAACTGCTATGACACACATCTGAGTATTGCAAGCAGGTTAGTAAGAAACCCAAATATGAAGAAGAAAGTCTGAAATTGCATGTGGTTAAAGCACCTGGCATTTTCAAGTGTAGAAGGCATCAGTGCAAGGGAAGCTGGTTACTATAGAGCAAACAGCCATTTGAAATCCAAAGTAGAAGGATGTCACGAAGTACAGTTCACTCACTCAGATTAAAAACAGCATTATGCCCTAACTTATTGGGAATTTATTTTTACTGTCATCAGGGAAACACACAGGAATTAAAAAATTCCCTATTATTTCAAACTCATTACCCTCAAAACCAAACTGAAATCTGCATTTCAACTTGCAGGAGAAAATAGAAAAGAATTACAGTAATGGTCACAAATACGACTCCATGCTACAAGTTGATGGCAATCAAAGCCTTCCATCCAATGAAGCTGTTCTACAAGAGAAAAAAAAAATAATCCCAAACACAAAAATTAAAGCCATTTTAGAAGGACTCTTGCTGTTTTTTTAAGAATCCTCACCAAAACTTCATATGTACTGTATGAGACCATACACACAGCTCTTAAAATGAGATGTAATTATCTTCTCTCAAACCCTAGGAACAAAGCTATGAATTTCACTCATTCACTACTGAGAAAAAGCTTCCAAAATAAGCCTTTGCAAAGAAAGGCTACATTTACCTGACACAAATGTTAAACAGCAGAAACTTTCTGCATATTTTCACGCACAGAATTTTAAATCCTTTAACTCCCTAATGAAACAGTGACTACTCAACAATTCCAAGACTACCTCTACCGTAGAATAAAACTCTCCACTAAGTTTTTGAAACCCATTTTTACAAGGCAAACACATCAACAACATAATTATGCCAGTACTAAGTGGGCAGTTTTATCTTAGAATAGGAGCATACCCGCAGTTTACTTCCTACTAGAATGCATTTAGGCTTTCCTCTCTTCTCTTACTGCTTCGCTTCTCCTCCCCCCCAGCAAAAAAATCTCTTTTCCTTTTCCTAGACCTACTTCCCACACACTGCAAAAAAACTCCTCCCTGTGAAATGATGACCTCATGCTCCTAGCCCATCTCCTTGTATGGAGCAATTCCGGGCGTGCTGCCAGCTCTCTCCGCCTTCAGCCTGACATGGCAAACATACCTTCCCTCACCCTGCTGCTTCCCAGCTGAGGGAACATCGAGGAGAGGCGGCAAGTGGGGAGAGCAGACCGGGCAGGGAGAGGGGGTTTCCCACGGACAAAGAACAGACCACCAGACGTCTGCCCCACTCTCGCATCTCACATAACTTCGTACCACCAAAGCACCTCTGCTCTCCACGGCAGGAAGAATGACACTGAACCCTGAACATTTTAAGTATGGAAATACATCCCATGTCACCTAACTGCAGTGCAACGCCCGTAGCCAAGCCTTACTTCCGCTGTTATGCTCTTAGTTAAATATCTCTAATCTAGTGGAGCTAATGTCACCTCTCCTCCCTCCTCTCTTAACAAAGGCCCATCTCACCTCTGCATCACTCAAGTTCTCTGATAACGAAATCGGCCGGACACCCTGTGCACACACTTTTACATTCTTTTATTTTTTGTTCCTAGTTAGTCTTTAAGCTCTATATAACAACTTCAGAGGAACTGAAATTTTCTACTCTCTATATTATGTATCACCTTCTCCGGCCTGTCTTTGCTTTCAAGTATCAAAACTATTTCTACACGATCACTTCATACACTGGCAATCCAAACACCAAGTGACAAAGGACCTTCCTTTGAAAGACTCAGTCGTGACATGAAGTTACAGTTGCAGAAAATCAGGAAAGGTGATGGATAACTGAGCTTTTGCTCAGTTACCTTGTACATTTGAGACTTGATATTCTCCCTCAAAGCAGTATCTCCGAAGCCCAGCTCTTCTGGGGTTACCATTCCACATGTGTATATTTCAAAGTTGTAATAGTACTGACAATTTCTGTCAGCACATTAAAAAGGAATTTATAAAATAAGGGAACATACATTGGTCTCACCAACAATAATCATTACTCTAACTGAATCGACAATGTGTCCATCACCTGCAATTTGCTTTGACTGTGAGCAGATGATGTGTAAATGTCCCACCTCTTTGAGACTCCCAAAGACTAGCACTTACATGCAATAAACTGTAGCAGCAATCACCTTGTTATTAGTCAGCAAGTAAAATTAACTTATTTTAATACTCAATAAATTTTTTTAGTCAAGAAGTTTCACACATCACCCCTGATTTATTTCACACAACAACTCCTCAAAGGAATTTGCATTAGAATACACCAGAGCACCAAAGACACTTTGAGCAGGTCTGTTTCAAAGCAGGGAAAAGTTATTTCATCTACTTGAAAAGCAGTAATGCCCTCCTGCAAAGAGAAAATGAGCTGGCTTGTTTCAAAGGTCTTACAAAGCCCTTGGTGGGATGTGTCATTTCAGGGGTGTATGCTCATATGAAGTCAAACCAAACAGAAACATACGCCAACATGAAAAGGGATGTTTAATGTCCTTCTGTGTAATCCATTTTCGAACACCAAATATGTAAGTGTTCAGTACCCCTGCAGATACCAAAATCTCAAACACACAAAGCATTAAAACGCACACGAAAAGCGCCGGGGCAGCGGCACTGAGAAGGCCCCATCGTGCAGGCTCCAACGCTAATGCAGAAGCTAAGGCAGCCGCTGTGTCGTACAGAGCTGTCACGGAGGGACCAGGGAGGGACAGAACTCAAAATCCCAAACCGACTCCCCCGGTTATTGCGTTTTTTGGGACGCGGGGATGGTCACACATCGCAGGTCCTGGCGGTGGCCGGCGCGTCCTCCCCGCGCTTCCAGCTCGGCCGGAGCCCGGGAAGGGAACAGACACGCCGGGCATCGCCGGACCTGGGCCGAACCCGCCCCCGGGCCCGGACCTCGGCGGCGGACCCGGGGAGGGGGCGGGGGCGGGATCCGCGCCCGCGGCGCTGCCCCTGCCCTGC